>JBCFYV010002255.1:40312835-40799188 GCA_039000515.1 Timema cristinae
GTCTGTTTTTATTCTATGGGATAGTCTATTCAGACCATTGGATGGGTAGTCGTTAGCACAGACATGGACAACTTGGTCACCAGACCTGAGCGCTCCACAGTTTTGACTATGGTGGTTCTAAGAGAACTAGTGTACTTAGAGAAGAAGAATAATACCATTCAAAACCCAATAAAAGGAAGAGGAAGAACTGTAAATCTTCAGAGACTGTTGTTTTCAAGAGAAGGTGTGTTGACAAAGTAAAACATAATTGAGCATTGGCTAAACTTGCTTCCAAAGATTCCAAGTCATTATTGCAGAGCTTCATCTAAGAAAGTTTATGTGGAATCCATATTTCGTTCTTACCTTCCCATGTACAATGTTTACAAGGAATCGTGCACTGATAAGGAGGTCGCTATTGCTGGAAGAAACCTATTTTTGGATGTACTGAAAGAGAAAAATATTGCAATACATATGCCCCGTAAAGATCAGTGCGACATTTGCTGTAGTCACAAAGTTGTCACAATCAGTCAAGAGGAATATGATACCCACATAAAGAAAAATAATGATGCTAGGGCTGCAAAGAATGCAGCAAAAGAATCGTCAAGTGATGAAAAACTGATAGTTACTATGGATTTACAAAGTGTGATGTTATGTCCGAAGACCCTTGCACCAGAAATTGCAAGTACACAATATTACTATCTATGAACTTAACAAGGGGGGTGTGACATTGTATGTGTGGCACGAAGGTAATGGAGGCGTCTCTTCAAATGAATTAATATCTTGTATAGTGAACCTCATCACTAAGCTTCCATCAACATACAAACATGTAGTACTTATATCTGATGAGTGTAACTACCAAAACCGCAATAAGGTTTTAGCTAGCGGTCTGCGTGATTTAGCTCAAAACAAAGGACTAACCATTGAGCAACTTTATTAAAAAAAAGGCCATAAAATGATGGAAGTTGACAGTGTCCATGCAACTCTAGAGAAATATTTTAAGCCACCTATAAATTTTCAATCTGATTATGTGGGCTAATGCGCTCCGCACGACAATCACAGACTTATAAAGTTAATGTCAATGACTTTTCATTTATTAAGAAGTTTGAGCAAGTGCCTACAAATTTACAGTCATTGAGACCAGGGCGTAAAATCGGAGATCCAGTTGTTACCGATATTTGAGCACTTCAATACTTACCAAACGGAGAGATTCTATACAAGTAAGACCATACTGCACAGTATGAGCCCTACCTCGATCTAGTAGCCATTATACAATGGCCGACTTGCCATTTCAGAATCCAAGTACAAGCACCTTCAAGAAATGAAAGGAGTCATAGAGAGAGATCATCATACTTCCTATGATAGTTTAATCTTCAAGCCAGATAAAAAAAATAACAAAGGCTGTTCAAATTAAATACATTGCAAGACTTTACAATGATCAATGTGGCATGGGTTTTTCAAATAATGCTATTATGATGTTTTTATTTAAAATCACAAAGTTAGTAATGTTTGTATTTATTTGCTGGATAGTTGTACATGTTTCAGTTTCATATTTTTATAGTAATTAGATGTGGTTTACAAATGAAAGTTTCAGTCAGTTATTTCCACTGAATTAATATATTACTAGCCTATGTGTAAACATTACTTTTTTTGTGATTTTCTTTCAAATCTCTAATTAAAAATAATAATACTCATGTAACACCATTCTCTACTATCCATTGTGTTTTAAAATATTTATTTTTATTAGGCCTATAATTATATAATGATCAGGTAAACAAGGTAAATGAAACCTCTTGTGTTGTTTTTTCTTCCATTTTTAAAAAGAAAAGGACTTTTTACTAAAATATGAAATATACATTTTAGGAAACAATTATGTTATTAAGCTAATAAAATCTATTTACTATTGGCTAATAATATAGTAATATAAGATAAATTGCAGTTGGCTTATGTTTATACAAGGACGCATTACTATAACCATTCAAAATAGCACCCATGTGTCTCATAAAGGAAATAAATAACTCTTTATGTGCTAGGTGTGACATGAATTAGTTTTTTTGCTGGTAAACTGTTAGTTAATTATGTATTGGTGTAATTCTATAACGTAGGTTCTAGTGCAGTGGTTCCCAACCTGGGGGCGATCGCCCCCAAGTGGGCGATTTGGGTTATCAGGGGGGCAATAAATAAGTGGGGGGTGATGAGTATTCAAAGGGGGAAAAATTAAAATAGTACTGTACAGTAGAAGTAGCCGGGTAGCACGAGTCACTGGCTATTCTCAGCCGGCGAGTTCACTGCACTCACCCCTCTTCACAGTCCCCCACCAGTTGTTGTTCAGCGCGGCTGAATAGTGACTAAACCCCTCCCCCCTCCTGCCAACACAACACACTTGCCATTGACCTACATTCGTCTTCAATCTTCACTAGCCTTTGTGTGCCTCACCATCAGTTTTTGTGCATGTCTTTTCTGTTTTTGTGCGTTTGTTTTGAAGTGTAGAAGTTCATGCACAATGGATTCAAAAAAGAAGAAGTGATGTCAATACTCAGCTGAGTATTTAAAATTAGGTTTTATCACGTCACCGCAAAATGTGCAGTTTCCGCATTGTCTTTTGTGCGATAAAACATTTACTAGTAATGAAGCCATGAAGCCTTCGCGAATGAAAGATCATTTATCTAGAGTACACAGTGATAAAGTGAGTAAAGAACTTAGTTATTTTCAACACCTCAAAGCTAAAGCTGTTAAATGGCCTAATGGGAGTGAATTATTTAAAAAACGAGCAACCGATCTTGACAAAGGTCTTCGTGCTTCTTTATTGATCGCTAAATGTGGTAAACCTCACACAATTGGCGAAACTCTTGTTTTACCGGATACCAAAAAGATTGTTGATATCATGCTAGGCGAGGGCCCTAATAATAAGATAAGTCAATTGGTTCCTTTGAGCAACAATAGTTTCCAGGCGAATTGACGAAATGGCCACAGACGTTGAATCCAAACTCACCAATTTGTTGAAAAAAAGTAAATTTGCATTGCAGATTGATGAATCAACTGTGATTGATAACAAAGCAATTTTACTAGCTTATGTGAGGTTTATCAATGAACAAAAGGAAATTACAGAGGAAATGCTGTTTGCTAGAACTTTGATCACTGATACGAAGGGATCGTCGATTTTTAAAGTGGTACAAGATTATTTTTAGGAAAAAGAGATTCCCCTAACAAACGTGAGCGCTTGCGCAACAGACGGTGCTCCTGCCATGTCAGGTCGTCATGCTGGGTTTCTAGCCCACCTTAAGAAAGAAGTGCCAGAGGTCATCACTATTCACTGTGTCATTCATCGTCAACACTTAGCTGCGAAAAAATTGAGTGGTGTCCTGCATGAAACCCTAAATCTGGTCATTACTGGTGTCAACAAGATTAAAGCTAATTCCCTCAATGACCATCTGTTCTGACAACTTTGCGATGAAAATGATGAATTCGAACGCTTGCTTCTACATACGGCCGTGAGGTGGCTTTCCTAAGGAAACTGTTTGCGCCGTTTTTTCGAATTATTTGACACGGTTACTGAGTTTCTCGACACGTCTGATCCTGTTTTAAGCGAGAATTTGAAGCAACGCAAGTTGGAACTTGCGTACCTTACAAATATTTTTGAAAAAATGAATGAAGTCAATATAAGGCTTCAAGGAAACAAGATGAACCTTATCAAGGCCAAAGGAATTATTTCATCATTCATCGCCAAGTTTGATATTCACAAGGTAAATATTGGCCGTAAAGAGCTGATTCAGTTTCCGACCCTTGAAAAGTGTTCAGTGTCAGCTAACGGGACTCCTGAACTCCCAGAAGACAAAATCCTAATTTTTACTGATCACCTTGACCAGTTAAAAACTGACATGGAATTAAGATTTGAAGATTTGACCAAGTTACAAATTCCCGATTGGATTCTATATCCATTCTCGTTTGAAGCTGTGGATAAGCTTGATAACTCTTTGCAGACAGTTTCTAGATCTGAAGTATGACTGTGAAGCGAAAATCATTTTCAAGCAGAGCGGTTACGAGTTAGGCTTGGTGAAGATTATGGACACTTATCCACAACTGTGGGGAAAAACTGAACCACTTCTCATCTCGTTCCCGTCAACATATTTAGTTGAAAAAGGATTTAGTTCTGTTGTCCAGCTCCTCACAAAACAAAGAAATAAGTTGGACATTTGCTTCAAAGGAGACTTGCGCCTGAACTTGACGAACATAAAGCCAGATATTCAAGCTTTAACTGAAATCCACAAAGCACAAGGCAGCCATTGAAAAGGTAAAATAAAACAATAACAAATTTTCAAACTTTAATTTATTTTTTTCAAATTTTAACTGTCAACTTTCTTAATTTTTCCAGATTCTAATTTGAAAATGAAAACATGTACGCCTGTTTTTTAAATGTACATCAATGATCTTAGTTAATTATCTCACTTCTTTGTTATTTAAAAAAAATCTGTAAAAAATGTACATTTTTTTCCTATTTTATTCAAGAGTGACCGGATAAAACTGCTTTGGTTGTTTTTATATACGGTAGTAAAATTGTTTATAATAATAAAACTGCTTTATTATTTACACCTTACTTCAAATTAAAATTAGGCATACAATGAAAATGAAAAGGTGTTAGTCAACCTCCAGAAAGGGGAGATGGGCCACAAAAGGTTGGAAACCACCGTTCTAGTGCATAGTACTGTGAGTAAAAAAATTACAATTCTTAGTGTAGTGGTTTCATTATAGGAATGTTTTTGCATCTCCTGTAAAGTTATGTTAGAAGTTCAATTTAGAAATGTATTTATGGAAATAGTATTTTTGGTAGTGCCTAATTTAAATATTGCTGACATAATTGGATCTGATTGTTTGGGGTTAAAGACCAGCATCAATGATTATGTTTCAAGTAAGGTCAAATTTGTGGAGGGGCAGGATGATATTGAAGTACCCTTTACTAGAGAGGCGGGGGTAGCCAGCTTAAAAGTTGAAAATTGCAATCTGCAAAAGAGGAATTTAATGAGTAAGGAGGTTGTTAAGTACAACCCTGGCAAGAATAATTGCAAGATGGGAGAAGGATTCAAAAATAAATATGTTGTGACAGCATCGGGGAAAACGCTATGGAAAAAAACCAGAGCACCAAGGTGAAGAAATTAGTCGCAATACCCGCAAAGAAGAGGCAATATTACAATATGGCGGAAAGAGCCTTAGATCCACCAACGCGAGTCTGGGGATACATTCAGGTGACTATAGCTCAAGACAATGATAATGTATAATCAAGAAGAAGATTGATTTATCAGGGCCCGGATGCATCTCGCGGAAGAATACCAAGTACAGGGATGTTTGAGATCCACAGGGTTGGCCAAGGAATGTGAACTTTGCCTTACACAAGAGAGAATGAAGGAAGAGGAAGAAGACTCATGTCAAATGACCAATAATTAAAATTAGATCTTATGTTAATAAATTCACACAAAAATGTCATCGTCTCTCTCCAAGGAAACGAGCAAACTGTTTGTTTTATTCTGGATCGGGCCTTATCCCGGGTGCTAAGGACGAGATTGCATATGTTATTTGCTGTCCAAGGAACTAATTGTAGCTTACAACGCAGTGCATTTAAAATAAGTACTTTCAAAACTAACCTTGGAATGAAATGTGGAGTGCGGTGAAGTGTACGTGTGAATTTTGTGAAAATGAAAATTTTGATCCAATCAAAAACTAGTTTTACTTTGTGTGTAATCTTATAAGTTATGATAATATGTAAATACATGTATGGATAAAAGAGAAAAAACTAGTACTAGGATAGCTTGAATATGTGTCAGAAATAGTTTGTAAACAGACCAGGAAAATAGTAACAATAATGAGTTGATTATTTGTAAGATAGTTTAAACCTGGAAAGACACTGTCCTGTTAGTATTAAAGATATGAAGTGTTTGTGGGGTGGGAAGGCTCAATCCCCGTTCCCATGAAGCTGTATACCTGTGAACAGTGGATTGAAAGTATACTCAAATGAACAAGTATTGGTGAGATAAATAGTGCAAAGGACAACAAATTTTGATTTGACTTGTATATTAATGGAAGACTGGCAGTGAAAAGGGTAATTTTAATTATTGTTTAAAGGGTAATTTGTGATTGTTAATAATTTTATTTTGGTAAAATGTAAAATTGACTATGTTGTAAGATTTATAATTGATGTAGTTGTAAGGTTTAAAATTGATGTAGTTATAAGATTAAAGTTAGATATTAATATATTGTAGCACAGACATTTAGGGTTGATGAAAAAAAGTGTCTACTTTGCTGGGTTTCCATCGGAAAGCCAGCTTGTAGACAAAGGGGGTATTGCTGCAATTCTTTATTGACACGTTAGAAAATAAGATGTTTTAGGGGTATTGCAAGGTTAATAACCTGCTAGCCAGGTATTAAGGAATATTGCGAGAGTCGCCGTCAGTATAACAATAGCTTCCTAAGAGCTGTTAAGGGGGGGTTGGCTTTCTTCCCTTGTCTTGGACCACGTTAACGGTCCGGGGGACATTTAGGTTACTTCGTCCATGCTGGGTCATGAGGACCAATGGGAGTGTTTTCCTGATATTAAAAAAAATATCAGTTGAGTCGATTAGGAGACTCGTTACTCCTGTCTCGCCGGGCTTGCGCCTAGGACACTACCGGGTCAACTCTTGGGAGTCAAATTTTGTGAATCCTTGATCAAAACCTCGCGTTAACCACTCGGGTATTCGCTGCAGGTCGAATCAGAAGAATAGAAAAACAAGCATGATAATCAATAGTAATGAGATTACATCACGTACAAATCAGTTGACAGCCACTCTCACACTATCCAATACGTGTGACGTGTATCAAGTGAAATACTAGAAGCCGACCACAATAAAGGGTAATTTAAATTTATGATTTTGTTAGTTAATTTATCACACTAGTTAAAGAATTGGTTCAAGTGAATAATAAATAAGAATTTAAATAAATAAGGTTGTATTATTTTAACCAACAACGCGGCCACTATATGATCACTACAAAACTATAGATTGGACCAATAAACATTCATTCTGTGTCGACCTCATTTCATTTGCGAAACCATTACGGTCGTTGGCCAAGAAAGTGAGTGGGTTAGCTGAGGTCTATTTATCCGCATAGCAAACCCAGTGTAGCCAGCCTGCTAGAGATAGCTACCCATACCATATCTCTGCCCAAATTACCCAACAGACAACCACCACTACAAACCACAGTTAAAACTTCACCTTTTTTTTTTAACTGTATCTAACCACCAATTATCCAAGTCAGAAGAAGTTATATCCAGTGGCCTAACCTTCTGTCTGTCCAGAGAGCTTTGAGCTGACTAAGGATGTACTAAACTTCACTAGAAATCTGAGGCTTACACACTTATTTTCAAACATTTCCACCACCAACAAACCAACCACATCAAACATTTCCGCCAATGACAAACCAACCACATCAAACACAACCAATCAACTTCTGAGCAAATATTACCCCTTCCAACTGTGACCCCCCTCCATTATCAGCTAATAGCCCGATTGAAATGTATATTAAGTTTATACTTCAGCATATTTTGGATCCAAATTTCTACAAAACACTCCCCACAACCCACAATCTAAATCCTGAAAGCCACCAAGTCATAAAATCCAGCCAACAAAATCAGAACATCCTACTGATAAAGGATCCACTACAGTAGTAATGAACAAAGATGAATAAGAACTTTTTACTAAAGAGACAAAGAGACAAAAACCTTTCTCCACCCATCGTCCAGATTCTTGTACCAAAAACCCAATAACACCAAAATGCATAAAGATACCATACCACCATCAAGAAGGCCTATGTCTCCAGCTTCAGATTACTTACGGAAATAATTTCAGCCTATGTCGACCTACAGATGCGACCATTTGTTACCAGACTACCATCCCACATCAAAGACACTAACCATTTCCTTCAAAAACTCAATAGCCTTCCATAACATTTGCCTCAAAGCACCATACTTTTCACCATCGGCGTTGTGTCATTGTGTAGCATTTGGCTACAATCCTAGAAGAATTAACTAAGAAAAATGTATACAACTTACCCCATTTCACTGACCCTGTGTCTAGAACTACGAGTCAGGAAGAAAACATAAACACTACTGAGCATAAGCACGCCGCTGCTCTCAAGTTTCAATTGGCGGCCACCAGAGCACGCCACACAAACATGGACAGTCCAAAGAGTTTAAGATGCAAAGAAAAGTTGTTCTTCCATGTTCTCGAAGCGTCGAGATGTTTGGAGTATATGGTAGAGGTTTCTGTTGTAATGGGCGTTCCCCCTTTGGTGATCCATATGTTTAACCCCACCTTTTATCCTGTTCTCCAATGTTCTCTAGGGGTTTGTGTGTGTGTATATATATATATGTGTATATATGTATATGTCCGGTGAGGCTATGTATAACCACTCTTGGATTTAGCTTGGACAAAGGTATTGGAAGCTAAGGCTTCAGGATTGTTAAAATGTAAGATCTAAATTCTTTTTCGACTTGCTTTTTCCGGTTATTAATTTTTATTTACCTTTTAATTTTTCAAAATTCTCTTTCGGCTTCATATTATTAGCCTTGTAACGAAGGACTTAAGATTTATGTAGATTTTGTTCAGTGTTAAATTTTGAGTCAATAACTTTGTATGGATCTCGATACTTCATGGAAATTGATAGTTAATTCTTTTATGTTGATATCAATACTTTTTTTTATTTTTGAGACTATCGATTATTTTGTAGAGATATCTCTCGACCTAATTGTAAGACTGAAGAGATATTATTATTATGGTTACTATTGGTAATTTTGGGATTAAGTTTTCTTCAACCAGAATTTTTGACAGTTTTAAAAAAGAAAACATAGACAAGTTTAACCTGTAGTTAAAATATTTATTCTGGGGAATGCCTATTGGCCGTATGATGGTACGATTTTGTAAGATCTTAGTGTTTAATGGGAACATGTATAGAAGTATAAGGAATAATGAGGGAATTTTCGAGGACTCATGTTGTAACTTATGAAGGTAGATATGAATTTCGTAATGGATATTTTGTTTTGACAAAGATCTACAGCACAATATGTTGGCTTCACCACTGAAACTCTGTGAATGAATAGACACCGCCATCACACCAAAATCTAGAATTCATAAAAACAGTTTCAGCACAAGCCTCCGCTCATAAGCTTAACTTTGAGAACTGCTACACTGTCAAGGTGTTAAACAACAAGACACAATGTAATATGTCTCAGTTAAGAAGATGGGAACTGGCACATCAATGAACCACAAATTCTAGAAAATCACCCAACCTAAATATTCGTTAAATTCATTAATTTCAACCCAGAGGATACACTAGCACCACCTATCATCCAGAGAGGAATATAGGAACCTTTGGAGAATTTCAACTCCACCAGAGAAGTTTAATCCTTCCCAATCAAATTGGCATCACTGAAGACAACATCCTGTTTAGTCGAATTACTACTACTTCCTGAGGAAGATGCTATATTATCATTGAAATATTGAAGTGTATGTAAATATGTGTTAGTGTTTTTACTTTTATTTGTGCTCTACAATTTTCTACTTTTCTATAATTTTATTTATTACAAATTGCTTTTATTCAATGCACTCACTTTATTTGATACATTTTTAATGTGATGAATGTAATTCTTTCTTTGAGCATTCAGTGCAGATGTAGCATGTCAATCAGTCAGATTGGACAGTTACAATTAAATATCAATATTTTGATAATTTCCAACAATATGAAAGAAAAAGAAGTAATATTAACATATTTAAAAGTTCCTGACTAGGTGCAGACAGATACAATCACGTGTCTCCCTAAATTGAAACACGTGGTTGTTCAAAAAATATTTCCTTTTGATAAATACTGTAGCAGATATCAAAGAAGAGAATTAACATTATCATATTTATGAATAAAATACTTTAACGCATACCCTTTGCCAGCGGATGATATCGGATAAATTTACATACACTAGCCATGCTGCCTACAAGAAAATATAGTAAAGGACGTCTATATCACAAATTCTCATTAAAATAATAGCTGAGCCTAAAGAATATAATCAAACCAGATATATTTAAATAGAAGATGCTTTAGTATCTACTCATCATTTCAAGATGTTATTGGATTTTGGTCGCCACATGTTAGAATAAAACTATTCAATGATGGCGGCCTATCATAACTACACCTGACGAAGAAGTAAGTATAGATCGTAAATCGACCCAGGGACCCACTTCCCGTCAGAGAAGACTAGCGGTAGTCCAAGGAACCATGTTTTCCACTTTCCCCGCAAGCGGCTCTTCCTGCGTCGTTTTACCTTCCCTCCGGCTTCGTCCGTCTCTCCCCTTTTCTATATTTCTGAGTTTATCACCCTTTTTGTTTTTTTCCGTTCAAATCAGATTGTAGAGTATATAAGGCTGCTTCTCAGGTTCACAGTATACCCATTATACTACAATCCAGCGTCGAAGGAGGAACTTCTACACTGTCACGTAACAAAGAAAACGACGACCATGAAGTGGTGGCCGTCAGATCCACCACCGCCCAGGCTAGGAGGACATTCTTCGATTACTTAAGTATCCTGTAAACATCGTCAAGTCCTTATGACTTAGAGTCTAGTTTTTGTTCAAAAAAACAAGACAGTGTCTTCTAGACATTTTGATATTTTATATGTTTTTAAGTCGATGCAGACTTTTTTTTTTTGTTTAATATAATGTCGAATGAACAGTTAACCCATTTCAAGGCTTGCTGACTTCAAGACGAAAAAGTTTCATTTAATGGGTTAAATATTGTGTCCCCCAGTCTGAAGGACAAGTCTCGTTTATGACTAGTTTTAGCTTTAGTATATCAGTCCTAGCAACTATTTTTCTCTGTATCCTTATGATACAGACTTTATGTTACGATCCTTTGGCTTGGAATGCAGTAGGATCTTAGTCAAAGACTTACTAACCTCCATGTTCCATTTATTTATTTTGAGCTATAGTTTTTCATGACGCCGTGCACATCATGTGCATCTGTTTAATATTTGTATGGCTACAACCAGGCTGTCTGTCTTGTTTTCCAAATCACAGTTGGGTTCATGGAAATCTATATTTTGAGTTGGTCAAGTTGTCATGCTTCACGTGCGGTATTAGCTTCGGTGAGCAACCCGTGGAACTGCACTTGAGTCATAGTGGGGTCCGTGCAAATAATACCTTTGTCTTTGTCTGGTTTTTGGCCCCTATTGTTTTTTGTGTTGCTCTTAGTGTAATTGCAATTAGAATTGTTAGTACTATTGAATGCTCTGGCAGTACCGAAAGGGAAAGAGACCAGCCATAGTACTATTTTGTTGACACCTGTTTATTAGCCATCGACCACTGTTATATACAGACCTTTCTATTGTTTGTCATTGTCAAGAAAACCAGTCAAGCAAACTGATTAAAATGTATATGTATATCATGTTCGATAACTTTTGTTAATAACTACTTAATTGTTTTCTCCTCTAGAAAACTTCAACCTGTAGCCTGGCTCCTGCACAGCCCTTGTGGCTACAGCAAGACAATAAAATTTCTCAATCTCTTATTATTAGCCATCGGCTTCAAACTTATAATCATGTAATATTATTGTAAACCTAATTCTTATTATTTATGTTGTTAATAAATTTATTTATTGTTAAACAAATTATTTTTTCCATTAATATGTACACCATATTTATTACTTTACCTAATTACTCCCAGCAGGGTGTATGTAACACAGATTTGCAAGAAAGCCTACCAAATCATATTTATATTAGCTGACCTTAGTTCGAAGAGTTGGTGGTGGAAGACCTCACATGCAGGTTGGGAGATGCCAAGGAATATACTAAGTGTTGCTGCAGTATCAAGGACATGAATCACAAGATCTCGAAACTGTGCCACATCCAGAGCGCCACGATGAATCACCGATGAAAGTTTAATAATGTCACTGTGATGCACCACATCAGTACTAGTCCCAAATTTCCACTCCACAAATTTTAGGGTCTAAAACACAATTAAAAAAGACAAATAAAGATAAAGTAAGTAATTAATTTTCATTGAGTTGTGGCCCTTTCCGGCCCAAATTAACTAAGGTATATTATAATATAAATATATCAATTGCCGATGTAGTCAAATGGCAATATATTAAAAGGAATTTTAAAATTATATTAGAAAAAAAATGAAAATGTTTAAGTTATAGACAGATTTTAAAATGAATAAAAAAATATATGTATACATTTTTTTAAATTCATTTTAAAATCTGTGTATAACTTAAATATTTTGATATTTTTGCTAATATAATTTGAAAATTCCTTTTAATATATTGCCATTTGACTACATCGGCAATTGATTTTTTTTAGATAAAAAATAATATAATAAATGAAACAAAAAAACAAACAACATAACCATTATGTCTACACTGGGCTGGAAAGGGCTTATATGCACTAAAATAAACATTTGCAATTACCTTTGAAGTAGACTTTCATATCAAATTAGTATTATTTTTGAAACAGGGAAAGTAACACAAAAATAACATATAAGTATATTATACAAGCAGATTCAATATCCTCCTATCATAATAGATATTAAACATAGTATACCATAGTATAACATACCATTCCTAGTCCAGATATGTGTGTTTGTAGTTTGTGGGGAAGTCCTATGAATAGGAATGTTTGGAGTTGCAGACCTAATATTCAACAATCCTGTCTCACAATATCATTTAAACTATACATTTGTCCCTTCATACAGCTCTAAGCTCAGGCCCTTACTTTAATATCTATTTTGATTTTGATTTAGTTATTTAGCATGGAGTGGACAAAATGGGTGTATACCATTACATCACATGTCCATTACATCGCGTTTTAGGAACAAATACATTGCAGGTCCATCACGTCACATTTCCCCCACCTCTCTATAACCAGCTAAACCTACTATGATATACAACCAATAGGATTGAAGGGGCGTATATATAATTTATATCCAAGTCAACTAGATCGCATGTCCATTACATCGCAAGTCCAACACGTCGCATTTCTCCGCCTCTCTATTCCGCTAACCATATTGGCCAACACGATCCCAACAAGTTGTGTTACAATATAAACGCACTCCCAACTTGTTGGGGATGTTAGCCAACATGTTGGCCGAGTCGGGAGGTTCTGTGCATGCGCTATCGAGTTGAATGAGTGTCTAACCTAATCAACTTTGCCAACAAGGGGAGTCAGGGACATAATCCTTTCAACCAAACCTACCTTCATAGTGAGAGTGAAGCCTCGTTTATTATGTAACCAGTTGGATCCAACATGTTGGAAGACAAGACACGTGGAAAAGTAAGCTGTGTTTATTCGCGCCAAATTGTTAGACCAACATCCTGATTCCTCCACCTTTTTTTAATCAGTCTACATATTTCTAGCCATGGATAGTGACGTATTACTTGCCGTTTCTTCATTTATTGTGATGACAGGAAGTGTACTCATGCATAAGAACCAAAACTTAAGAAACGGTAGGGCGTTCAAAGTTTTGTTTTGCTAGACGTCGAATTGAAGGGGTGTTTATGGTAATAATGAGTTACCTACATTTGTAAAGTGGTGTTGATAGCTTTGTACACATGAGACATCACAAAGAACAAAATTCTTTTGATATAAATCAATTAAGAATCTAGTAGCCGAAGCTATTATTATTTATTCTTTTTAGTTAGGAACTCTCCATCGCCAACAATTCTGAACATTGAAAAATGACAGCTGAATATGGGTCCCGGGTTCGATTCACGTGTCTAGGTGTAATTGTTCCATTTTCAGAATTTAAATCAATTCGTTTAACTGTATTAGCCTTGTTCCATTCTATGATCACAAAATTATACTAGCCCCAATTTTAAAAGTTAAACTAAACTGAAAATAAAACACATGCTTCACCAAGGTAAGACACTCATTCATGTTGGGAGTGCGTTAATATTGTAACACAACTTGTTGGCTCTGTCCAGCTCGCCCAACAACAACATGTTGGGAGTGCATTAATATTGTAACACAACTTGTTGGGATCGTGTTGACCAATATGGTTAGTTGTGTATAGAGAGGTGGAGAAATGCGACGTGTTGGACCTGCAATGTATTTGTTCAAAAACGTGATGTAATGGACATGCGATGTAATGGACATGCGATGTAATGGACATGCGATGTAATGGACATGCGATGTAATGGACATGCAATGTAATGGTGCCCACCCGGACAAAATATATGTACCAGGAGTTTATTAATTTGTAACATGTGACCATTACATACTTTGTTAAATTCTATGTTTAAACCATTTTCATTGTGTTTATTTTATTGGAAATATGTGGCACAAACAATAATATCAAACTCTTTCCCATCACTCTTAACCATTTTGGAGAAGAAGGAAGGTTAAATATTTAATAAAACAAATGAACATGTCGGAAACCAACAGATGAAAAAGTAGTGTGAAATCTTAAGATATAATCCAGTCTGAAATATCCATCCCACCCATGTCCTATGAAATATGAGGGTAATTCCACCCGAGAGTTTTGTCCTCTCTCAAATTTAGTCAAAATTGGCGGAGATCTAATATTTCAAGTTTGTGATGAAACCATGTATTTCCCCTGAAGGTGTAGCTGTTATTGTGTGCACACTAACAGATACAACATGGTTATAAACTCAACGTATGTATATGAGTAGCTATCAATAAACATGAGAGTGGCATGTATAGTATAATGAAGGCGCATCACAACCTCATGTTCTCTTCTAGACTTTGGTAGAGAAGAGGGCCATCACAACCTCACGTTAGCTTCAGACTTGTGTAAAGAAGAGGGCCATCACAACCTCACGTTAGCTTATAGACTTGTGTAGAGAAGAGGGCCATCACAACCTCATGTTCTCTTCTAGACTTGTGTAGAGAAGAGGGCCATCACAACCTCACGTTAGCTTCTAGACTTGTGTAAAGAAGAGGGCCATCACAACCTCACGTTAGCTTTAGACTTGTGTAGAGAAGAGGGCCATACACTCAGTTACTCTAACTGTGTGCCTAAACCATTCTTTTAGACTTGTGTAGAGAAGAGGGCCATCACAACCTCAGTTTACTTCTAGACTTGTGTAGAGAAGAGGGCCATCACAACCTCATGTTTCTTCTAGACTTGTGTAGAGAAGAGGGCCATCACAACCTCACGTTACTTCTAGACTGTGTAGAGAAGAGGCCATCACAACCTCAGTTGCTTCTAGACTTGTGTAGAGAAGAGGGCCATCACAACCTCACGTTAGCTTCTAGACTTGTGTAGAGAAGAGGGCCATCACAACCTCATGTTCTCTTCTAGACTTGTGTAGAGAAGAGGGCCATCACAACCTCATGTTACTTCTAGACTTGTGTAGAGAAGAGGGCCATCAAACCTCATGTTAGCTTCTAGACTTGTAAGAAGAGGGCCATCACAACTCACGTTAGTTCTAGACTTGTCTAGAAAGTGCCATCACACCTCATGTTAGCTTCTAGACTGTTAAAGAAGAGGGCCATCACAACCTCATGTTAGTCTTCTAGACTTGTGTAGGAAGAGGCCATCACACCTCATGTTTCTTCTAGACTTGTGTAGAGAAGAGGGCCATCATCCCTCAGTTCTTCTAGACTTGTGTAGAGAAGGCCATCACAACCTCATTACTTCTAGACTGTGTAGAGAAGAGGGCCATCACAACCTCATGTTACTTCTAGACTTGTGTAGAGAAGAGGGCCATCACAACCTCATGTTCTCTTCTAGACTTGTTAGTAGAGAAGAGGGCATCACAACCTCATGTTTCTTCTAGACTTGTGTAGAGAAGAGGGCCATCACAACCTCAGTTCTCTTCTAGACTTGTGTAGAGAAGAGGGCCATCACAACCTCATGTTAGCTTCTAGACTTGTGTAGAGAAGAGGGCACATCACAACCTCATGTTCTCTTCTAGACTTGTGTAGAGAAGAGGCCATCACAACCTCATGTTAGCTTCTAGACTTGTGTAGAGAAGAGGGCATCACAACCTCATGTTATCTTCTAAGACTTGTGTAGAGAAGAGGGCCATCACAACCTCATGTTCTCTTCTAGACTTGTGTAGAGAAGAGGGCCATCACAACCTCATGTTTTCTTCTAGACTTGGTAGAGAAGAGGGCAATCACAACCTCATGTTTGCTTCTAGACTTGGTAGAGAAGAGGGCCATCACAACCTCATGTCTTTCTAGACTTGTGTAGAGAAAGGGCCATCACAACCTCGTTCTTCTAGACTTGGTAGAGAAGAGGGCATCACAACCTCATGTTGCTTCTAGACTTGCTGTAGAGAAGAGGGCCATCACAACCTCATGTTCTCTTCTAGACTTGTGTAGAGAAGAGGGCCATCACAACCTCATGTTAGCTTCTAGACTTGGTATAGAGAAGAGGGCCATCACAACCTACGTTACTTCTAGACTTGTTAGAGAAGAGGGCCATCACAACCTCATGTTAGCTTCTAGACTTGTGTAGGAAGAGGGCCATATCACACTCATGTTGCTTCTAGACGTGTGTAGAGAAGAGGGCCATCACAACCTCATGTTCTCTTCTAGACTTGTGTAGAGAAGAGGGCAATCACAACCTCATGTTTCTTCTAGACTTGTGTAGAAGAAGAGGGCCATCACAACCTCATGTTACTTCTAGACTTGTGTAGAGAAGAAGGGCCATCACAACCTCATGTTAGCTTCTAGACTTGTGTAGAGAAGAGGGCTCACAACCTCATGTTCTCTTCTAGACTTGTGTAGAGAAGAGGGCCTCACAACTTTCTGTTTCTTCTAGACTTGCGTAGAGAAGAGGGCAATCACAACCTCATGTTTTGCTTCTAGACTTGCGTAGAGAAGAGGGCCATCACAACCTCATGTTCTCTTCTAGACTTGCGTAGAGAAGAGGGACATCACAACCTCATGTTCTCTTCTAGACTTGTGTAGAGAAGAGGGGCCATCACAACCTCATGTTATGCTTCTAGACTTGTGTAGAGAAGAGGGACATCACAACCTCATGTTCTTCTAGACTTGTGTAGAGAAGAGGGACCATCACAACCTCATGTTCTTCTAGACTTGCGTAGAGAAGAGGGCCATCACAACTCATGTTCTCTTCTAGACTTGCGTAGAGAAAGGGCCACACACAACCTCAATGTTCTCTTCTAGACTTGCGTAGAGAAGAGGGACCATCACAACTCATGTTCTCTTCTAGACTTGTGTAGAGAAGAGGGACATCACAACTCATGTTCTCTTCTAGACTTGCGTAGAGAAGAGGGACATCACAACCTCATGTTCTCTTCTAGACTTGCGTAGAGAAGAGGGCACATCACAACCTCATGTTCTCTTCTAGACTTGCGTAGAGAAGAGGGCCATCACAACTCATGTCTCTTCTAGACTTGGTAGAGAAGAGGGCATCACAACCTCATGTTAGCTTCTAGACTTGTGTAGAGAAGAGGGACATCACAACCTCATGTTTAGCTTCTAGACTTGGTAGAGAAGAGGGACATCACAACCTCATGTTCTCTTCTAGACTTGGTAGAGAAGAGGGACCATCACAACGTCATGTTCTCTTCTAGACTTGCGTAGAGAAGAGGGCATCCACAACCTCATGTTCTCTTCTAGACTTGTGTAGAGAAGAGGGACATCACAACTCACATGTTCTCTTCTAGACTTGCGTAGAGAAGAGGGCCACACAACCGAGAAGAGGGCCATCACAACCTCATGTTCTCTTCTAGACTTGCTAGAGAAGAGGGCCATCACAACCTCATGTTCTCTTCTAGACTTGGTAGAGAAGAGGGCCACCACAACTCATGTTCTTTCTAGACTTGTAGAGAAGAGGGCATCACAACCTCATGTTCTCTTCTAGACTTGCGTAGAGAAAGGCCATCACACCTCATGTTGCTTCTAGACTTGGTAGAGAAGAGGGCCATCACAACTCAATGTTGCTCTCTAGACTTGCGTAGAGAAGAGGGCCACACACAACCTCATGTTCTCTTCTAGACTTGTGTAGAGAAGAGGGCCACCACAACCTCATGTTCTCTTCTAGACTTGCGTAGAGAAGAGGGCCATCACAACCTCATGTTCTTCTAGACTGCGTAGAGAAGAGGGCCATCCACAACCTCATGTTCTCTTCTAGACTTGCGTAGAGAAGAGGGCCACTCACAACTCATGTTCTCTTCTAGACTTGCGTAGAGAAGAGGGCCACCACAACCTCATGTTCTCTCTGTTCTCTTGACTGGTAGAAAAGAGGGCCACCTCATGTTCTTCTAGACTTGTTAAGAGGGGCCATACAACTCATGTTCTTTAGATTGCGTAGAGAAGAGGCACACAACTCATTCTTCTAGACTGGTAGAGAAGAGGCCATCACATCATGTTGCTTCTAACTTGTGTAGAGAGAGGCCATACAACTCATGTTCTCTCTAGACTTGTGTAGAGAAGAGGCACCACTATTCTTTCTAGACTTGCGTAAGAAGAGGGCCATCACAACCATGTTCTTCTAGATGCGTAGAGAAGAGGCATCACAACCTCATGTTCTCTTCTAGACTTGCTAGAGAAGAGGCCTCACACTCATTTCTCTTTAGACTTGGTAGAGAAGAGGCCTCACAATCTCTTCTAGACTTGTGTAGAGAAGAGGCTCACAACTCATTTCTCTCTAGATTGGTAAGAAGAGGCAACAACTCAGTTCTTTAGACTTGGTAAGAGAGGCCATCACAACTCATGTTCTCTCTAGACTTGGTAGAAAGAGGGCCATCAACTCATGTTCTTAGATTGGTAGAGAAGAGGACATCCAACCTATGTTTCTTCTAGACTTCGTAGAAAAGAGGCACCACAACTCATGTCTTAACTTGCGTAGAAGGGGCCCCAACCTATGTTTTAGACTCGTAGAGAGAGGGCTCACAACTCTGTTAGTCTAGACTTCGTAGAGAAGAGGCTCAACCTCATTTCTTCTAGACTTGTGTAAGAAAGGCATCACACCTCATGTTTCTAGACTTGGTAGAAAGAGGGCCACACAACCTCATGTTTCTTTAGACTGTAGAGAAGAGGCATCACAACCCATGTTCTCAACTTGGAGAGAAGAGGCACACAACCTCATGTTCTCTTTAGACTTGGTAAAAGAGGGCCACCACAACCTCATGTTACTTCTAGACTTGGTAGAAAGAGGGCATCACAACCTCATGTTCTTCTAGACTTGCGTAGAGAGAGGGCATCACAACCTCAGTTTCTTCAGACTTGCGTAAGAAGAGGGATCACAACCTCATGTTAGCTTCTAGACTTGCGTAGAGAAGAGGGCCATCACAACCTCATGTTCTCTTCTAGATTGGTAGAAAGAGGGCCTCACAACCTCATGTTCTTTCTAGACTTGGTAGAAAGAGGGCCATCACAACCTCATGTTCTCTTCTAGACTTGGTAGAGAAGAAGGACACACAACCTCATGTTCTCTTCTAGACTTGCGTAGAGAAGAGGCCACACAACCTCAGTTCTCTCTAGACTTGCTAGAGAAGAGGGCCCACAATCATTTCTTCTAGACTTGGTAGAGAGAGGGGCATCACAACCTCATGTTCTCTTTTAGACTTGCGTAGAAAGAGGGCCCTCTCAATTCTTCTAGACTTGTGTAGAGAAGAGGGACATCACAACCTCATGTTCTCTTCTAGACTTGTGTAGAGAAGAGGCCACACAACCTCATGTTCTTCTAGACTTGCGTAGAGAAGAGGGCATCACAACCTCATGTCGCTTCTAGACTGCGTAGAGAAGAGGGCCATCACAACCTCATGTTCTCTCTAGACTTGCGTAGAGAAGAGGGCCCTCACAATCTCATGTTCTCTTCTAGACTTGTGTAGAGAAGAGGGCCACCACAACCTCATGTTCTCTTCTAGACTTGGTAGAAAGAGGGCCACCAAACCTCATGTTAGCTTCTAGACTTGCGTAAGAAGAGGGCATCACAACCTCATGTTCTCTTCTAGACTTGCTAGAGAAGAGGGCACACAACCTCATTTCTTCTAGACTTGCGTAGAGAAGAGGCCATCCAACCTCATGTTAGCTTCTGACTTGTGTAGAGAAGAGGGCCATCACAACCTCATGTTACTTCTAGACTTGCGTAGAGAAGAGGGCCATCACAACCTCATGTTCTCTTCTAGACTTGCGTAGAGAAGAGGGCCATCACAACCTCATGTTAGCTTCTAGACTTGCGTAGAGAAGAGGGCCATCACAACCTCATGTTCTCTTCTAGACTTGCGTAGAGAAGAGGCCATCACAACCTCATGTTCTCTTTTAGACTTGCGTAGAGAAGGGGCACTCACAATCTCTTCTAGACTTGTGTAGAGAAGAGGGACATCACAACTCATGTTCTCTTCTAGACTTGCGTAGAGAAGAGGGACATCACAACCTCATGTTCTCTTCTAGACTTGCGTAGAGAAGAGGGCCATCACAACCTCATGTTTCTTCTAGACTTGTGTAGAGAAGAGGGCCACCACAACCTCATGTTAGCTTCTAGACTGCGTAGAGAAGAGGGCCATCACAAACCTCATGTTAGCTTCTAGACTAGCGTAGAGAAGAGGGCCATCACAACCTCATGTTCTCTTCTAGACTTGCGTAGAGAAGAGGGCCACCACAACCTCATGTTCTCTTCTAGACTTGCGTAGAGAAGAGGGCCATCACAACCTCATGTTAGCTTCTAGACTAGCGTAGAGAAGAGGGCCATCACAACCTCATGTTCTCTTCTAGACTTGCGTAGAGAAGAGGGCCTCACAATCTCATGTTCTCTTCTAGACTTGTTAGAGAAGAGGGCCACCACAACCTCATGTTAGCTTCTAGACTTGCGTAGAGAAGAGGGCCATCACAACCTCATGTTAGCTTCTAGACTAAAGAGGGCCACCACAACCTCATGTTAGCTTCTAGACTTGCGTAGAGAAGAGGGCCATCACAACTCATGTTAGCTTCTAGACTTGCGTAGAGAAGAGGGCCATCACAACCTCATGTTCTCTTCTAGACTTGCGTAGAGAAGAGGGCCACCACAACCTCATGTTCTCTTCTAGACTTGCGTAGAGAAGAGGGCCATCACAACCTCATGTTAGCTTCTAGACTATGCGTAGAGAAGAGGGCCATCACAACCTCATGTTCTCTTCTAGACTTGCGTAGAGAAGAGGGCCTCACAACTCATGTTCTCTTCTAGACTTGTGTAGAGAAGAGGGCCACCACAACCTCATGTTCTCTTCTAGACTTGTGTAGAGAAGAGGGCCATCACAACCTCATGTTAGCTTCTAGACTTGCGTAGAGAAGAGGGCCATCACAACCTCATGTTCTCTTCTAGACTTGCGTAGAGAAGAGGGCCATCACAACCTCATGTTCTCTTCTAGACTTGTGTAGAGAAGAGGGCCATCACAACCTCATGTTTCTTCTAGACTTGTGTAGAGAAGAGGGCATCACAACCTCATGTTCTCTTCTAGACTTGCGTAGAGAAGAGGGACATCACAACCTCATGTTCTTCTAGACTTGCGTAGAGAAGAGGGCCACCACAACCTCATGTTCTCTTCTAGACTTGCGTAGAGAAGAGGGCATCACAACCTCATGTTCTTCTAGACTTGGTAGAGAAGGGCATCACAACCTCATGTTCTCTTCTAGACTTGTGTAGAGAAGAGGGGCATCACAACCTCATGTTAGCTTCTAGACTTGCGTAGAGAAGAGGGCCACCACAACCTCATGTTCTCTTCTAGACTTGGTAGAGAAGAGGGCCATCACAACCTCATGTTCTTTCTAGACTTGGTAGAGAAGAGGGCCATCACAACCTCATGTTCTCTTCTAGACTTGCGTAGAGAAGAGGGCCATCACAACTCATGTTTCTTCTAGACTTGTTAGAGAAGAGGGCCATCACAACCTCATGTTCTCTTCTAGACTTGTGTAGAGAAGAGGGACATCACAACCTCATGTTACTTCTAGACTTGCGTAGAGAAGAGGGCCATCACAACCTCATGTTCTCTTCTAGACTTGGTAGAGAAGAGGCCCATCACAACTCATGTTCTCTTCTAGACTTGCGTAGAGAAGAGGGCCACCACAACCTCATGTTCTCTTCTAGACTTGCGTAGAGAAGAGGGCATCACAACCTCATGTTCTCTTCTAGACTTGCGTAGAGAAGAGGGCCACCACAACCTCATGTTCTCTTCTAGACTTGGTAGAGAAGAGGGCCATCACAACCTCATGTTCTTTCTAGACTTGGTAGAGAAGAGGGCCACCACAACCTCATGTTTCTTCTAGACTTGCGTAGAGAAGAGGGCCATCACAACCTCATGTTTCTTCTAGACTTGTGTAGAGAAGAGGGCAATCACAACCTCATGTTCTTCTAGACTTGTGTAGAGAAGAGGGCATCACAAACCTCATGTTAGCTCTTCTAGACTTGTGTAGAGAAGAGGGCCACACAACCTCATGTTTCTTCTAGACTTGTGTAGAGAAGAGGGCCACACAACCTCATGTTCTCTTCTAGACTTGTGTAGAGAAGAGGGCATCACAACCTCATGTTAGCTTCTAGACTTGCGTAGAGAAGAGGGCCACCACAACCTCATGTTCTCTTCTAGACTTGTGTAGAGAAGAGGGCACCACAACCTCATGTTCTCTTCTAGACTTGCGTAGAGAAGAGGGGCATCACAACCTCATGTTAGCTTCTAGACTTGTTAGAGAAGAGGGACATCACAACCTCATGTTGCTTCTAGACTTGCGTAGAGAAGAGGGCCATCACAACCTCATGTTCTCTTCTAGACTTGCGTAGAGAAGAGGCACCAAACCTCATGTTCTCTTCTTAGACTTGCGTAGAGAAGAGGGCCATCACAACCTCATGTTCTCTTCTAGACTTGCTAGAGAAGAGGGCATCACAACCTCATGTTCTCTTCTAGACTTGCGTAGAGAAGAGGGACATCACAACCTCATGTTCTCTTCTAGACTTGCGTAGAGAAGAGGGACATCACAACCTCATGTTCTCTTCTAGACTTGCGTAGAGAAGAGGGCCACCACAACCTCATGTTCTCTTCTAGACTTGCGTAGAGAAGAGGGCACATCACAACCTCATGTTCTCTTCTAGACTTGCGTAGAGAAGAGGGACATCACAACCTCATGTTCTCTTCTAGACTTGCATAGAGAAGAGGGCTATCACAACCTCATGTTTCTTCTTCTAGACTTGGGTAGAGAAGAGGGCCATCACAACCTCATGTTCTCTTCTAGACTTGCGTAGAGAAGAGGGACATCACAACCTCATGTTCTCTTCTAGACTTGCGTAGAGAAGAGGGACATCACAACCTCATGTTTCTTCTAGACTTGGTAGAGAAGAGGACCACCCACAACCTCACATGTTCTCTTCTAGACTTGTGTAGAGAAGAGGGCCACCACAACCTTATGTTCTCTTCTAGACTTGTGTAGAGAAGAGGGACATCACAACCTCATGTTCTCTTTTAGACTTGCGTAAGAATAGGGCCACCACAACCTCATGTTCTCTTCTAGACTTGTGTAGAGAAGAGGGCCACCACAACCTCATGTTCTCTTCTAGACTTGTGTAGAGAAGAGGGCCATCACAACTATGTTCTCTTCTAGACTTGCGTATGAAGAGGCCATCACAACTCATGTTCTCTTCTAGACTTGTGTAGAGAAGAGGGCCCTCACAACCTCATGTTCTCTTCTAGACTTGTGTAGAGAAGAGGGACATCACAACTCATGTTCTCTTCAGACTTGTGTAGAGAAGAGGGCCATCACAACTCATGTTCTCTTCTAGACTTGCGTAGAGAAGAGGGACATCACAACCTCATGTTCTCTTCTAGACTTGCGTAGAGAAGAGGGCCATCACAACCTCATGTTCTCTTCCAGACTTGTGTAGAGAAGAGGGCCATCACAACCTCATGTTCTCTTCTAGACTTGCGTATAGAAGAGGGCCATCACAACCTCATGTTCTCTTCTAGACTTGTGTAGAGAAGAGGGACATCACAACCTCATGTCCTCTTCTAGACTTGCGTAGAAAAGAGGGCCATCACAACCTCATGTTCTCTTCTAGACTTGTGTAGAGAAGAGGGCCACCACAACCTCATGTTCTCTTCTAGACTTGTGTAGAGAAGAGGGCCATCACAACCTTATGTTCTCTTCTAGACTTGCGTATAAGAAGAGGGCCATCACAACCTCATGTTCTCTTCTAGACTTGTGTAGAGAAGAGGGCCACCACAACCTCATGTTCTCTTCTAGACTTGTGTAGAGAAGAGGGCCACCACAGCACACAATCCTTAATGAGCTACAGCTTGTTTTGAGAAGGGTTGGAAGCTGCTGCTCATGCCAGGTGTGTGAGAACCCATAGCGAACATACCCCTTTTAATCTAAAAACAAGACACACAATCGCAACCCAGGAGGGAGATGTGTCACCTCCTTAACCACCTGGTCCACCAGTTCATTACCTGAATAAACGGCAAGAGCAGGAATCCAGTAGGTGTTCATAATAACACTTTTAAAAATGTGTTCATAAATCATCCGCACGGGGGATTTCACAAGTAAAAATATGACAGTTCCAACAGAGCATTCATGTAATCCGAGAATATTAGAACCAAGCAGGGCAATAATATAAGAGATTTAAAAAAACAATTTTAAAATATCATACAAATGAGCTTTAAAGACAATTGTACCGCAAACTTAATATTAAAGCCATGTACAACCAAAGCACATCCCATGAAAGTTCCCAACTATGAAATGTTTGTGTAAATGTATTAAATCCTTGAAATATAGTGCTAGTTAGTTTATTAAAAGCTTTCGCACTAACAACATGTGGTGTTGTCAAATTAAAGAATATGCAAGATAAAAATAGCGTCGAGGCAATGCTATTCTCCATAGAGAAACTCAACGTGGGAGGTTGAACTAACACAATCATGTCAAGAACCAATAACAAACCAATTCTAATCACTCCATTTGAATGCATAGAAGAGCCGGTTAATAGGATGGAACACAAGATGGTAGACAACATGCTGAGGCATGTGGTGATGCCTACATGTCAAGAGGATAGGATCTATGAAAAGAAAAATGAGGCTCAATGGCATGGCACAGATGCTGACGACTGGAGTGGTACGAAAAACACCAGTAGCCAGTCGTATGCCATTGTGGTGTACAACGCCGAAGGTCTAGCTGAGCCATAAACAAAACTGCCGTAATCAAGTTTCGATCTCACCAAGGCCCTATAGAGGCACATCAAGGATTCCCTGTCAGCGCCTCAAGAGCAAGCAGATAAAGGTTATCAATAACTTTATTATGAACCGTATTATGAACTGAATTTATCTGCTGGATAGCTATTTGTAGGATAAATTTATTTTCATTCAGAACATGCAAGGTTGGTAATGTTTTTACTGGTGCGTGCATGCGTATAAGCCCTACTGCTACCGCTACTACATGGAAAGTGGCTACAACGCTTAATATTTGTTAAGTAATGTCGGATAAACGAGTGCAAAGAAACAGATGGAGTCAGGTGGGCACAGAAGCTAGTTTGTCTCGCAAGTACTAATTTCTGTGTCTGACAAAATGTGGTCAATAGTTTGATACAACAAGACCCCTTCTCTTAGGTATAAAATAAACTGTGTAATTAAGTGTTACCTTTATTATGAATGCCACAGTTGCTTGAAGATCATCAAAGTAGGCAGGTTGGACTATAAATATGGTGGAAATAATGTCAGCAACATCTGAATGGCAGTCACGGCCGTACAACAAACACATGTCTAGAAGAGTGGGGATTGTCAGAATGTAGTTCTTGTAGAGTAAATCACCAAGTAGCTCAGGACTCATGAAATTATTCTGTGAACAATCAATAATTACTTATATAACCTTACATTTACATGTCATAATATATCCACATAATTGTTATCATCAAGATCTGTTACATCCTTATAGAGACATGGTTTTGCAGAAATATTTTAACATATAAAAGAAAGTTGTATTTGATAAAATAATAATAATATGACTGTCCTCGCACTGGTGAACACACAAACAAATCCATTAGTCTTGCTTTGTATGGTTTGCTGGTGATTGAGAGATAGTATACTATGAACCGAGGGTTATTGCATGATTATGTTCTCTTTATGTTGCTTACAACACTGTCCTTCCCTTCCTGTTGTAACAATCATATTTTACACATGCCTTTTGATCAATTAATAGAGAGAGTTAGATTTAATACAAAATAATAATATTCAAAATGTATTTAATTTACAGTATATTTCACAGCAAATATATCTACATGGTGAAACATCCTTCTATCTCTCTCTATTGGATACCCAAGCAAGGACAAGGCAGGAAATACGAGGGGCAATTGCATCATGTTATTCAAACATTCTAGAAGCAACGTCTTTGTAAAAAACCTGTTGGAAAACAGAGATGAGAACACTCCTGTACACATCACCGAGCATTTCAGACCTACGTTCCTTGAGGGAAAACATATTTTTCTAATAATCACCAAATCGGAGTCAGGACCGTAATTATTCTGCGCCGGTCACTAGATTGAATCAATCTTGATACAATCACATTTTAATCACCCCAGTTCTCTAAGAAGTTAAATAGCAACGCATGTGATCTTGGATCACAAATTCACCCTGTTCATTACAGAAATGACACTGATAAACAATTCACTAAATGAACATTAGTGATTTCAATTTTAACCCGACAATAAGTCACATCAACCACTCAGTATAGTACCTAAACTCATACATAGTAAGAAAAATAGGCTGGTACTTGCAACACAAGAGATAACATTACAAATCTAATGCCCCCAGTGGGGTATGAACCACAAACAGTAACATTACCATATGACTATCAATATGAACTGTAAACAAATAACATTATACCGTCTATTGTTTCTCTTGTGTTCAGCTAGCATTACTAATGAATTAGCTACTTTTAGACCATTGTCTGCAAACTATAATGAGTACCTGGTGCAAGTGCAGGTGGTGCCATTCTTCCCACACCCCACAGATTCATCAACGAATTGTATGTTTCTACCACAAATGTGCAGGGTCCTTTACACCATTATGTACATAAAAACCCAGCTAGCAAGGAGTTCTCTGAAGTGTTGAATGTATTTCCTTCTAGCATCAATGGGCTAGATGGCAAAGGTTCTTGGTACAATGAGGTCTGACGGGCCATTACCGTGCTCATAGTGAGCATATGGATGGAGAGTGCTAGAGCTATAAGGAGCATATCACAATGCACAGGCTAGCTGCTGATCCGATTTCTAGAGTGAAAATCCAAAATCTAGAAGTGTTTGATTTTTCATAATCGGAGAAATATGTGGGTGCCTCTTTGGTGTTGAAATATGACACCTTCGAACAACTTTAGAGTAACCTACTACATGTTGTATTTCAATTCAAGTATGGCTTGGTGGTGGAGTAATGATCTGAAAAGTTTGTAACCTTATATGAAGGTGGACCCGATATCTTGAGATTCATCTTCTGAGAATCACAAAAATAAAAACGTGAGAAAAGCTGCACTAGAATGTACAGTATCTGCCATGGATTTCAAAGCCTTCGCAGTGAAAAAATATAAAAACAAAATTAAAAACATTTGATCTCATTCAGTGGTGGAGAACATACCACTGCAGGCCTACTCATGCAGGGGTCTAGCGTAATCGTGAATATCAAATGTACCCATAAATAATTTTAGATTAAATGGGGATTTAAAATTGTCAAATTTTTAATGAATTACATACCATATCTAAGAGTAACTACTTTGTAAAATCAATGGAAGTGATAATATGCATGTGTAGTTTGGATAGTAGGTGTTCGTACAATCGTCTTCTCACGAGCCACAGCATGATCCAATACCAATAATATTATCCTTTTCTGTCATTTTCCTTGCCCTTCTTATCTTAAGTTGTTTCCCAGGAAGAAATCTAGAGGTTGACTAAAAAGGTGTTTGTCAAAAAGTGTACGCTGATGAAAACTATAGAGTGGTTTGGAATTAAATTAAAGTATGAAGTTAAATGTACCTAATTAATTAGAAGTTTCCATTAAAAATTAGAATAACATAGTGTTTAGTTTGTTTTATTATGTGGTATGTGCTTTATACTTGCATATCCTTTGTATTAAAATAATATGGTGGATGGTAATCATCCAAAAAATAAGGTAGAATATCTCCTAAGACTTAACAAGGAGTTTTTTTTACTATACATACAACTTTTAGGGTGAATGTCAATCTAAAATAATGTATTCAACATTAAGAATATGGTTCCTGAGCTAACAAAACTAGTAAAAATAATTATAACCATCCCCATTTCTTTGTGCACTGCCGAACAATCATTCTCTGCTCTACAGAGATTGAGGTCAATGATGACACATAAGGGGCTGAACCATACTGGTATTTTACATGTCCACACGGTAGCTGCACTGTGGTGATATAATATAAGCTATGGCAGACAACGTCATCAAAGTTAGTGCACAGCGCCATAATAGGTTTGTTCTGTCTAGTGTAAAGAAAGGTTAAATGGAGACTTTTTAATAATATTGAAACATGTACTTTTGTATTGAGTCTTATGTAACTTTTTAAGTTATTGTGGACTAACACATAATATAAAATGAAAATTAATGACATGCAGAGGGGATTGAAAGCATCAATATCTGTAAAATACTGTTGTCTTTTTACTTAATGCACTTTTAAAAGTAAAGTTTCAACCGCTTGTCAATAATATTGAAGATGTTTGGATGATTATTAGTGAATTATTTATTTTTGAAAAAGTTGTAATCTATTAAATATGTTTTTTTAGAGGATGTTTTAAACAATTTTCTTTTCGCTGGGGAAATGCCCTCCAAACCCTCCAAGAAGTGCAGGGGTTGGGTAAATCATAAATCTCCACCCCTGATCTCTACTATTATTTATTATTCTTATTTACATGCCCCATTACCTATTCTAAAAAAAAATGGAGCTTTATTCTCTTTATACAATACAATTTTTCCTTCTACTGTTCACTTTGTCCTTGTTTACATTATATTTAAAGAAAATGGATACATACACTTAACCTAATTGTCCATATCTTACTACCCCCTAGTTTACTAGTTGGTCCGCCCCGGGTAACTCTGCCCCGGTACTCTTCGCCCTCTCCTGTCTCCGCGACCGCCTGTGATCATGTTTCCAGGGCCCTCAGACGGCGACGAGCATCCCCCTATCCGCCACCTGGGGAGGCGCCCTATCAGAGATTTCGCTCCGCCTACTTTATCTCGAAACCACTGCCTATGGACCTAATACTAACTTACATCTAAGATTACAAATTTCTACTGTCTCTTATATACTAGCTTAACCTAGCTTAAATCTTCTGGGCTGTCCCTCTTCTACTCTTGGGCGACTCTTCCCTGGACGCGAGGAAGACGCCGTTCACCCAGATTTCCTTCCGTTCCCATCTTCCTTCTCTGTCTCCAGAGATGAAGAACTCTCGAGCGGGGGAAGTCTCCGTTGTTTCCTTCTAGCCTCCTACTGCCCAACTGGCATGCAACCCCCACTGGTACTTCAGCAATTTGCACTACTGGCATCCAGCAAGGGTTTCCCTCAGTTGGCGCTCCGGATTTCCGGTAGCCGCTTCGGTCCATTCTACCAGCCCCCCATCCATACCCTCAACATACCCTCCCTTAACCCCATCTTCTCTGTCCCCATCTTACTTTGCCCCCCAGTTGTCCAGTCTGTCGTCTTCGTCTGTCTCGTCTTCACTACTCGAGTCCACCCCTGTCATTTCCCTAATCGTCGCATCCAAGTCCTCCTCCAGTCTCCCTAGTCTTTGTCCTGCTTGCCGTTCTCTCACGTAAGTCTCCCTCTCTCTTTCTGATACTTTGTCTGCTATTTGGTCAAGGAAGCACCACCTGTCCACATCCCGCACTATGTTAAATATTGCTCCCGCTTGTATTGGCTCCTGCAGCTCTGTTCTTAAATCCGCCGACAGGACACACTGCAACACGACGTGTTCAGGTGTCGCCTCCTCCCTACAATAGCATCTGTCCGTCTCTGCAAGTCCCAGTCTGTGAAGAGTGGCCCTGTACGGGCCATGCCCCGTTAGGAAGTGCAGCATGCCACGTGATGGTTGAAAATGTTTCATCTTTAGTCGCTCTCTGACGCTAGGGAAGATCCAATAGACCCTCCTACCAGTGTCACTTCTATTCCAATCATCTTGCCACTCATCCAGGAGTGCCTCCCGGATCTCCCCCCTCGTCGTCACTCTCTCCCTTGTAAGTCCTTCTACCTTGCCACCTTCCCCCTTCTTCAACCAATACAGGGCTGCTCTTCGTCTTATCTCCAAGTCCAGAGGCCATATTCCTAAGGCGACGCTCAACGAGTCTGTCGCTACAGTTCTATATGCGCCCGATAACCTGAGCAGCACCCCCCTCTGAAGGCTCCTCACCTTTCTCTTTGGTACGACTTGCCTCAGTTTATGAGCCCATACACTGGCTCCATACCCCACAACGGATACTAGCAGAGCTTGATGATATATCTGTACACATTTCATTGGGATTCTGAATCTCCTAGTCCCAATACTTATTATCTTATTCATTATTCTGAGTCCTCTGCTGCAAGCATTCTCCAGGTGGGGTATGAAGTTCCTCTTCTCATCCAGCGTGACCCCCAGTTACCTCGTGTTTTCACTCCGTCTTATTCTCTCACCGTCAATCCTAAGTATCGGGTCTCTGTGTAGCACCCCCCTGAACAGCACGTACGTCGTCTTTGCTGGCAGAAAGTTTATAAGATAAACCAGAACATGCTTTTAGGAGGGAGGGAAACCAGGTCTACAAACCTACAGTGATCTGGTGTGTGGCCAATGGCAGAATTTTAAAGAAATTTGCAGCTCATTCTATGAATAGTAAAGTAGTAAGTTTGTTTTTATTTTATTTAGTAATTATGTATCACTATAATGGTATTTATCAGGTGTTTAAGTTTGGTCCTTGAATCTAGAGTATATGAAAAAACAAATTTTACAAAAACAGAGTATTGAAATACTTTACCATAGTAATTTTTTTCAATAGTGTACATGCAATAGGATTTGACAATTTAGGCAGTCTATGGGCTCACAATATTTTATTATAATAAAAGTCAACATTTTCTTACAGCAAAATGACTCACATTAAAACTAAGATAGAAAAGAATAGAAGGTAAAAAATAAGTCTTTGACATAATTATTATTATTAGCACCGCGTCTTACTACCCGTTCGGGTTATACGCACTTACGCTAATGTGTAATGGTAGGGTGATTGTGAGATGAAATGGAGGACCTACAGTTTAACGTGGAATCCGAACCACTGTGGAGGCCTGGCATTCCCCACATTCACAAGATGTCTTGTCAGAGGTGAAGGAAGGGTTTGGTAATCAGATAAATCTGTGCCGAGACCGAGGATTGAACCCCGGCCGCAAGCACAGAAGTCAGACACCTTACCCCTAGACCACCAGGTCACCTTTTGACATATTTGTAAAAAAAAGGAACTTTAGAAAATAGTCCTAGCCTACACATTATGACAGTTAAACCATTTGCAGCTGCCAAGGAACAGCTCCTTCATTGTTGAAATAATAATAATAATAATAATTATTATTATTATTATTAATAATAATTATGTTGTTAATAATAATAATATAATAATTGTTATTATATGTTATTATTGTTGTTATTATTGTTATTATTATTATTATTATTATTATTATTATTATTATTATTATTATTAGCACGTGTCTTACTACCCTTCGCGTTTACGCACTTACGCTAATGTGTAATGGTAGGTGATTGTGATGAAATGGAGGACCTACGTTTAATGTGGTCCAAACCACGTGAGGCCTGGCTTTCCAACATTCATAATTGTGATTATAAGTCTGTCAGAGGTGAAGGAAGGGTTCGGCAAATATTATGCTTTATCTATGAGGTGAAAGATTCGACCATCGAATCCAGTAAAACACCAAATATTCGAATCTCGAATACTTGTCAGGATTCAGTGGATTCGTGGATTCGAAGATTCGAGTGGCCCATCTCTAATATTAATTACTGTACCTCAGATTCACAGTGAGTGCCCAGTCTTTTCAAGACACAAAATACCAGTTTGTAGATCTCAAAGTAAATGTCCCAGATCTGTTTGTCATGACGGAACTCGTCAACAATGTAGAAGGGAGGGGCATCTACAAGGAACGAGTTGATCATGTCCATACAGTTGGCTTGGTAAACCATTTGTGACCAAAACCTGGAATTAACATTTCGACCACACAATTAGTGTACAGGTTGCAATGAATTAAAAGAAAACTTCAGCTTAAAACTTATCAAATAAGTTTAGATATATCTCTAACAATTTTATTATAACATAATGATATCATTAGCACATTATACACTAAATTAAAAACATAGTAAAATCCCCATATGAGATACACCCGCCAAATACAGCAAGTGAGTAATATTAAAATACAAAGATTAAAATATGTACTTTCAAACAAATCTAAGCATGGAACAAAACCCAAGTGAATCGCTCCATAGGAGTGGCACACTAATTAAATTTAAAATATTCACCTGACATATAAAAAGGAGCAAAAAATAAATGTATTCCCATTTACAAGTAACAAGTAACGAAAGACGCCTTTAAATTCAAGAGCCAGGCGGATAAGAGCGTATTTACGACACTCCACCAAAATGTGATGCACACTAAGGGGAGTATCACAAAACTCACACACTGGGGGTGGATCCCCTTTCAGTAAAAAACTATGGGTCAATGAAGTATGCCCGACGCGGAGTATCGTCACGATGACCTCCTCTCTCCCTGCCTCCTTGGCTGCCTGGTCCGCCAGTTCATTTCCTGAAAGACCAGCGTGACCAGGAATCCAGCAAAAGGCGAGCCGGGTGCTTAATGAATCAATTTTTAAAATTGGCTCATTTATCATCTGCACGAGGGGATTCCAGGAGTAGAGTGTGGATAATGCCAACAGAGCACTCATGGAATCTGTGCAGATGAGAACAGAACGGTGACTATTTCGGTAAACAAAACACAAAGATTTAAAAATGGCATAAATTCAGCCGTAAAAACACTGGTTTCTTTAGGTAAACCAAATTTAAAATTGGATCCTTCCACAACAAAAGCACATCCCACGGAGACTCCAGATTTAGAGCCATCAGTGTAGATGCGCTCAAATCCGTGAAAGCGAGTGGAGAGGAGCTCATTAAAGGTCCTCTCATATACAAAGTTTGGGGTGGTCGCTTTAGGGAACTTGGCAAGATCAAAATGGCAGGAGGGCGTATCTTCGAGGGAGAAACTCGACCTGGTGATGTGGGATAGCCTTTGGCAGGCACTATCCCACATGTGTCGAAAACCGATAGCATCCGGATCCCAACCGGCCTTGTACTACACATTTGGTTTCATACAAGACACGGTTAGGGGGATGAAAAACAGGGCGTTAGGGAACATGCTCTGGCATGCAGTGCAGTTTCAACACGTAAGATGCCAGAAGATAGGACCCCGGTAAGAGAGAGGGGGCTCACAGGCGTCGGCACAGATGCTGACGACTGGACTGTACGAAAGCACCAGTAGCCAGTCTAATGCCAGCATGGTGGACACTATCTAGCATCTTTAACGCCGAAGGTCTCGCTGAACCATACACAAAACTGCCATAGTCTAGTTTAGATCTTACCAAAGCCCTATACAGGCACATCAAGGTTTCCCTATCTGAACCCCAGAACCGACCACTAACCACTTTGAGCAGGTTTAGTGCTTTTATAGACCTCGCTTTCAGGTCTTTGATGTGGGGGATCCAAGTTAATTTAAAATCAAATAAAAGTCCCAAAAATTTACGGTTTCTGAGACTGGTAGAATGGCATGGTACATTAAAATATTGGGGACGTAATCTATGGAAGTGGACGACCGTCATTTTGGCTGCAGAGAAGCGAAAGCCATTACGCGATGCCCACGACCACAGATTGTTGACAGAAAGTTGTATCTGTTGTTCAGCCCTGTGGAGACTTGACAAACTGCATTAAATTGCGTAGTCATCCACAAACGGGCATGAACAATCAGGTAAGCGCACGTTGTCCACAATGTTATTTATCGCAATAGCGAACAACGTACAGCTTAAATAAAATACTACCCTGAGGCATCCCATTTTCTTGAATAAAATCTTCGGATGTGTTATTCAACCTTACCCGGAAGTGTCTATCCGACATAAAATTAGATATAAAAGAAGGAAGGTTTCCTCAAAACCCCCAATTAAAAAGTGTTTTCAAAATGCCATACCACCAGGTGGTATCGAACGCTTTCTCCAGTACGAAGAACACAGCCAGAAGATGCTGCTTATGGAAAAAAGCGTCACGAACAGCCGTCTCTAGACGGACAAGATGATCCACTGTAGATCGGTTCCGGCGAAAACCACATTGAATATTAGATAGCAGATTGCGGGATTCTAAATACCATATAAATCGTTTATTAATTATTTTTTTCAGTATTTTTCATACACAACTAGTTAAAGCTATTGGTCGATAACTAGTTGGCTCTAATTTATCATTGCCACTTTAATATAACGGGATAACGATTGCTTGCCTCCAAAGTGATGTGAACTGATGAGATTCCCAGACACTATTGAAGAGGTCCAGCAGATATGCGTGTCCGGCAGGGGGCAGCTGCCGCAACATTTCATAGTGGATATCATCTGGACCGGAAGCTGTGTTGCCCGCCTGGGAGAGGGTATAGGTCAGTTCATCTTGCGTGAAAGGGGAGTTATAATCCTCCCCCCGACTTGGACCAAAATCAATAGTAACGGCGCTCGATGCTCCTTTTATGCACCGCGAACTCGTTAGAGTAGCTCGCAGTGCTAGAAATAGCGGCGAACATCAAGCCCAATACATTGGCGACCTCCATAGGGGAGGAGACAAGTGAACCGTTAGACATGAGTGCGGGTATATTATTAATGGTATTTTTGCTACTACGTACTTTACGAATGTGATCCCAAACCTTGGTTGTGGGAGTGGAAATAGTAAGGGTAGAAATAAACTGTCTCCAAGACTCTATTCTGCTTTCTCGAATAATACGGCGAGCTCTAGCACGTAGAATCCGGAATGACTCAAGATTCTCCGAAGTTGGACGTCGATGAAAGAGACGTAGGGCCCTTCGACGGTCAGAAATAGCCAGCCAGCACTCCTGTCATACCAGGGAACAGGACGGTGGCGCGGGTTTGGCGAGGATTTAGGGATGGATGCCCTCGCCGCCGCGATGACCATTGAAGTAAATTGCCCAGCCTTAACATCGACGTCAGGAGAATGGGGTTCGTCGAATACGGCGAGCTCGCGGAATTTATCCCAGTTAGCACGTTTAAGAACCCATTGGGGTAACCGTGCTGTACTGGGAGGATCTTGAATTTGTGAAAGCAGAATGGGAAAGTCATCGCTGCCACATAGGTCCGAGTGAACCTCCCAAAGGAAGTGAGCAGCGATCCCGGGGCTACATAGAGCTAGGTCGATGGCAGAGGATACACCATTAAAGGTGGAGAAGTGTGTCTGGTTCCCGGTGTTCATTAACACCAGGTTTCCTGAGACAAGAATATCCTCTACCATCCTCCCGCGGGTGTCTGTAAAATTAGACTCCCACACCAGGTTATGCGCATTAATATCTCCCAAGATAATATAGGGGGCGGGAAGTTGTATAAAGAGGGCCTCTAGAGTCCTCTTGGAAACATGTTCACCCGGTGGGAGGTAGATGCAGCATACGGTTACCTCCAAAGGGAGGGAGACTCTGACAGCAATCACTTGGAGATCAGAGACAATATTAATATTCTTATGGTATATAGTGCTTCGTGCAAATATAGCCACACCTCCGCTAGCCCGATCAAAGAAAGGCTTGTCGGTGCGATATACGTCGTACCCACGAAGCATTGGGCTGTCATTTGGGCGGAAGTGGGTTTCCTGCAAACACTAGATGGGAGGATGCAGGGAATAAATTAGTAGTTTAATTTACTCTACACGAGCATAGAAACCCCTACAATTCCATTGTAGTAGCGACATTATGTATAAATATAGGTTTATTCATCCACGCAATCCATGGCGCTATCTCTCAAAAGTAAAAATTGGTTATGGACCTTTTTAGGTCCTCTTGCCTGCTGAGTCTCTCCTGGACCTCTCGTTTCAAGAGAGGCTTTTGTTTCTCCAGAAGAGATTTGGGCGTTGGGTCGGTGCGCAAAGGATTTGTTATAGCCTTCAACGCTTTTTTTAAACTATTAATTTCGGCGATACCTCGTTGGGCCCTTCTCGAGGCACTGGCAGAACTCGCCTTAGCGGCCTCCCCTGTTTCGCCACCCACTCTAACCTCCGAAGAGCCAGAGACAAGAGAAGGTGAACCAACAACGGCCGCAAATACTTTTGTTCCCTGAGTTGGATTCGGGGGGGTTCCCCGAGTTGGACTCAGGGGGGTTCCCCGAGGTGGACTCAGGGATGTTCTCAGAGGAGGGCCATGAGGAGGACTCCTAGGTGGCACAGGTGGTGGAGACAACATCTCCGAAGTTGTCACCTTGGGCACTAATTTCATCACCACCGTTGCCGGCGCGCTATTACTATTTTTTTCTTGAGTAGAGGTCAGTGGCACGGTCTCGAAGAAGGCTTTAAATTGTTAATTGCGCAATGGCAGTTGGGGCAATTGATATTTTGGGAAACCTTCTGACTGTAAGAGGTCTGAAATACCTGAGCTTGGCTAGATACGTATTCTTTGCGTGCTTGGTTGTATGGAATCTTCTTTTCACATTGGATCTCCAGGACTTTTTTCTCCACCTTCCATTTCGGACAGGCCCGAGACCAAGCAGAGTTCGAACCCTTGCAGTTAACGCAGAACTTAGGAGACTCACACGGTGTATCGTGAGCCTCCTGTCCGCAATCCGCACAGGTTGGCTTACCACGGCATCGCAGCTTCGTATGCCCAAATTCCTGGCACTGAAAACAGCGCCGAGGGTTAGGGACATACAGCCGGACCCTGAGCACGTGGAAACCCGCTCGGACCTTCTTTGGGAGGGTAGGAGTCGCAAAGGTAAGGATATAAGTATCAGTCTTTTTTTCACTACTATGCGGTATACTTCAGTGACATTCTGAGGGGCTAACACCTCACAGATTTCCCCAATGCTCACGCAGTCGAGGTCATAGCAAGTGAACATTGAGGAACCTGTGGGGTTCCACCTTCACCTGTATACGAGACGTATTGCTCAACGGTATTTCTTTAAGAGCCAGTATGTTGCCTGATTGGATGTCGGATGTTGTCTGAATGAGAATGGTGCCGTCAGGAAGTTTTCTTATAGACACACTTGCCTTGGCTGCACCATTTATCGCTCTTTCGAGGATAAATGGGCTCACCCGTTTCATGTTCTCACCTTCGTCTGCTCGAAACATTATCAGGAAGCGGGGCTGGGGCCTCACCACCTCCTGGATTTCTTCTAATTGAGGGCTAGACGGCCTTACCCGTTTCCGCCTCATATCTTATTACGGACCTGTGGGGGGCCGGGCAGTGAGGTGTCAGCAGAAATTGGCAGTACGGTGCCAGCAGTAACAAAGTTATTGGCCATGCCGTATTTGGGGACAACCTACACAGTACTCGGATCGTAGACCCAGGGTGATCCAAGTTGGTTCTACCACATATGGCCCTGTTAACTGTCCCGACGAGAGGCTATATACGACGCTAGACATGACAACCTTCGCATAGAGCATCGCCGAGAGAGAGGTCGTCGCAGCAAGTGGGTGTAGGAAAGTGCCAATTTTACGTCCGGGCCCTCATGAACGCAACCGATCTTTTCCCAAAGTAGGGTACCCAGTTGTCATCCCTAAGGCCCTTCTACTAAGGTATTGCAACCGGCACACTTTCATTCGGAGCTCAAAGCAGTGGTATCCAATAATAAACAGAGAAAAGCCGGGTTAGTTGCCAAGGTCGTCAACGGAAAGGCCAAAGGCCTCTGTGCAGGATGAACGATGGGGGAAAGGAAGAAAAGGTAAGGGTAGATAAAGCGAAGGGGGAAGAGTGAAAAAAAAAGGGGGGAAAGTGAAGGAAGAAGAAAATGATGTGAAAGGAAAGATATAGGATAGGTTTGTCCTGCACGAGGTACGTCCTGCACAGAAGCCTCCCCTTTTAGTCGCCTTTTACGACAAGCAGGGGTTACTGCGGGACTATTCTAAACCCCGTCCCGCAGGGGGAAGGTTTGTAGTAGCGTTGATGGAGAGAAATAAATTATTTGTGAACCCGGGCATAAGGGATCTTCTTACTAAACTGGATCTATGCCTTACATTTAGGGTAGACGTGAGGTCAGACAAAGTTCTGACCCATGAAATTAGCGCAGAACTCAGAAGGCTAACACAGAGTATTATAAACATTCAGTCTGCAGTTTGCACAGGTTTTCTTGCCACAGAATTGCTGGTACTGAAAGCAGCGTCGAGGGTTGGAGACATTAGGCCAAACAATGTCCTCTGGAAGCGTAGGAGTCACGATAGTGAGGATATATGTATTTGTCTTCTCACTTAGCCATGAGTTTTTGTGGTAATCCTATAAACTTCAATGGCATGCTGATATGCAATACTCTCACACATTTTCTCAATGTTCACACAGTTGAGGCCAAAGTATGTGAGCCTCCCTTGAAAATATTGAGGACCCTGTGAGGTTCTAACTGATACTTTAATAAAGCGGTTTTATTAAACATTATTTCATAAATAGCCATGACATTGGTTGTCTGAATATTTGTTGTAGTCTGTATTAGTAGTGTGTCATCATCAAGTTTTATCTTTAATAATTCAGATTTCACAGCCCCATTCATTTATCTTTTTAGGAACAGGGGGCTTATACATTTTATCTTTTACCATATTCTATTTGATACATTACGAAGAAGCAAGGCTGAATTCTCTCCACTTTCCAAGCAACTTTCAATAGTGAACCTAATATCAGTACTTGTTTCCACCTGTTATCATTACAGGGTCTCTACTGAGTTGGAGAAATACAAATTAGTGACTTTTTTTTTACCATAAAATTCCTTCGCTAAACGGCCGAACATTATATAATGCCTATACTATAAATCTGCATGGCTGACTCACCCACTGATATTAATGTTGACCCACTTCAAGATGGCTAGAAACTTGAAATTTGGTAAACTTGAAGCTTCTATCTACCCTGTAACCGACGGGAAAATTCCAAAAAGTCAAAAAAATTAATTTTTAACCCCTGAATAAAATTCTATATGGCAGAACAACTTTAAAGTTGGTATGGACCTTTCTTTGGAGGTCTCTTGTGGCTAAACGGTAAGACCTATAAAAAAAACAGCTCTGGAATTACATTAGTTTACATCCTCTTGCCAAAAAAACTCACTGTGGGTTTGGGGACTTAGCCACCCCCCCCCCCCCCCCCCTCGAGCAAAGCGAGTAATGCACATATAGGCATAATGCACTCACACGTAACATTAAACTTTATCTAGATGGCAACCGTTAACCTTGTTCTTGGTTTACAATAAAAACAATCGGGCAACTTGCGGCACGTGCATGGCATCATAGGTAATGGGTGGCTTGACATTTGGCGCGTGCACGTTGTTACGATGGATGGGAAATTCAAACAAAAATATTTTTGTGACTTTATAGCCAAAATATTGAAAATTTGTAATTTTTCAGGGACTTTCGTGACCCTTTTTGCAATTAGTAATTTTTTTGTGACTTTCGTATCCCAGTAGATACCCTGCATTATTGCGACCCTGTGAAGGGCTGGGCTATGAGACACTACTAGGGATGATACTTTAATCAAAGTGAAGCAGAGCCAATCACCACCGTGGATGGACCTTGTACTAGCCATCAACTTGAGTTCGGTCCGGTTCTCAAAGGGCAATGTTTGAGACAGGATATCCCTTTGGCATGCAGGCCCTCGGCACGTTGATACACCTTAACCTTAAAGTTCCCCTTTTAAAAGCCCCTCACAACAAGCAGGGGATACAGCAGGACTATTCAAAGCCCCCTCCACAAGAGACGTAGCCTACCTGTGATAAGGGAGTTGTAAGAACCATTGCAGATCCGTTTTCATAACATCCATCCTTGCCAGCCAATCTTCCTTCACTCCAGAAGGGTATGAACCATCCGACAGACATGGGAGAGGTTTGTAGTAGATCATTGTCCTCTGCTCCACCCATGACTCGTCCTATAAATATGTTAAATTAGCTACATAAATACAATAAAAACAAGAAATTAACGTTCAGATGTGTAGACTGCTATTGCTATTATCACTACTACTTACGACTACTGCTAGTACTGTTACTATAGTTACCATCAAAGTAGCTACTATCATCAATTTCATCATTCACTAACACAAAAAATATATATAAATTAGGGTTTTAATAATTCTTGAAGTTTAAATAAAATCTTAAAATGTCTTCTGTCAATTTTAAATTAATTTTAACTTTGAGTTTTGTGATATAAAATGGGCCATTGATATTTCCAACATAGAGCTATGTTATTAGCCCAATTTGTTTTTAAGGCTTTGAAATATAAGGGGTTTGAAAATAGATACACATTTTTGAGTTTGAGCCTAATTACGTTCAAACTTCCTATATTCCGTCTGAATTTACAGCGGCCAACATCAAGTTGTTTCATTATGTATCCCAGGTGATGGCTGTTGTAACCACAACCAAAACATCAATGCGTCTCAAGCCAGAAAACGTCTATTAGCCCCATGTTGGATGAAATAGTGATTTTTGTTTGGTATAAATGTTAGTTACTATTCCTCTGAGCTGTAAGCATTCCAAATGCTACAATACAAAAATAAAGATAATTTACTGGATTGCCCTTTTTCATTTAAATCGTGACTTTATGTTCAAAAGATAATTATTAAAGACTTATTAATTGTGTTCAACCTTTTCACATATTTGAGGATTATCAAATGACACCATAAATGTTACATATCTTATTTGATCAGAATTACATAACATAGTTAATCCTTTTACATTCAGAATCAGTTAACTAATATTAATGATGACAAGGGAGGTGCAGCCTAAGACGAATTAAAAAATAAGATCACCTTGTGCTATATCATATGAAATTCTGATGCAATAACTTTATATGACCTATTAGGGGAATGCATTCTTGGACATGGCAATAAAATGTGTTAGCCCTGCACATATTTTGACAAAGGACTTTCTGAGAACAAAATCAGAGTCACGTGTGAAATTGTGGGTAGGAAACACAAAAACTCACCAGAGGTATATTGATGTTTCATACAAAGATAAAAAGTATTGAAGATATATTTTTTCTCACGCAAACGAGACTAGCCTCGCAGGTTTGAATATAGCATGGGTCCTAGCTACATGTTGCACTCATGAAAGTAATGGACTGAAAAAGAGCTTAGCTATTGAAATAGTTGTCCAGTCAGGACCAATCATATTATATTGGATGTGTTTACTTGTCCAGTAGTCTACACATTTCACATGGAGCAGGTACTTTTTATGCCTAGAAATACAAACAACTTCAAAACCAAGGCAACATCTGATCAACAAAAAGGAATGTACAGTTGTCACAAAAGAAGATATTTTGAACCAAATAAAATAAAAATTGTATGAAAGTGAAAGCAAAAGTGTATTTTGGGGGCGTACCTACACAGTTAGGTCATTAGCGCCTTTTTTTATTTAACATAGTAAAAACCCCTAAGGAAGAACAAGAAATAATACCAATGCTTAAAACCGCTGGTGTGTACACTGTAGTAAATAAACAATACGGATGTATGAAAACATTATAAAATCATAAAAATAAGTCTCAATTTGAGCCAAAGACCATTTGAGACATTTCATAAGAGTGGAAATTTAATGGACTATTAATATGTTTTGGGGTGATAAACCTGCTAAAAAAAAGAGCCACAGGTTTATACACTACACTAAAAAGACAAAAACCAACATATTAAAATACAGTAAAATTGTTAAAACTAATCTCAATTTGAGATACTATCCAAGTGAGACAATTTATAAAAATGAGACTCAAATAGAATTTAAAAATACACATTCATAAATAAAAAACTAGGGTCACCATTAAAATTAAGAGCCAGGCAAACAGGTAAACAGTCTTGTCACGATGACTTCCTCTATTCTAGACTTTCGTATAGAAGAGGGCCACCGCGACACACCGTCCCTGATGGACCGCAGCTTGTTCTGAGCAGGGGTCGAGACCCACTGCTCGTGCCAGGTGTGTAAGACCCCAGGCCGAACATAACCCTTTAAGTCTAAAAACATGACACCCGGACTCAACTCAAGAGGCAAATGAACTGCCTATAAATAAAATATATAAAATAATACTTGGCTACCAAAAGATCAATGTGACAAAGAATACAACAAATTCCTGGAATCAAAAGCAGTGCCGACCGTTAGGGACACACGGCCAGACCGTAAGCACGTGGAAACCTGCTCGGACCTCCCTTGTAAGGGTGGAAGTCACAAAGATGAGGATATAAGTATCTTTTCTTTTACTCATTTATTCTTTATTTTTTCTTCTTCTTGTTATTCAGTTGACTTTGATTACATGTTGAGGTGCAAGCTCCTGACAGATAAATGAGCCGAGCTGCTCAACAGTATTTCAGTTATTCAGTTGACTTTGGTTACATGTTGAGGTGCAAGCTCCTGACAGATAAATGAGCCGAGTTGCTCAACAGTATTTCAGTTATTGCCATTATGTTGGCAGTTTGAATATATTGTAGTCTATATCATCTTATAGTTTTATAATTAAGATGTTACTTAATCTGCTCCATTTATCCCTCTTGCGAGGACTAGTGAACTAGCACGTTTCAAATATTAACAGTCTTCTGTTGAGGCATTATACGTTTCCGCCTATTATCCGATGTAGGGCACTGTGAAGGACTCGACAATATGTTGTCAACAGGCATTACGGTGTCAATGGTCACAACCTCGACAACGGACATTATGATGCCATTGATCATAACGCTGCCAACAAACAGTATGGTGCCAATGGTCACAACCTACACAACGGACATTATGGTGACAATGCTCATAACGTTGCCAACGGGCAGTACAGTGCCAATGCTCATAACAATGCACACAAGCATTACGGCGCCAATGATCATAACAAGGCAGTGCCAGTAGTGAAATCAAATATTGTTGTAATTAATAATAATAATAATAATAATAATTAGTGTTTAGAGGCCCATCAACACAATGAGGTCATTAGGGCCTTAACATCATATAAATATACAGTAAAATCTCCATAGGAGAGAGTAGTGTTATTAACCTGTCTCTATAGAAAGGTAAAAACACATTGTAAAGATACAATATAAAAAGAATAGAGCTCAATATGAGAAAAATACCCATCTGAGACACTTCATAGGAGTGCTCAAATGGGCTATTAGTACAAATTGAATGAAACACCTGTAGTACACACTAAGGGGAGTATCGCAAAATTCACACACTGGAGGTAGATCCCTTCTTAGTAAATTTCCGTGGGTTAGAAATGCATGTCCGACGCAGAGTCTTGTCACGATGACCTCCTCTCTTCTAGACTTTCGTATAGAAGAGGGCCACCGCGACACACCGTCCCTGATGGACCGCAGCTTGTTCTGAGCAGGGGTCGAGACCCACTGCTCGTGCCAGGTGCGTAAGACCCCACGCCGGACATAACCCTTTAGGTCTAACAACATGACACCCAGACTCGCCTCCGGAGGCGGCTGTGATGTATCCTTGACTGCCTGGTCCGCCAGTTCATTTCCTGGAAGATCAGCGTGACCAGGAATCCAGCAAAAGGCAAGCCGGGTGCTTAATGAACCAATTTTAAAAATTTGTTCATGTATCATCTGCACGAGGGAATTCCAGGAGTAGATTGCGGGATTCTAAAAACCATATAAATCTTTTATTAATAATTTTCTGCATACATTACCAGTTGGAAGACTAAAGGTCTATAACTAGTTGGCTCTAATTTGTCCTTGCCACTTTTATATATAGGAATAACAGTTGCTTGCCTCCATAGTGTAGAGGTCCCTAAGAGGAGCGCCAGTCCAGCAGGGGAAAGTTGATGCAACATTTCGTAATGCATATCATCAGGGCCAGAAGCTGTGCTGCCTCTCTGAGACATACCATAAATAAGTTCATCTTTGGTAAAGGGGGAGTTATAATCCTCCACCCCGACTTTGACCAAAATCAATATATTGGCGCTTGATGTTCCGCTTATGCAATGTGAATTCATTAGAGTAGCTCGCAGTGCTAGAAATAGCTAAGAACATCGATCCCAATACATTGAAGACCTCCACAGGTGAGGAGAGACAAGCGAACCGTTAGACATAAGGGCAGGTCTATTATTAATGGGACTTTTGCTACTACGTAATTTACAAATATTGTCCCAAACCTTAGTTGTGGGAGTGGTAATTGTAAGGGTAGAAATAAACCGTCTCCAAGACTTTCTTCTGCTTTCTCGAATGACACGTCGAGCTCGAGCCCGTAGCATCTGGAATGACTCCAGATTATGCGAAGTAGGATGTTGATGAAATAGTCATAGGGCTCTTTGACGGTTAGAAATAACCAACCAACACTCCTCGTTCCACCAGGGAACAGGGTGGTGGTGCGGATTTGGTGAGGATTTAGGGATGGAAGCCCACGCCGCCGCTATGACCGTCGAAGTAAAATGCCCAGCTTTAAAACCGACGTCAGGATGTTGGGGTTCACCAAATACGGCTTGTTCACAGAATTTATCCCAGTCAGAATGTTTAAGCAGCCATTGGGGTACCCGCGCTGTACTGGAGGGATCTTTAAGTGGTGAAAGCAGAATGGGATAATGATCACTGACACATAGGTCCAAGTGGACCTCCCAAAGGAAGTGAGCAGCGATCCTGGGACTACATAAGGTTAGGTCTATGGCAGAGTATACACCATTAAAGGTGGAGAAGTGTGTCTGGGTCCCGGTGTTCATTAACACCAGGTTGCCCGAGACAAGATTATCCTCTACCATCCTCCCACGGGCGTCTGTAAAGTTAAAATCCCCCATGATGATATAGGGGGCGGGAAGTTGTATAAAGAGGGCCTCTAGAATCCTCTTTGAAACACCACCTGGTGGAAGGTAGATGCAACATACTGTCACTTCCATAGCAAGGGAGATTCTGATGTGATCACTTGGAGATCAGATATTAATATGTTAATGATATATATTGCTATGTACAAGTATAGCCACACCTCCGCTAACCCGATCAAAGAGTGGCTTGTCAGCATGATATAAATCATACCCACGAAGCATCGGGTTGTCATTTGGGCGGAAGTGGGTCTCCTGCAAACACAAGATGGTCGGATGCAAGGAGGAAATTTGTAGTTTAATTTCCTCTACACAAGCATAGATAGCAACCCCTACAATTACATTGTAGTAGCGACATTATTTATTAATATATAATTTAATTGTCCTCTCAATCCATAAAACTATCTCTTAGAAATAAAAAATTGTTTTGGACCTTTTTACGTCCTCTTGTTTTTCCCAGTCTCTCCTGGACCTCCCGCTTCAGGAGAGGCTTTGAATTATCCTGGGGACACTGGGTTGGTGTAACCTTTCGCGAAGGCTTTGTCGAGGCCTTCGATGCTTTCTTTAATGTAATTTTGTCGGCGGTCACTCACTGGTCCTTCCACAAGGCTCCAGCGGGACTCGCCTTTGCGGCCTCACCTGTAGCGTTTCTCATCCCAACCTCCGGAGTCCCAGAGGCGGGATTGAGCGGCTCACCAATGGCCGCAATTGGTTTAGGGCCCTGAGAAGGGTTCGAGGGGGATTCGAGGGTGTCCCCCGAGGAGGGCTCAGGGGTTTTTCCCCAAGTAGGGATAGGGTGTGTGCCCCGAGGAAGAGACCTCAGTGGTATAAATGATTTCATTGGAGGCATCGTCTCCTGCACAAATCTTGGCCCTTGTTGCTACCGAGTATCTCGAATAGTGACGAGAGAAACAGATTGAGAAGATGTCTTTGAAATGTTGACTGTGCAATGGCAGTCAACAAAATTTATGTTTTGGCTGGCAATCTGACTATATGATGTCTGAAATACCAGATCTTGACTAGATAGGTATTCTGTGCGTGCCTGGACATATGAGATATTTTCGGATTGTATCTCCAGGACTTTCTTCTTTACCTTCCATTTTGGACAGGCCCGAGACCAGGCGGAATGCGGACCCTTGCAGTTGACGCAGTATTTAGGAGACTCACATGGTGTATCGTGAGCCCCCTGTCCACAATCCGCACAGGTTGGCTTACCACGGCATCCCAGCTTCGTATGCCCAAATTCCTGGCACTGAAAACAGCGCCGTGGGTTGGAGACATACGGCCGGACCCTGAGTAGGTGGAAGCCTGCTCGGACCTCCTTCGGAAGGGTAGGAGTTGCAAATGTGAGGATATACATATCAGTCTTCTTTACTTGGCCATTCTTTTTTGTAACTATCCTATAAACTTCGGTAACATGTTGAGGTGCAAGCTCACCACAGAGCTCCTCAATGCCTACGCAGTCAAGGTCATAGCAAGTGACCACTCCCTTGCAAACATTGAGGAACCTGTGTGGCTCCACCTTCACCTGTAAATGGGCTGAATTGCTCAACGGTATCTCAGTTATTTCCATTACGTTTACCGTCTGGACGTCATTTATGGTCTGGACCACTACAGCGCCATCTCACAGTTTTCTAATAGAGACCTCTGACTATGTAGCACCATTTATCACACTTTAGAGGATAAAAGGGCAGGCACGTTACAGGGTCTCACGGTCGTCTACTCTAGACATTAACAGAAAGTGGGGCTTGGGCCTCCCAACTTCCTGGATTTTTAATTGTAAAGGGCGGGACGGTCTTACCCGTTTCCGCCACTTGGCGTTAGTACGTTCCTGTAAGGGGCTGGGCAGTGAATTGCCAGTGGGGTTTGGCAGTACGGTGCCAGCGAACAGTAAGTTGTCAGCAGCAACAAAAGAGGTGGCCATGCCATTTTTGGGGACAACCCGCACAATACTCGGATCGTAGACCCAGGGTTATCCAAGTTGGTACTACCACATGAGGCCCTGTTATCTCTTCTGGCGGGGAGCCCCACACAACGCTAGGCATGACAACCTTCGCATGGGGCAGCGCCAGGAGAGAGGTCGTCGCAGCAAGTGGGTGCAGGAAGGTGCCAATTTTACGTCCAGGCCCTCATGAATGCAACCGATCTTTTTTCAAAGTAGGGTACCCGGTTATCGTCATCCCTAAGGCCCTTCTACTAAGATATTACAACCGGCGCACTTTCATTCAGGAGCTCAAAGCAGTGGTATCCAATAATAAACAGAGAAGAGCCGGGTTAATAGCCAAGGTCGTCAACGGAAAGGCCAAAGGCCTCCGTGCAGGATGAACGGCAGGGGGAAGGGAAGAAAGAAGTAAAGAAAGTAATAGAAAGGAGGAGAGAGAGAGAAGGGAGAAGAAGGAAGGAGATGAAAGGAAAGATATAGGATGGGTTTGTCCTGCACAGAAGCCTCCCCTTTTAGTCGCCTCTTACGACAAGCAGGGACTACTGTGGGACTATTCTAAGCCCCGTCTCGTAGAGGGGAGTGAAATCAAATAGTAATATTCTTCTTCAATGAGTAAAAATACAATAAATGGTCACTCGAAGCAGAGCAGATTACCACAGGAAGGGCTAGAAATGGTACAGGCACAGCTCATCAGCCCAGTTCTTAGTCAACTGCCAGGTTTGCAACAGATTACCTCTCTACCAAGCAGAGTCCTAGACACGTTGATACACCTCAGCCTTAGGTTTCCTCTTTTAGTCACTTCTTGACAAGCAGACAAGACTATTTCAAGCCCCTTCCCACAGTGGATAAAAATACATTTTATGTATATATTTAGTCTTATAGGTATTTATTATGAATATAAAAGATTAAAATTTGATAGAAGAGCCTTCTGTTTGGTGAGAGATAGGGAGACACACAAGATAATAAAATAGCCAAACAGTCATCTGTCATGACAAATGGACGAGGATGGCTGTTACCAACAGTTTTAGGCAAATTGTCCTTTTGAAGACTGTGTGGTAAATGTTTGCTAAAGTGTTTTGTAACTCTAGAATTTGAGACTCATTTGTGTGTCAAGCTATATTTTTTCTCCAGCCCACAAAACCATAATTTTGTTCTTAATACCACGTCCCCTCAGCCATCATCGACTCCCCTTGGGGGGGAAAAAAGCAGATTTAAGCATGTTCTTATTTGAACAATACTACTCTTATAACTTCTTATTATAAATCTCTACTAGATTCAACAGGTATGTCATAGTTTAATTATATTTTCTGTTCTTATTAAATATATTCATCTAGAACAAGATTTGCAGCTTTATTTGTTCAAAGAGACCGGTCAAACAAAGTGTTATCAAGTCTTGTTGTCGGTCTTTCACAATCTCAACTATAATAATTATATTCAAATAAATAAAGAGTATCTTACCAAAGCTTTCACATATGTACTTGGAGAGCCAAATTTGAAAAGTGGAAGTTCAAGTTCATCTAATGACTTCATCTCAGGTTGCTGAAACAGAAATTGTACACATTTTACAGGCTAGCATAGTTTGTTAAAGACATGTTATTGAGGTTTAGAACGGGATGATTTTACCTTGATAGGGAAATTATTGAAGTTGTTATGCAGCCAAGGTTTCTGAGAATGCACGATTATAAATATTACAATCAGCATGTTTAGTTTTTCAGTTCATTATTAGTTTTATGAAACTACCAACTTCCAAGTGTACCAAATTAACAATTATTCCAGTATTTTTAGTTAAATGCCTTGTGATTTTCATGTTTTCCCAGACACAATTAATGAATATTGTAACTTAAATAATCTTTTTCTCGAAAACCTGTTTTGCATGGAATAAGGTTGTTTTGGACACAGTTTATCACTGGCACTGCAGTTTGCAAATAGAGGAGGATAATAGTGTGTTGAATGACGATGCCTGGTGACATGAATAAGTCAAATGTTTCAGAATGGCAATGTGATGCAAGAAAGAGGGCTAGAGATGCTGGGAAACAATGTACCTATTGAAGTACATGGACAAGGTTGTATCTTCCATTTAGATCCTTCAGCAAGACAGGAAAACCTGCTGTCATAATCTTCAAAAGTTATCTTCTGTTTTCTCTAATATTTAGCTTTCTGTTGAAATCTTAACATTTACATGATTGCATAAAATTGAAACACTAAACGTGATATAAATGTGGTGTTATATATATTTTTTCATAAGTTGGTTGTGAACGAGTAGTGTTTTTAGGATATGGAAAACTTCCGTTAGGTTATTTTCTGTTTGACTAGGGAGTTCAATAGCTAGAATCTTGTATTAAACAGGAATGAATTTTAAGTTTAACCAACAATAGGTGGAAAAGGTGACCTGGTGGTCTAGGGGTAAGGTGTCAGACTTCTATGCTGGCGGCCGGGGTTCAATCCTCGGTCCCGGCAAAGATTTATCTGAGTGCCAAACCCTTCCTTCACCTCTGACAAGACATCTTGTGAATGTGGGGAATGCCAGGTCACCACCGTGGTTCGGATTCCACGTTAAACTGTAGGTCCCTCATTTCATCTCACAATCACCCTACCATTACACATTAGCGTAAGTGCGTATAACCTGAACGGGTAGTAAGACGCGGTGCTATAATAATAATAATAATAATAATAATAATAATAATAATAATAATAGGTGGAAAAGGAAGGAAAAAAAGGACACATGGAAAGAAATGTTGCAAAATGAATGAGGTAATTGATATAAGTTTCCCTAAACCTTTGACCTTACATAAGCTGAGGCTATGTTTACACACCTGTTTCTTATCTGGTCTGGGGTTTTATTTGTACAACTCAAAATATATAAGAAAATATTATTTATTAATGTTTCATTTTAGAGACGTTGTGCATCTTCATTACCTCCCCATCTTCATGTCAACATCAGGGGAAAAGGCCTTTCGATGCGGTCTAGTAACTTTGCAAGATGTGAGAATGATACATCAGAAGTTTTATGGAACACAGAGAGACAAGCACAAAACAAATTTATCCTATGTCATGTCACAGGAAAAAGTCCGAACCGTCATAGACCTTGTACTGGAAATATTGACGGCCATAATCACAAGCAGGTGACAACCAAGTACTTTATTCCTTGCTTAAAAGGTGATGGAGTAGAACATTTGCTCATGTACAAACAGCTTTTGAACAGAAGTTTAGTAGTATATAGAGACAGGGTCCAATTGGCCTACAGATGAGTAATGTAGCTAAAGAAGCTAATTAAGCACAGAGAGGAAACAAAAGATCTGATATATATGCTGGAACGAAAATGGCAGTGAAAACTTTCAGTGATTCTATCCAGGCTATTGAAAACCACTCATTTCATAGTAAAAATAGAACGTCAATACCTTCCCAGTGAACTCACTATTAAAAAGTTATGACAATAATTACTAAAAATCAAGTGATCCACATTTACATGTAAAATATTACTATTTTCACTATATTTTTGATTATTATGATATCAGCATCAGTTTGTCGGCCACTAATAGTTGCTTTGTATGTCATTTTCTGAGAGAATTGAAACTAGTAGAGATGTAAGCACAGAACTTGAAGTTAACAAACAACAAGCTAGGTCATACATTCTACAATCATTTATGAGAAAACAATGAAGGTGAAATAGCTTTCAGTTTTGATTGTCAAAAAAATCAAGCTATTCATAAATTACCAGATCAGTCATCTTATTATTTGCGTCAAATGTACGTCCACAACTTTACGATGTGCCAAGGTATCCAAAGATACAAATTGTACATGTTTTTTGTTATAAAATGAATACTCTAAAGAATCCAGTCAACTAGCATCAATAGCCTAGCTAAGGGGGAGCCTGCCCCGGGCGGCACTTTTGGTCTACCGCAACGGAAAGAAAAGTTTTTATTCTGCTGGTGTAGTACAAGTTTAAAATAAAATAAAAGTCCCAGAAACCTTACACTCTAAGAGACTGGAAAAACATTGTGGTTCAATAAAATATTGGGGCTGGCTGTATTAAGCGTAATCTATGGAAGTGGACGACCGTTGTCTTGGCCGCTGAGAAGGTAAAGCCACTACGTGATTCTCACATCCACAGATTGTTGATAGCTAATTGTATCTGACGTTCAGCCCTGTGGAGACTCGATGAACTGCAATAAAATGCGTAGTCATCCATGAAGAGGCCTGAACGAACAGAGAAGCGCACATTATCTACAATGCTATTTATTGCGATAGCGAACAACATACAGCTCAGAATACTACCCTGAGGCACCCCATTTTCTTGAATAAAATCATTGGATAAGGTGTTGTTTAACCTTACCCGGAAGTGTCTATCTGACATAAAATTAGATATAAAAATAGGGAGGTTCCCCCGGAACCCCCAATTAAACAGGATTTATAAAATGCCGTACCGCCAGGTGGTGTCGTAAGCCTTCTCCAAATCAAAGAAAACAGCCAAGAGGTGTTGTTTATGGAGGAAGACGTCACGAACTGCTGTCTCAAGGCGAACATGATGATCCACAGTGGATCGGTTACGGCGAAAGCCACATTGCATATCAGATAGTAGATTGTGGAATTCTAAATACCATTTAATCATCTTCTCTAATATTTTGCATACACAGCTAGTTAATGCTATAGGTCTATAGCTAGTTGGCTCTAATTTATCCTGGCCATTTTTATAAATAGGGATAACGGTTGCTTGCCTCCACAGTGTTGGGAACTAACGAGATCACAAACACAGTTGTAGAGGTCTAAGAGGAACGCCCGTCCGGCAGGGGGAAGTTGATGCAACATTTCGTAATTAATATCATCAGGGCCGGAAGCTGTGCTGCCCGCCTGTGACAGGGCATAGATAAGTTCCTTTTTAGTAAAGGGGAATTATAATCCTACCCCGACTTTGGACAAAATAAATAGTAAGGCGCTCGGTGTTCCGCTTATGCACCGCAAACTCGTTAGATTAGCTCGCAGTGCTAGAAATAGCAGCAAACATCGAGCCCAATACATTGACAACCTCCACAGGGGAGGAGACAAGAGAACCGTTAGACATGAGGGCAGGTATACTATTAATGGAATTTTTGCTACTACTTAATTTACGTATATTGTCCCAAACCTTAGTTGTGGGAGTGGAAATTGTAAGGGTAGAAATAAACTGTCTCCAAGACTCTCTTTTGTTTTCTCGAAAACCGCGGCGAGCTCGAGTGCGTAGAATCCGGAATGACTCCATATTCTCCGAAGTGGGACGTCGATGAAAGAGGCGTAGGGCCCTTCGACGGTCAGAAATAGCCAACTGACACTCCTCGTTCCACCAAGGAACAGGACCGTGGCAAGGATTTAGGGATGGAAGCACTCACAGCCGCAATGACCGTCGAAGTAAAATGCCCAGCCTTAACATCGACGTCAAGATGTTGGGATTCACCAAATACGGCGAGCTCGCGGAATCTATTCCAGTCAGCACTAGCACGTTTTAGCACCCATTGGGGTATCCGCGCTGTACTGAGAGGATCTTGAAGTGGTGAGAGCAGAATGGGATAATGATCACTTCCACATAGATCCGAGTGAACCTCCCAATGGAAGTGAGCAGCGATCCCAGGACTACATAAGGTTAGGTCGATGGCAGAGGATACACCATTAAAGGTAGAGAAGTGTGTCTGGGTCCCGGTGTTCATTAGCACCAGGTTTCTCGAGACAAGAATATCCTCTACCATCCTCCCACGGCGTCTGTAAAATTAGACCCCCACACCAGGTTATCCGCGTTAGAATCCCCCAAGATGATATAGGGGGCGGGAAGTTGTATAAAGAGGGCCTCTAGAGTCCTCTTTGCAACACGCTCACCCAGTGGGAGGTAGATGAAGCACACTGTTACCTCCAAAGGGAGGAAGACTCTGAGCGCAATCACTTGGAGATCAGATATAATATTCATAAACTTATGGTATATATTGCTACGTGCAAATATAGCCACACCTCCGCTAGACCGATCAAAGAATGGCTTGTCGGTACGATATACATCGTACCCACGAAGCATCGGGTTATCAGTAGGGCGGAAGTGGGTCTCCTGCAAGCACAAGATGAGAGAATGCAGGGAAGAAATTAGTTGTTTAATTTCCTCTACACGAGCAAAGAAACCCCTACAATTCCATTGTAGTAGCGACATACTTTATTAATATAAAAATTTAGTTATCCTCGCAATCCATGTCACTATCCTTTAAGAATAAAAATTGGTTGACGACCTTCTTAGGTCCTCTTGCCTTTCCCAGTACCTTCTGGACCTCCCGCTTCAGGAGAGGCTTCGGTTTGTCTCTAAGAGACTGGGTTGTTGGACCCTTAGGTGAAGGCTTTGGTAAGGCCTTCGATGCTTTATAATAATTTTTTTGGTGGTCCCTCGCTGGTCCTTCCTCAAGGCACCAGTGGGACTCGCCTTAGTTTATATTCTGACTGACAATCCGGCTATATGAAGTTTGAAATACCAGATCCTGACTAGTGACGTATACCTTGCGTGCCTGGGCATATAATATTGTCTTTTCGTATTATATCTCCAGGACTTTCTTCTCTACCTTCCATTTCGGACAGGCCCGAGACCAGGCGGAATGCAGACCCTTGCAGTTGACGCAGTATTTAGGAGACTCACATGGTGTTCGTGAGCCTCCTGTCCACAATCCGCACAGGTTGGCTTACCACGGCATCGCAGCTTCGTATGCCCAAATTCCTGGCACTGAAAACAGCGCTGAGCGTTAGGGACATACGGCTGGACCCTGAGCACGTGGAAACCTGCTCGGACCTCCTTCGGAAGGGTAGGAGTCGCAAATGTGAGGATATACGTATCCGTCTTTTTTTCTTGTCCGTTCTTTTTTGTGATAATACGGTACACTTCGGTTACATGCTGAGGGGAAAGCTCCTCACAGATCTCCTCAATGCTCACGCAGTCGAGGTCATAGCAAGTGACCACTCCCTTGCAAACATTGAGGAACCCATGAGGTTCCACCTTCACCGGTATTGAAGCCGTATTACTCGACGGTATTTCAGTAATAGCCATAATGTTAGAGGACTGGACGTCAATTGCAGTCTGAATAAAAATAGTGCCATCACGCAATTTCCTTACAGAGACGTCTGATTTTGATGCACCATTTATCGCTCTTTCAAGGATAAATGGGCTGACGCGCTTAAGGTTTCCATTGTTATCATCTCGAGACATCACCAGGAAGCAGGCCTGGGGCCTCACCATTTCCTGGGTATCCACAGTGACAGGGCTGGACGGCCCTACCGGTTTCCACCTCTTATCAATATTACGGCCCTGTGAGGGGCCGGGCAGTGAGTTGCCAGCAGGGTTTGGCAGTACGGTGCCAGCGGTGACAATGTTATCGGCCATGCCTCATATTGGGGACAATCTACACAGTACTCGGATCGTAGACCCAGGGTGATCCCAGTTGGTACTACCACATAAGGCCCTGTTAACTGTCCCGACGATAGATCCCATGAGACGCTAGACATGACAACCTTCGCATGGGGCATCGCCAGGAGAGAGGTCGTCGCAGCAAATGGGTGCAGAAAAGTGCCAATTTTACGTCCGGGCCCTCATGAACGCAACCGATCTTTTCCCAAAGTAGAGTACCCGGTTATTGTCATCCCTGAGGTTGAAGAGTTTCAGGAAAAGGTGAGGAATATGGCAGAACAATACTCTGTGAAATAGGCGAGTTAAGCTTTTTTTTCTAAATTTTGACTATAATTGGGTGAAGTGGATAAAACTAGTAAATTCTAGGTAGTTTGAACTAACTAGTTTTAGCACTTTCTCAAAATGAGGTGAATAAGAATTGGCTAAAACTAGGTAATTTTAACTAGGGCCATCCGGAAATGTTCGGACATGTCCAGTATATTATAACCCCATAGTACAAACTAGCCCCTAGCAAATTCTAAGATGAGGCACATCGCATTCATGTCCCAACAGGAAAGATTCCACACGATTCATTTACCCCACTACCTGTTGTGTTCAGTGATTAGTCTGGCTGTTGCAAGCACTATTATTGGTGTCATGTCTTCAGAAGAAGAACTGAATACTGACTAAGGTAGGATCAGCAAGAATGTTGATAGGGCGTTGCTAGTAACAGTAGTTAGCAAACATCCAATTGTCTTAGAAAAATCTAAAATAGCATCTATGGTGCAATCAAAAAATACCGCCAAGTATAGATTGACTGAAGAGTTTAGGTAAAAAAAAACTACTAAATAATATAAAAACGTCATTGAATAAAAAACTGATCTCAAAGCTACAGGAAACAAAATTATTTAACTATTTGTTGGATCTCATGAGTATGGAAGTAAATCCTGTATTTAGTAAAGTACCTTGTGCCCTATCGGCAGGTGTAAAAAGAGGTGAGAATACGACATATGAACCATAACCTGAACCTAGAACAACGAACGGCCAAAGTGAATGGGTAAGTGCTGAAGGCAAACATAGGGCCAAAATAAGGAAAACAAATACTTGATCGTTATGAAAATGAAGAAACAAAAACCATGTCTGTCCTTGAATTGCAACTAGTTCTTCTTCAGCAGTTCCAACTGAACAAAATTCAAATTGAGAAAGAAAAGCTTCAGTTGAAACAAATTCAACAAATGCTTGAGATAGTTACAAATGTAACTAATGAGTTTAATGTTGGTTCAAAAGAAACCATAAGTACTGATGGGGATTTAGGGGATAAATGTGTGTGTGTTAAGAAAATTGTAAAATAAAATATACCTAAACCCATTCCTTAATCCTTTGTAAAAAAAAACCTAAAATAAGAAAATACAAATGTGTGTTTTTTGAAGTTACAGTGTGTGTTTGTGTGTGTACACATGAATTTGTATGTGAGTCTAAGTGTGCGTAGGTAGTTTGAGTGTCTTTTTAAGAACTTATTCTAATTTTAAATGCATTTTTCATTTTTTATAATTTTTTTTAGGTTTAAAAAGGATTAAAGATAGATTATTTATTCGACAAATTACCACACTTTACACTTAATAGGCTTTAACACTTTTGTATTTCTGTTTACATCAATATGTTGTGACATTTGATTGCGATGTTCGCCTCATTGTCGAGTGGCAGCACTTTCCTGTTGTCTAACACTATCGTCATAGTTTAAATCCTCTTCTTGGTCTTCATTATCATCCAACTGATCGTTCAAGTGCTTAGACACGTTATGAAGCACTGAGCAAGGAACAATGACCTTTGGTACGCTGTCTGATGATATGCGAACACATTGGTATTGGAGTATTGGAAAGCGTTTCTTGGCCTGTCTGAATACCCTTTTTCTCTTGAGTGAGTTAAGTTAAAATACATATAATGTTCATTTCTTGGTTGCTGAAAAGGAGTTATAAGCCATGGGGAAATGCCATAGCCCGAATCACCCAATAAACTCATCTGCGAAGATGATAGGTTTTTTAATTTCAATATAAGTACAGTCTAAGGCTCCAATGACAGTAGGCATGTGAAAATGAGTTTGCCATAAAAGGCTGGCCTCGTTTATTACATCTAAGGTTGAAGGAGATTTGATCCATATGTTGGTTTAATCAATTATTCTATCCATTACATAATGAACGGTTTTGGTCAGGGTACTTCGATGAACGCCTACATCGTTAGCCACTCCACTCTGAAAAGCTGTAATACAAATTCATAAAATTAATTCAAATATGTGTATTGAAACAATAACAAAATTTGTCACAACGCTTTAGTCGCCCAGTTACTAGGGTCCCAATGCCAGTGGTGGACACCTGAGTGTCCACCATATAATTCATTATGTTATTAATGGACACTCAAGTGTCCACTACATAATTCATTATATTATTAATGGACACCTGAGTGTCCACCATATAATTCATTATGTTATTAATGGACACTCAAGTGTCCACCACATAGTTCATTATGTTATTAATGGACACCTGAGTGTCCACCATATAATTCATTATGTTATTAATGGATACTCAAGTGCCCACCACATAATTCATTATGTTGTTAATGGACACCAAGGTGTCCACCATATAATTCATTATGTTATTAATGGACACTCAAGTGTCCACCACATAATTCATTATGTTATTAATGGACACTCAAGTGTCCACCACATAATTCATTATGTTATTAATGGACACTCAAGTGTCCACCACATAATTCATTATGTTATTAATGGACACTCAAGTGTCCACCACATAATTCATTATGTTATTAATGGACACTCAAGTGTCCACCACATAGTTCATTATGTTGTTAATGGACACCAAGGTGTCCACCATATAATTCATTATGTTATTAATGGACACTCAAGTGTCCACCACATAATTCATTATGTTATTAATGGATACTCAAGTGTCCACCACATAATTCATTACGTTATTAATGGGCACCAAGGTGTCCACCACATAATTCATTATGTTATTAATGGACACTTAAGTGTCCACCACATAATTCATTATATTATTAATGGACACTCAAGTGTCCACCACATAATTCATTATGTTATTAATGGACACCCGAGTGTCCACCACATAATTCATTATGTTATTAATGGATACTCAAGTGTCCACCACATAATTCATTATGTTATTAATGGACACCAAGGTGCCCACCACATAATTCATTATGTTATTAATGGATACTCAAGTGTCCACCACATAATTCATTATGTTATTAATGGACACCCGAGTCAATAATGGACACTCTGTGACTATTATTATTAATTTTTAAATCCACTCAGCTGTCACGATAGAAGTCTTAATTCAAGAGTGGTTGTAAACAACAGTTGTAGTCAGTGTTAAGGTTTAGGAACAACAGGAAAGGAAGACATTTTGGTGTTTGGCAATGTCAATATTCTTACTCAAAAATGTTCATAAAGGGTCATTCCATGTCAAATCAACCAGGCTCTCAAACCGACCATTTTTTATTTTTATGAAACTTGGTATATTTGTAGAATTCATCATTATAAACAAGTGTAATTTTTTAAAGAATTTTCACTGCATCCATTTTTGAGTTATTAATTTTTGAAATTTTTAAAAAAGCATGATTTTTGATCTGCTGAGCAAACCTTAACTGACAATAACTCTGGATCTAATTGTGCTAGAGTCCTGAATTATGGCTCATTTGAAAGATCTTTAATTGGGCTTTCATTTGATATGACACATGCAAATTTTATATTTTTTAAAATCTCAAGGTCATTCAAAGAAATTTTAAATTCTGAATATTAAAAAAAGTAGATTTTTAAAAATTCTTAAAAAAATATATGCTAAATATACATTATTTTTCTACATATCCTGAAAGTTTCATAATGGGATCTCAATGGGATTATTATAAAAACATAAATAGCATAAGTTGATGCGACTGTTAATGTGCTAATTACGTGCCAGTTTGACGATCCATAACTGGCAGGGTATTCATTTGGTTTGTGTAAAAATGCCACACATGTTCTTCCAAACAATGTTAATATTAAATAACCAAAATAAGCATCTAAATATGTTAAATTAATTGTGTTCTAGCCTAATTCAATCCCAAATTCAGTAACTTATAAGATTCTGTATTCATGTTTACACTTACAAAATCACTTTATTTTAGAATGTACTGATACTCTTTTTTTTGTTTTAAATTTTTCCACACTTGTCTGATAATGCTAGATTTACCTTTTTTGTCTCGGTCATGGTTACATTATATTATGTTTATCAAACCTTTTACAACAAATTCTGAAAGTTTCAAAATGGGATCTTATTGGGATCATATGAAAACCTAATTTTAAAACTACATGCACTGTGTAATTTTGTATTTTTCCAATTTGTTATAAAAATAATTTGAAGTACCTACTGAACCTACTTCAAAACTTCACATCTGTTTCACTGCAAAAAGTTTTCTGGTTGCATTTTTTGTCTCGGCCTTTGTCAATGTGTAAACTCTTCCTGTTGCTGTTAATGGATCCACTGTCGTGAGGATGCTGCTTCGGTGCACACGAAGAATGTCAGGTACTGTAGGGTATGTGAAATTTGAAGGAGCTGGACCATGGGGATGAAGGAAACTCACTTTGAATTCCTGCTTATCTTCAAATGAATCAAGAACACACGCCAGCCACCAGAAGTCACCATATAGGCATGTCACGAAACCAACGATTTCTGTGAAGTCTAGTTCATCATCACACCTTGTTGTTTCTGCCTCCCTTGAAGATGCTGAGAAGGAGTACAGTTTAGTGAGTACTTTACTCTTACTTAAAGGGATAAAGCAGTGCAGTTTCAAGGTGCCTTCAATAGTCTGGGCAGATATCTTCCGGTCCTTCAAGATCATTTCTTCATTTTTATGCTTCTGGATTGTGCTGTATGCAAAGTGCATGGAACTGATGTTTACTTTAGCCCACTCATAAAGCTGCCGGGGTGTCATGATTTGCTCATTATAAACAAGGCGTAGACTTTCCCTTGCAGCCAGTCTCTTCACAGTGCCACCAATCCCATCACATGAACTTTTCCCATGGGAGGTTGCAAAGAAATGCCACTCTGCTTTGACCCCAAAGTCTTCCTCGTGTAAACACAGGTTAAAGAAATTAAGTCGGTTCTTGTACTGTGCTCCACATCCATCGGAAAAGTAGTATATTTTCGATGGAGTTGGAGTAAAGTGCGACCTCATGAAATCCATGAGTACCCGTTGAAAACAATGAACAGCAATGGTGTCATGGATAGGACAATCAGAAATAACTACGAAACTGGTATGCTGAAACTCGCCGCTTAGGTCACTTCTTGAGTAGATGGAGAATGGATGAATTGTTGCTTGTGCATTATTCCAATGATATCCCTGCGCAGCATCTTGCAAGATAAAGGAGTAATTCTCAGCAAAATCACAAAGCACTATGAACTCACCCTCTTTTAGTACCTCCTTAAGATGACTAAGAAATTACGATTGCTGTTTTGCAATAAAACTGTGTCTCCGAAGTTTGGGAAGGGATTCAATAAAATCATTAATAAATTCCTCACGTGGTTTAGTGAAAGTCTCTAAGCTGGTGTTCTTATCAATTATAACCCACTGCTTGAATGTCACATTCTCAAGACAGTTTACTTCAAAACGATATTCCAGCCTAGCTCGTAAAACATCTGCTCCTGGCCAGTTTGAACATTCACCAAAGTAGCATGATTCAGATGGATTATCACATATCAATGTTTGTAAAGCATCTTGGTATGTTTTTATCAGTTTTTCACCTTCTCTTAATTCTGGGAATTTACACTGTGCTACCTTCAACTTAGCATTTTGATGTATTGTACACACACAGACACTGTGTGTACCACTTGCTCCTGCCAGAATACAGTATTTTGGCCTAAGTTTAAAAACTTAGAAAATCCAATTTTAATATCTGAGGGTTTCTCCCTAAAATGTACAACCAGTTCTTTTAAATTACATAGGATAAGTTGTTTTTGGATATGCTCCCGTTTTCCACATACTTTAACCGAGACAAAGTCTTTCCTCCCTGGCATGATACGGCTGGCTCACTTCTTCACTCTCATAAAAAGATTGTACTTTTGCAGCAATTTCTGGCTTCAATGTTTTTACAGGTTTTGAATCAGGGTATGACATAATTCCTTTCTCTTTCTGGAGTATTTTAGCTTTACGGGCTGTGTAATTAGCTACACCAAATTCATCTTGAATTTTCTGTACGGTCCAGCTATAAGGTAATGTAGTAAGGATTTGAATAATCACACTTTTATCTGTAGTTGTTCGAAACTTTTCTTTCATCTGGAGAAGTATTTCATCACCAGGGAAGGAGTTTCCAAACTATCAGAAGTGTCACTGGTTTCCAGCACTTTGAATTTAAAAGCTTCACTTACTCTTTTAAGCTTTTCTGCTGCTGCTTTTCTTTTCTAATAATCTGTGCTTTTTTATCGGTGACTCGTTTATAGCAATTAGGCTACGGTTCAAACAAGCCAGAGCATCCGCTTTTTCAGGATAAGAAATATTAATTTCTTGGGGTGAATCATCTGTAGATTGATCTTTATTCACAGAATTTGACAATAATTTGCGACAACTGTCACATATCTTATCACCAGACTTAATCTTTGAACTGAACTTGTGCAGCAGATTATTATTCACCAATCTCAAGTTCTTATTGTGATAATTATGTTTTGGTTTATTGAGTGGATTGCAACAAAACAAATTCACTTTTGTCTTTGATGTTGATCCATCCATATTTATAACTTCTCTTACAATGAATTAAAAAATATTCAGATTTAAACAAAGAATAAAAGTTGTATTGTTAAAAAAATCACTAAAACTTATACAAAATAAAATGTCCCAATCATAGAATATTCACATTCACTAATAGTCTAAAGACAAACACATACACCTTTATAGAAAGTAACTTTAATTCAATATAGAGAGAGAAATGCCTAAACACTGATTGCTCTCACCACAGCTGAACACTGACTAATTGGTTGTGTGAAGGTTGAGCAATGTGGTGATTTATTCATAGTTCTCTGCCTGTTAGAACATGCATGGATTGTGTGCAGTTCAGGAAAATACCACTAAAGTAAAGCTATACTTGACTTTATTAATTATAATTTATTTACTTACGCAATTAATTAAAAACTTATTAAATAAATATTAATGTAAGTAATATTTTCATTAAATAATTATAATAAATATTATTTAAGATTAATAAATTAAAATGTGTAGGCCTATAGTTGATTGTAAAACATACTGCCAAGTGTTGACTGTATAAAATCAACATGTTATCAATGAAAAATTGTTTATTTATAATCCCATTATGATCCCAGTTTGAAACTTACAGAATTTGTTGAAAAAGGTCGGATAAACAAAAAAAATTTTTTTTCATATTTAAAAAAAAACTACTTTTGGAAATTTTCAAAAAACAAAAAAGAAATGATTGCTTGTAAAATGAAATTGCTTGAGACCCTATCATGTTAAATATCATTTTAAAGCCCAGTTAATGAGCTTTAAAATGAGACCTTATACAGCTCTTTATCTTAAATAGGGTCTAAGTTACAGGCAATTCAAAATTATAATGCATGTCTTTTTTTACAAATTTTGAAATATTTTGGCAGCTGTATATAAAAAACAGTAACTGAAAAAAATCTTAAAAAAATTAGGAATCACTTTTTCCATAGATACTACCAGAATTTTGAGTTTGGTTTAAATCGGTGATGGTGAATTTGAATTTGAATTTTTTTTGGTTGATTTGACATGGAATGACCCTAAACCAGACCCTTAAATAATGATAAGGTATTTTTTCAGGTTTAACAAATAAATAGGGCATTATTTAATTATCCTGAAGAGGCTATGCAGAATACAATCACTTGCAGTGTGAAATGTAATGAGTAAAATAAAAAAAAAAGCCGCTATAACCTATGAAATACCTCATTCCACATTAATAAGAAAACGTCAAGGCACTGTGCCAAAGTGTCGAAAGAAGGGAACTTTACCTGTTTTAACTACTCTAGAAGAGAATATACTAGAAAATTGGGTCCTTGGCCTTGCACGTAAAGGATATCCTATCACTCGACAAATGTTATTAAATACTGTAAAAATGGCTCTTGATGAAAACCAACATAAAAATCCATTTAAAGACAATTTGCCTGGACAAACATGGTTCAAGCCGTTCTTAAAAAGACACCCAAAAGTATCAGAGAGACACGCAGAAAGCCTCACACTTGCTCAGGCTTCAGTAAGTAGAGAAGGAATTCAGAAATGGTTTAAAGAAGTAGACCAAACAATGACTGAAGATCGCACAAGAGATATTTTAAATCATCCATAGCACATATTTAATGTGGATGGATCTGTCTTCATGCTGTGCCCAAAGACTGGAGCAGTCTTAGGCCCTCGCAGAAGATGAGACGTATACTGTACAGTCTCTAAAATGAAAAAGATCAGTTTACTGTAATGGGGTGCTTTTCATCAACTGGAGAAAGAGTGCCACCAATGCTAATTTATCCATACAAACGCTTATCACGAGAGGTTGCGGAGTGTACCAAAAGATTGGGCAATTGGCTTATCTGAATCAGGGTGGATAATTAGTGAGGTTTTTAAAAATAATTATCTAATCATTTTGTGAATTATCTTGATACCCAGAATATTCAAAGACCTGTAGTTCTATTTGTTGACGGCCATCTCTCTCACCTTTCAACTCAAGTGAGTGAATTTTGTATTGATAACAACGTTGTACTCATTTCACTGCCGTCCTTGTAAGGATGTTCAGTCATACTTTAACCCCTGCCAAATCCTTCATCTTCTCCTACCTTGCCAGGATGTTGTCATACTTTAACCCCTGCCAAACCCTTCACCTCCTCCTTCCTTGTCAGGATGTTCAGTCATACTTTAACCCCTGCCAAACCCTTCACCTCCTCCTTCCTTGTCAGGATGTTCAGTCATACTTTAACCCCTGCCAAATCCTTCACCTTCTCCTTCCTTGTCAGGATGTTCAGTCATACTTTAACCCCTGCCAAAACCTTCACCTTCTCCTTCCTTGTCAGGATGTTCAGTCATACTTTAACCCCTGCCAAATCCTTCTCCTTCCTTGCCAGGATGTTCAGTCATACTTTAACCCCTGCCAAAACCTTCACCTCCTCCTTCCTTGTCAGGATGTTCAGTCATACTTTAACCCCTGCCAAAACCTTCACCTTCTCCTTCCTTGTCAGGATGTTCAGTCATACTTTAACCCCTGCCAAATCCTTCTCCTTCCTTGCCAGGATGTTCAGTCATACTTTAACCCCTGCCAAAACCTTCACCTTCTCCTTCCTTGTCAGGATGTTCAGTCATACTTTAACCCCTGCCAAACCCTTCACCTCCTCCTTCCTTGTCAGGATGTTCAGTCATACTTTAACCCCTGCCAAATCCTTCACCTTCTCCTTCCTTGTCAGGATGTTCAGTCATACTTTAACCCCTGCCAAATCCTTCACCTTCCTTGCCAGGATGTTCAGTCATACTTTAACCCCTGCCAAATCCTTCACCTCCTCCTTCCTTGCCAGGATGTTCAGTCATACTTTAACCCCTGCCAAATCCTTCACCTCCTCCTTCCTTGTCAGGATGTTCAGTCATACTTTAACCCTTGCCAAATCCTTCACCTTCTCCTTCCTTGCCAGGATGTTCAGTCATACTTTAACCCTTGCCAAATCCTTCACCTTCTCCTTCCTTGCCAGGATGTTGTCATACTTTAAGAGCAGAAAACAAATCTACAGAATGTGATTATCCTGATCAACCATCAGTTCTAGATGTTTCTTCTAACCGCTCGAGTGCTTCTTCAACCAGATCTTATTCCCCAAGTAAAGAAGGGCAGCGTCTAAGTCCATTCAAGAGGTGTTTGTTTTGGCCGAAGACTCCAGAAAAAAAAGAATAAACGACAAAGATTGATATTTCCTGCTGTTGTATCATTAGGAAAATGGAAACGGTATTTTCAAGATGTTGAAATGGGGGAAAAACTAAGGCAAATAGGTCTGTTGTTCCCAAAAAAAAACAAAATGGAAGAAGATTAAATCTGTAAAAAGTGTAAAAGCAGCTTTAATGAGGAAAAGAAAAAGACATTACACCGGAAGCGGGTTGAATGTGATAAATATAACGATAAATATCACTTTAAATGTGTGCCCAAATCACATATTGATGCATTTGGTTTAGATGAAAGTGAAGACGATGATGATGTTACATTTTACTGTCATGAGTGTGGAAAACTTATAGATTCTGATGATGAATAAAATCATTAACTTGGTTTTACATGTACCACAATAAACATATAACAGAAACACTTAAATTTAAGTACATAATGTTTACTGAACTTTGATAGGTCTAAGACTTATTTATAATTAAGACTCAATGTTTACTAGATAAACAATTTGGCCAACTAAAACTTTTTTTTTACTCTTAAAGATATATTTAACCTATTAAAAACTTGGGATTACAAGTTTGATTTTCAATTATTTTCATAAGTATGCTATTGTAGTTTAAGGTGTCCAATACTGGGTGTCAACTAGCTATAAGAATTACCATGTCCACTACTAAATAAAGCCAAATTGATTTTTTTTTATCTTAAATTTTGTGTTTCATTCTTTGACACTGCTAGCACTGAGACCCTAGTTTTTCCCAAAATTATATATTTAAACAAGATAAAATATATGTTTGTTATTTAAATAGTAGGCCTACTTTATAATACTGATCAAAAGTAACTTTACCTGGACCATTTTCTGTCGGGGCGACAGTGCTCCTCCTCGTGTCCATGTTGTGCTCAGGCAAAAACTCAAGACGTCAAAAAATCTACATTTTGGTTTTCAAAACTACGTAATTGCTTGTAATTGCCTATTCTTCTACGTCGAAGGTATGTCCTTTTATCTCAGACTTGCATGAACATTGCCATGACTACAACTGATCTAAAAAGCTACAGTAGCCCCATGGCTTCTTTGGTGCTGAATGACAGCTCACAGCTGACTTCTGACAGTCAACATTTAGGTATATACCTACATTTTGACTGTCAGAAATGACAGCTGCTAAATACATGTTTTTGCAGATCATTTGGTTAGGTGTAGGGTTACATAATTTGGTCTGGTAATTTTTCAAAGACGTCAGCTGTCAGTCAGCACCAAAGAAGCCATGGGGCTTCTGTAGTATGCCTTACCAAAGACTAAATAAAAACTTAGAATTTACTATATTATTATTATATTATTATTATTATTATTATTATTATTATTATTAGCACCGCGTCTTACTACCCGTTCGGGTTATACGCACTTACGCTAATGTGTAATGGTAGGGTGATTGTGAGATGAACTGAAGGACCTACAGTTTAACGTGGAATCCGAACCACGGTGGAGGCCTGGCATTCCCCACTTTCACAAGATGTCTTGTCAGAGGTGAAGGAAGGGTTTGGAAATCAGATAAATCTGTGCCGGGACCGAGGATTGAACCCCGGCCGCCAGCACAGAAGTCTGACACCTTACCCCTAGACCACCAGGTCACCTAGAATTTACTAACGCAGTCTAGAACAAACTAATGTTTATTAACTTACATAACATAGAAAATACTAAGCGTCCGGATTACCTTAGACTTTACTAGTAATATATTCTAAGAAATTTATTCACATCTAACTTAGGAAATAATTGAAAAAGGCTTAGTATGAGCAAATGTTTTTTTAATTCACTTTGATCATTGTATTAACGTTTTAATGCTTTTCACCAGAAAAAAAACCTACCTGCTATCGACTATTAGCCTCAACATATCATAATTGGAGAAAAATATTTTAAACTCCCATACTATTGCCAACCTGATATTTATTTGAAAAATTATTTTCAAATCAAAAGTCATCAGACAGTCGAGTATTCATTCGACGATACAGCTGTGTACACTGTAGATTAGGATTAGAACCAGAGTCAAAGATATAGGGGTCTGGTCACTCTTTAGTTCTAGTGATCAGAACTTGAAGCCAAATGGCGTTAGTGTCGTTGCGGAATAGCGCGCGCGCGCAATTTAAATCTGGTAGAGAACAAAATGATAACATACCAATTACAATTTATCACTTGCTCGTGGTTGTAATATAATTTAAATCTATTTGTAATACTGTATTATCAAGCACATACTAATTATTTGTTTGGTAAAAATTGATCATAAAACATGTTTATAAATTATTACTTAAAAATATAGCACTAAGGCATCAATCAGTCTTACTATCTAGATAATGATTTAGGGTGATATGTCTGATCACGAGGCCTAAGAGTATTTCCTTCAGTAAATGCATAAGGCCGGACGCAAGAATGAAATATGCAAACGTGAAGAGTGAATGAGAAGTGGGATTTTTGAGTAGTATTTATGGTTGAAAATGTGAGGGGTTAATAAGCAATCTTAGAGGGTACGCTCTTGCAGACGGTTCAATACCAAGGCAAATTAATGCTAGTCACCCTTCATTTTCATTCATTTCATCCTTACATTCAGTCTATAAAGTTTCAAATCACAATGGTCCAAGGTTTGTTTCCCGCCTTCGAGTCTCAAATACTATCATTTATAGTATTGTCCCTTAATACTATTTAATTAAATGACTGTAATAATATTACTCGCAGCCATAAATCCTAAGTAATTCGACTGTTACTACTAAACTGTAGTACAGTCACTTTAAGAGAGTATAACCCTTCAGTATGTGAGCAGTTTGTCCTCTATGAATAACTTACTACTTTAATGGAAATTGTCTTTAAAAAAAAGTCGCTTTTATATATGTTGTTGTCAAATACTTTCGAATGTAAATAATACTCTAAAAATCCACTGGGATTTGGACATGAGTCCTTAAATCATAGTTCAGAGTCAAGCAAATGAGTTGGACCTACTTTGAATGACCTGGTGTTTCGGACTAATTTTTGATAATGCTAGAGCCTATTTCAAGGGAATAGGAAAGTCACCATTTTTGTGGGGGTTCGGGGATCATAGATAGGACTAAAATACAATTGTTTCATCCGCTTTATAAATTTGAGTATATTGTATACAGTAGGATTCCCAACACATATGAAAGTCAATTTGATCAAAAATTGTTTAGATAAAAACTCAAGCATCAGCAAGACAACCATGCAATGCCTTTTTTTTTTGTGAGGTAGGGATCCAGGGTGACTCAGCTATAAAGTTTCAACGTTCCAGGGCCAATCAATATATTTTTTAATTGGTGCATTTTTAACAATTAATAATTTATTCTTCAGAATGTAGCAATTATTGCTCCAAGTCAACAAAATGGGGCCATTCAAACATAAACATCACTTACCCTATATCACCAATCTGGAGAAGCACCTCGCACAACAAACATCCAACTATACAAACTACACGCGAGCAACTGCCACATTGAGCCTAGTGCCGCATCTCGCCACTAGAGATCACCACCACAACTACCATAATCAACCCGCCCAACTTCAAGGAAACGAAACGACGAGAAGAAGAAGGTAACTGCCAGGCTTTGCCAGAATAATATATAATGTTCTTCTGCCGGCGCGCCCCCTTCCTTTGTGCCTATCCTGTTCGATGAGTGTGCCATATAAAAGACCATTCGTCAAGGAAGACGTCACACACGAGGGGTCAAGGTTCGTCCTGCCCCTTTAATGCGCTCCAGGTGTCAACCTCGAGCTTGAGCAAATTGTCAGACGATACATCCTCCGGGAATCCTGCACTAACACTCAACTAAACTCGAGACAGACGTGCCGGTGCTAATTACTGTAGCGGGAATCCTAACGGTGACAACAAGCTACAGTAGAGCGTAAAGCGGGGCCGGCTGCGAAACAATACCTCGCAGTCGGTGTCTGTCCTCGTGACACCACACAACATAACAAGCCCACCACCACTGCACAGAGGAGGACACATTAGTCCTCCCACACTGGCCACTAGCCTGCCCTTTTCAGGGCCGAGCGAAATGGCCGCCACAAAACCAACTGAAACTAGACCAGTGTTCATCATACCACGGACCAACAGGAACCCAAACTTCTCCAACTCTGAAACCAACCTTGACTCATCGGACATGGAAACCGACCACGACGGAAACGGCTCATTCACACTTGTAGACAAACTTAGGAGAAAGAGGAAATGCAAGAACACAGACACGGCGCAAGCCAAAAAAACCATCACGACTGTCGACAATAAATACGAACCCCTCAACACCGAGACCAAAACAAACAACGCCACACCCTCAACACAGGCAGACACCAACAAGAAGGAGAAATTTCCTCCAATCGTCACAGTAGGGATCCACAACTACAAAAAAATCACAGAGATAGCAAAAAACACTGAAACCACCACGGCCGTGAGCTACATTAAAGATGGACTGAAGATCCAAACTACCTCAGCACACGACTTCCAACTCATTCAAACCCTCCTGAAAGAAATAAACCAGGAGTTCTACACATACTCACTTCCTCGAGACAAGCCGTTGAAGGTAGTCATAAAGGGGCTGCCGCCAAATATGGACCCAACAGACATCAAAACAGAACTGATAGATTTAGGATACGCAGTGACGGACGTGCGACAATTTAGCAGGAAGGCAGAAGGGACAAATACCACACAGACTGTGACACTTCTCCCCACATTCTTGGTCACACTAAAAAAGACAGAAGCCCACACCACCATCTTCGGGGTTAAATACCTCAATCAGACGAAAGTTAGAGTAGAACACTACATCCCTCCCAGAAACACGATTGTGCAATGTCACAAGTGTCAACGACATGGACATACAAAGAACAATTGTTCAAACATGCCCAGATGCGTGAAGTGTCTCGGAGCACACCTCACCCCCAACTGCTCCAAAAAGGACAACACAACACCGGCCAGATGCATCAATTGCAAGGGCCCACACACGGCCAACTACAGTAAATGCCCTGTATATGTGCAACTGTTGGAAGCCAGGGCTAACAAACTGAACACACAACAGACTCGACCCACCAAGACGGCACCCCCACCTACGTCAGAAAATTACCCTCCTATCCCACGCACCCGTCAAAACGTCCCCCCGACCCTTCAACCAACCCCCGGCCCATCAGCTAAACCAACAGCAGAGGCCGCAACAATTTACCGTTCCTATACCGATGTCACGATGGGACGCAACAGACGCCCCAAACAAGAAAACTCCACCTCCCCACTCTCAGACATAAAGGATTTCATCAACCTACTCAAGGACCTAAACATATTCAAGATACTGGCACACTTCAAACCATACCTCACTAGACTCAGAGAGGCGACCGACAAGACTGAAAAGTTAATGATATTACTGGAGGGAGTGACTGAATACTTTTCGACCGACTATGACTAACGCAAACGAGACGGTGACTAAAGACATACTTCGGGTTTTTATATGGAACGCGAATGGGATACTCACGCAAGCAAAGGAACTAGAAGATGTACTTAAAACTTACTCTATTGATATTGCCCTAATAAATGAGACTCATTTAAAGCCAGAAAAAAATATTTCTCTATTTGGCTACAATATATATAGAAACGATAGAAACCAAGGCCAGGGAGGGGGTACAGCCATCCTTATAAAAAAACCACCTACCTCATTACCCCCATCAATTACAAAATCTCCAAAATTTAGAAGCTACCGCAATAAATGTAAACACCAGCGGCGGGAGTGTCCGATTCGCGGCCATATACAAACCCCCGACTAAGACGCTACTACCACAAGACTTAGACGTGATCACAGACTTCAACAAACTGTTTTTGGCGGGCGATCTTAATTCAAAAAACACCATTTGGAACAGCCGACTAACCACCGGGAACGGACGAATTTTAGCAGATCACGCCGACGCACACGACTATGTAGTTGTTGCCCCAGATGAGCCCACATTTTATCCTTCGAACTATCTAAACAGACCTGACGTCATTGACGTGGCATTGACCAACATTGGTGTAACCACAGAGGACATGACGGTACTAAATGAACTGGATTCTGACCACAATCCTATATTGTGTGAAGTTAAAACTAACACCAACCTATTGATAAGGGGACTCAAACAAACAATAGAAACTTGTAACTGGGACGAGTTTAGGAGGACACTAGAGGATAATATACCTGATGTCCAGAATATAGATACAATAGAACAGGCGGACGCTTCACTACGACTATACACGACCACAATACAGGAAGCCTACAGAATAAATACCACTAGGAACCCCATACATCACGACCTCCGTCAACAACACCCAGACTTAGACTTCCTCATAGCTCAGAAGAGGGAAGCGAGGAGAGACTGGCAGACCTACAGAACCCCACAACACAGAATAAGCTACAACCGACTCAGAGCAATGGTTAGGCGGAGAGTCAAAGACATCAGAAAAGATAGATGGGACACTTACGTCACAGAGGCTGCACTAGACACAGACAAGTTGTGGAAAGTAACACGACAACTCAGGGGGCCACCAGAAACAGGACTGTACCAGCCATTCACGGGGAAAACGGCATGGTCTACGAAAGCACAGAGATGGCTGAAGCCATAGCCGAGGTTTTAGAAAAACAATTCAAACCAAACGACGAGCCACAAGACTACGACTTCACCAGAGACGCGACCAGAACAGTCAGGGACTATCTAGAAGGGCCAAATGACACTAGAGCAGAGATAATTACTCTGGATGAACTCAAAACAACTATAAAGTACCTTCCTAGGAGGAAGGCGCCAGGACACGACCGCATCACCAACGAGATATTAAAACAAATACCAGAGAGAGCGGTAATAGCGCTACTTACACTACTAAACGCACTACTGACGCTCTGCTACTTCCCGTCTGACTGGAAGCTGGCTAGTGTAATAACAATCCCCAAACCTGGCAAAGACCCGATGTTCCCTCAGAACAGAAGACCTATCAGCCTACTAGCGACCCTGAGCAAAGTATATGAGAGACTAATTCTCAAAAGACTAAAAGCACTAAACAATAGAATAGGAGTTATCCCAAACCTTCAATTTGGATTTAGACGCCACCATTCCACCACACATCCCGCATTAAACATAGTAGAAGACGTAACTGCCGCATTTAGAGAAAAGAAATATACAATAGCGATCTTCCTAGACGTAGAAAAAGCTTTTGACAAGGTTTGGCATCTTGGACTTATACAGAAGCTAATAAAATTCAATTACCCCAAATGGTTAATCCTCTTGATAGCCAGCTTCCTCAGACAGCGTACGTTCCAGGTGGTTATGAACGGCAAAAGATCACAGACACACACTATTAAAGCAGGGGTACCACAGGGTTCAACTCTAGCACCACACCTATACAACATTTATGTAGCAGACATTCCCACTCATGATCAAGTACAGGTTAGACTCTTCGCTGACGACACCATGCTATATGTAGCTAATAGAAACATAAACTACGCATCACTAGCTATGCAACGATACCTCCTCCTCCTCCAGGACTGGCTCTCAAACTGGAGAATTAAAGTAAACCCCACCAAATCAGCAGCCGTAATCTTAGCCAAAGGTAGGAAACCGCTTCCCGCTCCACTTACCCTATTTGACACAGAGATCCCACTCCAAGACGAAGTCAAGTACCTTGGGATCACAATAGATAGGAAACTCACCTGGAGGAGCCATATAGATAAGACCAGAAAAAAAGCAATGGGTAGATTCATCCAATTGTACTCACTGTTCAGAGGAGGGCAGCTCCCAATTCCCACTAAATTACTATTATACAAACAAATAATTCAACCTATCATTCTTTATAACTGTGTAGTATGGAGCTATGCCGCCAAATCACACACTCGAAAACTCCAGACAGTACAAAACAAAATACTAAGGATACTCACAGGGGCAGACAGATACACTAGAAATGCTGACATACACATGATGACAAACTGCCGCCAACTACAAGAAATATACCAGGACAGAAACAAGAAATTCTACGAACAGACTGAAACACACGAGAACGAACTAGTTAGAGGACTTGGACAGTACGACCCGACTGAACCACAACACCGAAAACGACCCAGACTGGTGTAGATGAACAGCCTCCCGACTTAGACCACCTTCACCAATCGCACATTTCATGCCACAACTACCTTAGTCACGGCCGGACGCTACTGGGATAACCGCCTAGGTCAACCTTCTAGCCAGAGAATAACGCTGGCGCCACTGACGGCCCCAGATGGGGAATGGAAATGTATCCACCTCACTCCTAATCCCAAGAAAAGAAAATCCTACCCCAACAAGCAACTCTTTATAACCTTGCCACCGCCGGACTCCACTGGGATAACCGCCTAGGTCAACCTTCTAGTCAGAGAATAACGCTGGCGCCACTGGCGGCCCCAGATGGGGAATGGATATGTAACCTTCCGCGTCAAACCTATTCCCTACAGTCAAGTTAAACCTTTCGACCCTTCCCGGAAATCGACTCACTAAATCATCCACAAATCACAATCATACCTTAAACACACCTACCCACATCCCAAGAAAAGAAAATCCTCCCCAATTCCCGCGACCCAGCGCAATCACTCACCATCACACCTTAAACACACCTACCCACATCCCAAGAAAAGAAAATCCTCCCCAACTCCCGAGACCCACGCTTTCACTCACAACTCACCACATTCCTTAAACACACCTTCCCACATCCCAAGAAAAGAAAATCCTCCCAAATTCCCACGACCCAGCACAATCACTCACAACTCACCATCATACCTTAAGCACACCTCCCCACATCCCAAGAAAAGAAAATCCTCCCCAATTCCCGAGACCCAGTGCTATCACTCACAACTCACCATCATACCTTAAACACACCTTCCCACATCCCAAGAAAAGAAAATCCTCCCAAATTCCCACGACCCAACATAATCACAATTGCACCTCAAAGGGTAATTTACTAATACACGTGTAATTCTTTTACAGCCTCATTTCATCTGTTTCATTTCATAGGTATTAATTTCATTCACGAGGTTAAGAGTCACGACAGTGACTCGGTACTCAAACAACAAATCAGCCCTTTCATAGACAACCTGGCGTGGCATAACTGTCAAGTCAGATGTTCTATGTCGGGCAACAGCCGAAAGGCGAAGACGTCACTCTTGGACTTGGCTGCGACCATGTAGGACTAAGCGTCGGCGTAACGGACATATTACGATAATTTAAGAATAAATCCAGTTTCGGCTTAAATGTAAATTATTTGAACTAGTCAAAATTCTTTTTCTATCAAATTTAATTATAAAGTATTTGCATAAATCTTCATCTTTGATTTACTTTATAATGAGAGTATTGTAAAGTCAGACATTTTCTGTGTTATTGATATTAGGCATTATGCGCGAACTTTATACTCAACAAATTAACTTTATTTGTTTCTCAGTAGTATTTAGGTTAGATGAGTATAGTAAATATGAAAATTGGAAAGTGTTGTTATATCAGAACTTTTCAATATTATCCATAATGATTGAAAATCATACATTTCAAAATTAACTTTATTTCGTCTCAATTGCAAATGGTTTTTGCATTTTGGGTTTGGCAAACATTAAGGTGGGAAAGTGTTTGAAATATGGTGCCGAGATTTTCAATATTAGTAGAATGGAGTATTGCACTAGATTATTGTATATATCAACTTACCTTTATATTTTTTACTAGTTTCACGATTGTTACTTTTATGATAGCGTTGTTAATATCTTGTGTGTCAAAATAGTAACAAAATAAAACTTAAAGGAATAATGTTAGGAAATATCCTCGATATTTATAATAGTACTATAATCCTTGTTTATGACATAGGCGAAGGTTATTTTGAGTTCTGCAAGTAGCTTATTAGCGTTAAAGTTAAATGGTATTGATATTAGGTATATTTGATGGAACTAAAACTTTTATTAACATGTTGCATTTTCGCAACAGGTACAAAAATGTGTTAGTTAGGAGAGATCATATACTGTATTAAGTATGATCATATTCAAGTCTATTAATGTTATGCATTAATATTTATACTTGTGTAGTTTTGGTAGGGTACATAATAATATATAACGTAATCATTGGAAGTAAAAGATGAAATGTTTAAGGAACAATGTTTTTATTGGATAGTATATATTTATGTTGATAATGCTTGGTCACTCATGACTATTATATAGATATATAACGAACTATTGAATGCTCTTCAAATAATATGCTTATTATTTAATAAAGTTTGGCATAAATGAAATCTAACAGATTCTAAGACTTGAATTTATTCTATTACATAATTACGCCATATTATCCCTATGTCCAAAAAAAGGTGCGAGGGATTAGCCTTCGACCTTTTTATATATTAGTATGTTAGACAACCTATGAAGGTGGACCGTAGTTTCCCGCTACTCACAAGAGTGGGTTGCGTGCGCTGGGGACATGTTAAATGTCCAGCACTTTATAACTCACAATTTTAGGATATTCACTCTCTGCGCTCCTCTCTATTTTATTTTATTTTTCTTTAACTGTAGGTTTTGTTATAATTATGTATTGAATCCCTCTAGTTTGGAGCTTAGGGATTACAAGAATGTGCATGATTTTTTTAACTATACTAATAAAATCTTAAAATTGATTTTATTTAGGCAGCACAAGGTGAATAGATTTATATTTTTGAAACCCTTTACTTTGTATTTGATTTATTTGTAAAATACTTGGGACATTATTCCGGAAACTTCAGAAAAGCTGATTTTACATATTTGTCAGGTCTGATTAAATTGAAATAATTAACCCCCTGAAGCTTTAGCTCAGAACACTGGAGTTTACATTTATTTGGGATAGAAAGATGTTTCAAATTTAGACAAGGTCCCCAGTAGTTTGGTTAGTAACGATAGTAATGAGATTAGTTTTAAGGCCAGCGTTTGAATTATTATTAAAAATAAATCTTTCAAACTATAGAATATTCCTAGCCTGGTGACGTATCTGAGTTTTAAAAATGGATTAAATATTTTAAAAATATCAATACCTTTAGCAAAACCATCAACAATAGGAATAGGATAAGGGTTAGAAAATAGATAAATTTTAAAGGAAAGAGTAACTATTTACTTTATTGAATGTCAATGTATTCAACAATTATAAATCATTTTGTTAGTTATGTTATTGATTCAGGTTCATAATATAAAACATACAATATTTTGATTATTTACTTTATGATATAGCGTAATTTTTTCATATATTTAATGATATTATATGCTCCTGTCTTTTACAACATATTAAATATCTATACTCTAAGCAATATTCCGTCCTAATCCATGTATTCATACAGATGGCGGAGTATTGTGATTAACTTTATTATGCTACATCCTCTGATAATAAGAACTACGCTAATATATATGTTCAACTAAATTCTTATTGGTTCTCCAGTACTTCAATACTGAACTTAGCTGCAATTTAGTGGCCGGTTGAGGAAACTACCTCTACTACTTCAGAGGTGCTAGATTTGAATTAACTAAAATTATTCCTCTTTATAACTTTTATGGTTTTGCGACCTAGAAGTTTTGTTTTTATTTGGCTACCGTGACAACAATGGTAAATAAGACATAAAAAAGGAGGACTCTCAAAAAGGACGCGCTGGTTTCTACAAGGAAAAAAAACTACAGTGCAAAGAATTAAATTTATTTTATGAAATCAAGTTATTTTTAATTCCATCAACTAGCATGGACTAGAATTGAAGCCTGGACTATTTTTTCTTCCAGACAAGAGAAATTTATAAGATTAATAAGTAACTTTTTTTTGTTGAAGATCTAAAATGGGAATGCTATGGCCATAGCTAAGAACTTTTGTTTGTTTTGTGTATCTTCGCATCAAAACTACAGAGAAACCAGTAAGATCTTTCCTTTACTATTAATTCAAGACTCCCAATTTATTTGTAAGGCTGATTAAGGTGGATGATATTTCCTGTTGTGACACTACAAACTCTTTTATTCAACCTTAGTCATTCCTACCTCAGATCACTATTTATAATTATGATTTTTTCTTTTTTTTTCTCATGTTAATTACTTACCCAAATGGTATCATGCCACAGGTTTCTCCGGTTAGCGTTGTAAGTTATCTTGGTACCAAATAGGTAGGATATTTTATTCAACATTGCAACAATTAAATTATATGTGCCTACTGATTATTTTGAGTTCTAGTTATTTTAAATTTCCTTGTCTTACCATATGACATATTTTTTTAGCTTTGCTAAAAATAACTACAAAAATTAATATAGTTTTTATTATGTTTTTTTAACTAACAAACTTTCGTTTTACAATTATGTTCAACCATTCTGGTGTGATTGTTTTCTTCCAAGGTCATTGCAAGAGTCCTTTTATTTGTATCACAATTTATTGGCGCCCCCAGCCCTCTTTTATTTAACTTGTATTTCATACTTTACGGGGAGATTCAGGGCTACCAGGGATACACTTCAGGGGTAAGTTCCCTGGTAGTTATATCTGTCTCTACCGGACTACTCTCAAATCACAAAAATATCCTTCTTTTTACATCACCGCGGATACCTTGAGAGGTGGAGTTTCACCTAGTTGCTCTACCGACTGAGCTGCTAGCTAGTGAGAGGAGATTAGCGACATTTTGTTACATTATACATAGAAACATGAGGACATTTCTGAGCCCTATAGTGTACAGATATATATTAATAAAATTAACTAAAAGATGGTTTTTAATGGCCAGTATGCTGGAATTCATCCACTTGCCTTTGATGAGTTTAGTTATTGCTACTTATAGCCAACAACATATACAGTAAACAGTGAGGAAATGGATCTTGTTATTGTTTGTAAAACTGAAGCCAAGCAATCATGGCCTATTTATAGCTGGAAAAGGGAGATATAAATACCTATATCCTTGGGTTTTCTAGGATGAGTGTTTTGTTACTCTCCTTGTGTGGCTTAACACAATACATATGGTAAAATGATATTATATATCCCGTCAAACCCTTACTTCGCATTAGAAATGAGTTAAATTATTAAACTACTATGAACATAATATTTTATTGTTGAATAAAACACAAAAATCAATGACAAAACTTAACAAAGACATTTGCCAACCTCACCTCCATTGCTAGACCATAGATTTATATTTGAAACAGGTTCATCAGTTAACAATAGAAATGAAAGGTATTTGATAGGTAATGATTCAGTGGTATTTGTTGTGACGTTATTTGCCACCCTACCATGTATTTCTCTATATTTTTCTAATTTTTGTGAATAGTTTCCAATTTATTTTCGTTTGAAATAATAATAATAATAATAATAATAATAATAATAATAATAATAATGATAGTAATGATAATTATTATTATTATTATTATTAATTAATCGGGTGTAAAGGCCCATCGACACATTGAGGTCATTAGGGCCTTGAACGATATTAAAAACATGGTAAAATCCCCATAAGGGAGACATAGTAATTCACCTGCAGTGTATAAAGGTTAATACACAAAATACAAAACAATAAATGATATGAATATAAAATACTAGTTAACACTATAATAAAATACCCATCTGAGACACTCCATAGGAGTGCTCAAATGAGCTCTTAGTACAAATGAGTGATACACTTGCTATAAAAAAAACACGTGTATCACTCGTATAAAAAGACAAAACAAACATTTTAAAACAATATGTGAGATAAGAGACAAAACAAACATGTTAATGTGTACTAAAATCGTTTAAAAAGTGTCAATAGGAAATAAAATCTAAATGAGTCACTTTATAAAAGTGACTCAAATGGCATTAAAAAGATCCGCCTGGTGTATAAAACTGAGTAAACAAATAACTCGATCCGTGCTATCGCGTAATAAAAAAAAAGTAGGTTACCTTTAAAATTAAGAGCCAGGTGGTTAGGGGCATATTTACGACACTCCACCAAAATGGGGTATAAACTATGGGGAGCATCGCAAAACTCACACACTGGGGGTGGGTCCCCTCTCAATAAAAACCCATGGGTCAATGAAGTGTGTCCGACGCGGAGTTTTGTCACGATGACCTCCTCTCTTCTAGACTTTCGTATAAAAGAGGGCCACCGCGACAAACCGTCCCTGATGGACTGAAGATTGTTCTGGGCAGGGGTCGAAACCCACTGCTCGTGACAGGTGCGTAAGACCCCACGCCGAACATAGCCCTTTAGATCTAAAAACATGACACCCAGACTCGCCTCAGGAGGCAGGCGTGCTGATTCCTTGGCCGCCTGTTCATTTCCTGAAAGACCAGCGTGACCAGGAATACAGCAAAAGGCGAGCCGGGTGATCAATGAATCAATTTTTAAAAATTTTTCATGTATCATCTGCACGAAAGGATTCCAGGAGTAGAGAGTGTGGACAATGCCAACAGAGAACTCATGGAATCTGTGCAGATGAAAACAGAACGGTGACACTTGCGATGGCATAGAGTTCAGCCATAAAAACACTGGATTCACCGGTTAAAGCAAATTTAAAGTTGGATCCTTCCACAACAAAGGCAGATCCTACGGAGGCCCTGCATTTTGAGCCATCGGTGTAAATGCGTTTAAAACCCCGAAAGGGGGTTGCGAGGAGCTCAGTGAAGGTCCTCTCGTATACAAAGTATGGGGTGGTCGCTTTAGGGAACTTGGCAAGATCAAAATGGCATTGAGGTAGGCGTATCTTCCAGGGAGAAACTTGACCTGAGGGTGTGGGAATAGCCTTTGGCAGGAATATCCCACAAGTGTCGAAAACCGATAGCATCCTGATCCCAACCGTCCTTGTACTACGCCAATTGGTTTCGTACAAGATCCGGTTAGAAGGATGAATCACAGGACGGAAGGCAACACGCTCCAGCATGCAATGCAGTTTCGACACGTAAGATGCCAGAAGATAGGACCACCGGTAAGAAAGAGGGGGCTCACCGGCGTTGGCACAGATGCTGACGATTGGACTGGTACGAAAGCACCAGTAGCCAGTCGAATTCCAGCATGGTGGACACTATCTAGCATCTTTAACGCCGAGGGTCTAGCTGAGCCGTAATCTAGTTTGGATACTACCAAGGCCCTATAAAGGCGCATAATGATCACTGCCGCATAGGTCCGAGTGGACCTCCCAAAGGAAGTGAACAGCGATCCCGGGACTACATAAGGTTAGGTCGATGGCAGAGGATACACCATTAAAGGTAGAGAAGTGTGTCTGGGTCTCGGTGTTCATTAACACCAGGTTTCCCGAGACAAGAATGTCCTCTACCATCCTCCCGCGGGCATCTGTAAAATTAGACCCACACACCAGGTTATGCGCATTAAAATCCCCTAAGATGATATAGGGGGCGGGAAGTTGTATAAAGAGGGCCTCTAGAGTCCTCTTGGAAACACGTTCACCTGGTGGGAGGTAGATGCAGCATATTGTTACCTCCAAAGGGAGGAAGACTCTGAGCGCAATCACTTGGATATCAGATATAATATTTATAAACTTATGGTATTTATTGCTACGTGCAAGTATAGCCACACCTCCGCTAGACCGATCAAAGAATGGCTTGTTGGTACGATATACATCGTACCCACGAAGCATCGGGTTATCAGTTGAGTGGAGGTGAGTTTCCTGCAAACACAAGATGGGAGGATGCAGGGAAGTAATTAGTTGTTTAATTTCCTCTATACGAGTAAATAAACCCCTACAATTCCATTGTAGTAGCGACATACTTTATTGATATAAAAATTTATTTATTCTTGCAATCCATGTCACTATCCTTTAAAAATAAAAATTGGTTGTCGACCTTTTTAGGTCCTCTTGCCTTTCCCAGTCTCTCCTGGACCTCCCGCTTCAGGAGAGGCTTCGTTTTGTCTCTAAGAGACTGGGTTGTTGGACCCCTAGGTGAAGGCTTTGTTAAGGCCTTCGACGATTTCTTTATAATATTTTTTTAGGTGGTCCCTCGCTGGTCCTTCCTCAAAGCACCAGTGGGATTCACCTTAGCGGGCTCAAATGTTCCGCAACTCATCCCAACCTCCGGAGAACCAGAGGCGAGTGTGAGTGGCTCAACAACCGCCGCCGTGTTTTAGTACCCCGAGGAGTGCTCGGTAGGGATCTCCCATCGGTGGGCGCGGGTGGGTTACCGGAGGTGGGCCGAGGGGGGGGGGGGGTCCGCGAGGTGGGCTCTGGGGGGGGGGGGGGTTCATCGAGTAGGTCTTCTCGGTGGTATATGTGGTGGAGAGAGGCGACCTCTGTGGTGGTTTCGTCTCGTTTAAAAATTTAGGCACCAAAGAGTTATTATTAGCACCGCGTTTTACTACCCGTTCGGGTTATACGCACTTACGCTAATGTGTAATGGTAGGGTGATTGTGAGATGAAATGAAGGACCTACAGTTTAACGTGGAATCCGAACCACGGTGGAGGCCTGGCGCCAAAGAGGCTGGCGCGGAATCACTATAGGTGTCTCGGGAAGAGACCAATGGCACTGGTCGCGTTGGCGTCTTAGCAATATTGACTGCACAATGCAGTTGGGACAGTTTATATTCTGACTGACAATCTGGCTATATGAAGTTTGAAATACCGGAGCCCGACTAATTACGTATTCCTTACGTGCCTAGGCATATGAGATCTTCTTTTCAGATTGTATCTCCAGGACTTCCTTCTCTACCTTCCATTTTGGACAGACCTGGGACCAGGCGGAATGCAGACCCTTGCAGTTGACGCAGTATTTAAGAGACTCACATGGTGTTTCGTGAGCCTCCTGTCCACAAGTCGCACAGGTTGGCTTACCACGGCATCGCAGCTTCATATGCCCAAATTCTGGCGCTGAAAACAGCGCCGATGGTTAGGGACATACGGCCGGACCCCAAGCACGTGGAAACCTGCTCGGACCTCCTTCGGAAGGGTAGGTGTCGCAAAAGTTAAGATATACGTGTCAGTTTTTTTTTTCTTGTCCGTTCTTTTTGGTGATAATGCGATACACTTCGGTGACGTGCTCAGGGGAAAGCTCCTCACATATATCCTCAATGCTCACGCAGTCGAGGTCATAGCAAGTGACCACTCCCTTGCAAACATTGAGGAACCCGTGAGGTTCCACCTTCACCTGTATACGAGATGTATTGCTCAACGGTATTTCCGAGATTTCCATTACTCTTGAGCACTGAATGTCATTAGTTGTTTGTATCATGATCGTGCCATCACGGAGTTTTCTGATTGATACATTAGATTGAACTGCACCATTTATCACTCTTTCGAGGACAAATGGGCTTACTCGCTTTAAACTTTCATTTTCTTCTACTCGAGACATCCCCAGGAAGCGGGACTGGGGTCTCACCGCCTCGGGTTTCTTCTAATTGAGGGCTGGACGGCCTTACCGGCTTCCACCTCTTATCAATATTACGGCCCTGTGAGGGGCCGGGCAGTACGGTGCCAGTGGTGACAATGAGTTCGGCCATGTCATATTTGGGGACAACCTACACAGTACTTGGATCGTAGACCCAGGGTGATCCCAGTTGGTACTACCACATAAGGCCCTCTTAACTGTCCCGACGAGAGTCCCCATACGACGCTAGACATGACAACCTTCGCATAGGGCATCGCCGAGAGAGAGGTCGTCGCAGCAAGTGGGTGCAAGAAAGTGCCAATTTTACGTCCGGGCCCTCATGAACGCAACCGATCTTTTCTCAAAGTAGGGTACCCGGTTATTGTCATCCCTGAGGCCCTTCTACTAAGATATTACAACCAGCGCACTTTCATTCAGGAGCTCAATTGCAACGGTATCCAGTAATTGTCCGAGAAGAGCCGGGTTAGTAGCCAAGGTCGTCAACGGAAAGGCCTCTGTGCACGATGAACGCAAGGGGGAAGGGAAGAAAGAATTAAAAAAGTCATAGAAGGGAGAAGGAGAGAAACATAGGAGGGAAAAAAGAAGGGAAAATAGGAGGAGAAAGGAAAGATATAGGAAAGGTTTGTCCTACACGAGGTACGTCCTGCACAGAATCCTCCCCTTTTAGTCGCCTCTTACGACAAGCAGGGGTTACTGCGCGACTATTCTAAACCCCATCCCGCAGGGGGACGGTCGAGTTTAAAAATCAGTTTTTAATTAGAAAGTTTTCATGGATCGGCGCTAAATCGTTGCTCAGGATGAAGAAAGGACCAGTCTTCGCAGAAAAACAATTCGCAGCCATCCTCGACGGTTACTCCGTAATCTACGGAGTATATCAAAACCCAGGGTGTATTCCAACATACTTCTCTCTAGCCTACCTCATCTCTCTCTCTCTATAAATATATATATATCATTTGATCCAGAGTTATATAACTTAAAAACACGTCAAAATCTTATATACATATTTTTTTCTTCTCTTTCTACTAGACTTCTCAGTTTTTCCAGATATTCACAGTTAATCTACCTTTTTTTCACGGCAAGGACTCAGTGAGCAAAACCCCTTTTCCCTGGTTTATTTACTGTCGGCGAAGATCATGCTGGTTACCTTTCTGGACAGAATCCTGGATGAGCCGTGGAGATCCGCAGTGCCTGGCAGGTGGGTGTAGAGAGGTGAAGGAGATCATTTCAGATCACAGTCTGGAGAAAATAGTCCCTTACCAATTTCAAATCCCCTAGAGGACACCTCGAATATTTTTTATCATAGTCTCGATGCTTATATATATATATGAGGAAGTTAATCGCCTCCTAGGTCAGCTTTCTGAGAACCACGTTATTAATACCGTCGGTTCCCGGGGCACTTGTTTAGTCTTAAAGCGGCTATCGTTCGCGAAATTTCTGTCGCCTCCGTGGGTTCAGGTTCATCTAAGGGTCTGTACAAGACAGCACCGATGACCTGAGCTACATGCGCAACGTGCACCGGGTCTGACGGGTTGTCAGTCGGTACAAATTGCACCTCTAAGTGCTCAGCGAGAGTATCGGCCTTCTCCTGGTCGGAGTTGGCCACCCGTTACGACCCACAATAGGCGGCCTTGTTGTGGGGACCCGCATCAAGTTCCTCGTCATGCGCCACATGGACCTGTCCTGCACGCACAGGCTCTCAATCTTGTCTTCCCAGACACTGTTCTGGTATTCTCGGACCATCTCCCGAACCGCATGGACTTTGCGGCTCCAGTTGGTCTTGTCTACCGGGTCCCTCGATATTTACCAAGCCTTCCTCAGTCGATTTTTCTCCCAGACGTACCTGAGGATAGAATCGGGCAAAGAAGCCTGTGGCACCCTCTTAGGACGGTGCCTCGGCGTCTAAGCTTCGAGCTACCCTTTGATGGCGGAAGTTCTGAACTCCACACCACGATTGATTTCTGCTGCTGTTCGAAAGGTAGGGGTGGGTCCCAACCTCTCTCTCTCAACACATTCGTAAACCTGTACCAGTCAGCGCGCTTAAGGTCGGGTTTTTCGGGGGGCTTATAAAGGATACCGAGCGTCCCAGGTTCACAAGAACGGGGTTGTGATCCGAGTCTAGCTCAGCTAGAAACTTCAGCACTAACCGCTCTCTGATCCCTCTGGAGACAACGAAGTCTAGGACGTCCAGGAAACCAATGGGATTGAGAGGGAAGTGGGTAGGGTTGGGAGGGCTGGAAGCCACCAGGCCATGTATATCTATTACGTCGTGGAGCAATCCGCCACGAGCGCACAAAATCTTAGAGCCCCATGAAGGGTGCTTAGCGTTGAAGTCCCGAGGCTTTCCTCCAGCCGACTTTTATACTCTTTTGGCTGACAGTTGAGAGGTCCCAGGAGGGAAAGCCGGAAGCAGACAGATGGTGCCCGGCCAAAGCCCATTCTTTATTTATAAACAAGTTACATGCTATTTACAAATTGATGTTAATGTATGGTGCCGTCATTCAGAAATAGAATAATATGTGTGTGTTTGTTATGTATAAGTATTTAAAATATTCTTAATAATTGATGATGATTATGATTTTCTTTGTTTTTATAAAGCTTTAAGCCAGATAATATGAAAGCGTGATAGTATATTTGTCAGGGCTGTCCAATTTTATATTCCTAGACAGAAATTAGAACTAAGTAGAAATTAGGCCTATACAGTATCAACCTTTTTTTTTAGTTAGCTTATATATTACATTAAAAGTATTACAATAATTTAAACATAAATACAATTCAGATTCATCAGCATTAAAATGTATGGTGTGCTTTAAATTTTTCTTTACCTCTTTCTTTTGACTTAAACTTAAATGGGCAATTTAAAAATTAAAAGTAGCATTTAGTGAGCACAAAAATGTTACCTTAGATTTTTACTTTTCTAACCATGTTTCAAGCTTTGTTTTATATTTGAAAAATGGCCTTGTCACACACAACCCCAATGTATGTGCTCTTTCTTTTACTGTCTTGGAACAAATTAAATGACTACTTGCCATGTAAGATCCATAATTTCTTTCAAAAGTTCAGTTACTCAATATATCTGGTCAAATAATCTAAATGAGTTATTGTATTTATTGTATAGTAAAAAAGTGTAGAATGTAAGGAATAGCTTCATTCTTCATTGGATGGGAAATAATTAAGTGAGGAGAAACAGAGTAAACTTTGTAGTGAGAGAAGGGCTGCAGGTGGAGGTGATACAAGTGTATGTCCAGCAGAAGAAAAGGACAAGTTTGGGGAAGATGTATAAAGGCCTATGTGAAACAAGTGTCCGGTAGTAATGGGGGATAACGCAAAAGTAGGAAAAGAGAGAAGAGGGTTTGAGGAGGTGCTAGGAAAAGAAGGATGGGGAGAAGGTTGTTGGAGTTATGTGCAAGAAATAAAATGAAAGTGGCAAACAACTGGTATAAGAAGGAAATAGAAAGCCATAAAATCACTAAATACAGTTGGGATGATAAGCAAAAGTCGATGATAGACTACTTACTCATGAAGGAATTAAAAGGCAGACTGTTAACATCAAGGTAATACCAAGTGTGTCCTTGGATAGCGACCTCAGCTTGTTGGTGGCAGATACAAGGGGATGAGATTATGGTAGTATGATAGTAAGAGGCTAGTTAGTGGACTAAAACTGGGTTGTCAAGTGTAGAGGTTGGATGGGAAAGATTTAACAACAGTCTGGTGGGAGTTGCAGAGGAGGTATGTGGGAGGACAAGTAATAAGAGGAAGTGGATGGAGACATCCTGGTGGAACGATAGGGTGAAGTAAGCAGCGGAGAAGACTAAAAAGGATTATGAAGATGTTTTAAGAATAAGAATGAGGAAACAGAGGACGAATATAAGGAGAAGAAGAAAATATCAAAGTGAGTGCTATGGGAAGCCAGATGAACTGAAATGCTGAAAAAGGATGTGGAAGGAAGGAAGAAGGGAGGTGTTATATAGCCAAGTAAAAAAATGGAGGAGAGAGAAAAGATAAGAAGTTAGAATGATGGATGAAGAAGGAATAACGAAAGACAAATGAGGAAATATGGATGAGATAGAAGTCCAACATGGAAAGAGGTGGAGGACACATTAAGGAGGATGAAATAAAGAAAATTTCCAGGTGTGGACAAAACTGATTGAAGAAATGCTTAGGAGCTGCAGGTGAAGCAGGTATACAATGCCTATACAGGGTGCAGAGACTGATTTGGAAGGAGAACAAGGTACCGGAAGACCAGAAAATGCGAGTTATAATACCTATTTTCGAGACAGGAAGAGGTGTACAAATTATAGGTGGATAACGCTGATATGCCAATATACATGAAAAGATAATGGAAAAAATAATAAGAAAAAAAATTAAAAGGTGGAGAGAGGAACAGTAAAGATTTAGGGAACAGAGGTCTACAAAAGACCTGATCTTTACCATAGCAGTGATGAAGAAGTAAAATGGGAAGGACTTGGTAATGGTATTTATGGATTAGGAGAAGGCATGTGATAACATGTATAGAAATAAAGTTGAGAAAGCAATGGAGGAGGCTGAAGTGGAAAGATGAGTTGTATTAAGAGTGAAATGAATGTTTGGGAACAACAATAGTTGTGTTAAGACAGAGAGTGGGAAGACAGTGTGTCTCCAGATAAAAAAAATAGAGTGAAGCAGGGGAGTGCCCTCTCACCATTACTATTTGTAATGACAATGGAAATGGTCTCGAACAAAGTGGCAGGAAAACTCGGGGAGAAAATAATGAAAGCCATGTTTGCTGATGATTTGATGGTATGAGGGGAGAAGGAAGAGGAATTACAGAAACAGTTAAAGGAATGGAATGAGGAAGTGAAAGATTGTGGGATAAAATTTAGCATGATAAAGTGTGAAATGATAGTAGTGACAAGGAAGTGGGAAGTTATGAAGTTGGCTAAAGTAGATCAGAGAAAAGTACAAAACTTAAAATATCTTGGAAGCGGGATCAAGAAGAAGAGTGGAAGTAGAGAGTATCTAATGAGAAGAGGACAGCAGGTAGAGTTGTTCTTTAGGTGTGTAAGAGATTTGCTACAGAGAAGAGAAGTGCCCTTGAAGTGTAAGGATGTGTTGTACAGGCATACTTTGTACCCGTAGTCACATTTGCAGCAGAAACATGGACAGTGAATGTAAGAGAGACCAGGAAATTGGAGGCCATGGGAATGGAGTTAGTTAGGAGCATGTTAGCTGTCACGAGGAGAAACAAGATTAGGAATTAAGCTATCCGTGAAATAGTGGGAGTACAGGGAGTACCGAGACAAAAGAGGAAGCTAGACTTAGATGATATTGACATGTAATGAGGATGGATAAAGAGAAAATGGCAAAGAAAATGCTAGAAATGAAGTGTGTATGAAAAAGATCGCAAGGGAGGCCAAGAAAGAGATGGGAGATGAGAAAAAGTGTACAGTTGAAAGGAGAAGGATGGTGGAAGTATAGAGGATGATGGAGGAATTGTACTAAACTTACCCGGCCACAGGCTGGAAAGAGTCTATGATGATGATGAGAACCACTGTAAAATAATGTAAAGTTTACACTTTCCAAACTTTCTGAGTTACACGTTACTTCAATTTACGGAAATATTACTTTTTCATGTACACATACATAAAAACACACAAAACACAAAGGACATTATATAGAACTATAGGCTAGAAGAATTTGAAATATAACTGAAAACTTGCATTGTTGCCATATTGATGGAACAGAATGGAGGTTTGAATAGAAAGATAGCTCACTGAAAAATAAAAAATGTATTTAAGACTAACTGAAATAATAAATAAGTAAATGATATTTTTTAAATTTATTATTGTTATCATCATTTCAGATATAAACCAAGGGGTAATCTGGATTTGGTTACCCATTAATGTGTAAACTCCCATTTTCTAAGTTGAGGGTTATTGCAAGTGGATGCTGGGAATGCTCTGAGTACTCTGGAGGTGTATCAGGAGTCAAAGTCCTTGTTGTGGGTGTTGGCGTGGTAAGGAACTGGTTTATCTAGAGTTGTATGGTTGGTATCGAAACAGTGATTGTTATGAGTTACAGTATTGAATTAATTTGAGATCTTAACTAGGGTATGAATGGGCATGCCAATTCTTTTTTTTTTACTTGTTTAACTTGCTATTTAAAAAAATAATTATTTGATTATATTTCTAACAAATGAGATGGTTAAATGGAATAGAATACTGATGCCCTAACTTTAGCAAATCAACAGGTAATTAATAATAGTAATAATAATAATACTCCAATATGTCAACCTTCCTGAACGAACTCCTTCCTCAGAGAATCTCGTGAGGCTTTAATCTAAGAACTGCGCCCATTTTCCCATGCAAAACCCTCCAACTTGAGCTAAACAATTTCCATCAAGATCATGCCCAAGCTCTTTTTGTCATGAGGCATGTTTGAAAGATTATCATAAACCATATAGTACTTAGGTGTCAGTATTAAATTCTTTAAAGAGTTTATAATTATGATAGAAAAAAAAAGTTGAATAATAATAAAAGAAGGTAACATCTTTAATAACTTGGCAAACCTAAGTTATTTTTTGCAAGTATTTATTCAATTCCTGCTCTTGTGTAAAAATATTGGCAAAAATTACAACATCAAGAGGTCAGTGGGAATAAATCTCTTGAAAAAGAAACACATTGTTGCGATGGCTTAAGTCATTATTCTTTTGTCGAAACTTATTTTATTTTTTCGATTATTATTTTGATAATTGGCGGCTAAGTTCTAGCATTTAGCCAAAACAACAGTGGATATGATGAATATTGTCAGAACATACTCCTAAGTTTAGTTAATAGTGTGTGCTTGGGTGGTGTGTTTGCTTTTATTAAAAATATTATGTTTTGAATTTGAAATACAATCCAAACTATCAGGTAAATATTGTTTAAATGTTAATTAAAGAGGGTTGTTACATAACAGGATGAAATTAGTATAAATGGTATATTATTTTTAATAAAACTGTTCAACACTAAAGATATTATTTTTATTTCAAAGATACATTTTATGCACTTACACCACTAGAAGCATTAAAGCCTGATTATATAAAACAAGAACTAATCTTCCCAACCTTTAGTTTTAGTTCCTGCCACTGCTTGAGCTGTACCCAGGCGTGAAGGGTCCTGAGACGGATAATGAATTACTCCTGGCTTGAGAGGGGAAGTGGGCATAGTCCCAGGGGGCACCAGGGGAGCCGGGTTTGGGGGTAGCTGAGGCAACGCAGGAATTGTGCCTGGTGGGAACAGTGGTGGCTGAGTCAATGAGATAGGAAGAGGAGGTGGCCTGATGCCTGGAGGTGGGCGCATGGGTTGACGCATGTGAGGCGGAAAGAAGAAAGGAGGCGGCCCTGGGGGGCGTATTCCAGGTGGAGGTCTTGGCATAGGAGGTGGGATCAACATAGGGGGTGGCATAGGGGGTGGCATTATTGGTGGATGTATACTTGCAGAAACTGGAGCAAGACTTGCAGCAACACCGATAATATCTTCTGAGTTCCTCCCGGTTAAGTTGAAGAAGTTGTTATGTAGCTCTGTGGGAGGAAGAGGCAACGTCCCAGGCAGTCCCGGCACCGGTTCCAGCTCATCCATAAGCTCTTCAGTCCCATCTGCACGAATAAGCGGCACACCCAGCTTTGCCTGAGAGCGACCCCACTTGATTGTGAGTCTTCGACCACCCAAGATAAGCTTATTGAACGTTCGTTCAGAGGCCGCCTCTGCTGCCAGGCGATGAGTGAACTGAATAAACGCACACTGCTGACGGGGTACCAGGGTGATAGAACGCACTTCCCCATACTGGTAGAAATGATCCCTAAACAAAAAGTTCAAATTTAATCATAAAATAAATAAATAAATAGCATGTTTTAAGCCATTTTATGTAATCACACAGCTTAAATTGTAAGGTATGTTTTATGTGTTATGTTTTGAGTTGTGAATGACAAACAAAGGTGGCAAGGTTGTTTTGATTAGCCTATAAATAAATAAAGGGATTCAGCCATCGTGGCTGACTAAACAACACCAAAGTCTAGAGGTCACTCGGCTCATTTCGGGACTATGTGGGCTAGGACGCAGATTCAACAGTACTTGCTTTAGGACAACCGCTCGAGCCCAGGGTACCGGGGCTCGGCGACCGTTTGGGGAGCACCTAGGAGTTATACAGGCCATTGGTAAAACCTAGCAACACCTTGTTTTGTCACAAGCTTCCAAATAATTTTTAAGTTTTTTCATTCGGATATCACTTTCAACATCAAATTTGTATTAGAGGTAGTAGTATTAATAAACCTTTTTAATACTCAAGTCTAACATCAATCACGAACCCTCACAAGTAAAAATATCACCTTTCCCTTAACCTCGGCAATAGGACATCCTGACAGATTCCAGGCCCACGGTACAATAGAGAGAAGCGGGTGGTAACATTTATGTAATATTAAACTTGTTTATTTAAATCAAACCTTGTTGGTAAGAATACCTGAGATCTTTCTCCGTCAGTTTGTCTCCAAGATTGCCAACATAGAGAGTAGTGATGGTTTTATCTTCTGGAGGCTCCAACTTTGGCATAGCTGAGGCCCTGCGCATTAACTTCTCAGCCACTGGATCATTGATGCCATAATACCTATAAAGCATACAAATAGTACTCACTTTAGTCATCACTCATCATTAAAAAATACAATTATTGTCAAATTTATATTTATTCACAGCTTTAATAAACAAAATTAGTGCTAAGCAAAACAATATTCGCAAAGTTGAACAAAAAAAAAGTTCACTAAAGGTTAGCTGTTCTTTGTTATACATTAATTTGCAATTTTTTTAATATATAGTGAGATGTTTTCTGATTGATGTGATCAGAACAATAGTAATCATATTACTCATGAATGATGTGTTATAGAAGAAAATTAGTGACTCTTTCAAGTTAAAGAAACCAATTAATTTGATTATAATGAATGACTTAAAATATGGTTGTGATGAGCCACAAAGTATGAACATAAAGTTCAAACTCATTTAGTAAAATTTAAATTTATTTTGATTTTGTAAATAGTGTCAAAAGTACCAAGCATAATGTCCACATTCGCGTTATTTTTTTGTAAATAATTTGCGTTCAATAACACTGGGTATTTTTTGAAGGTAGATATACAAAGTACTATACATATATTTTAATAATCATATATCAAAGTGTATTGATTTAAAGAGTATAGATGTCGTGCGTGTGTGTGTGTGTGTGTGTGTCAACTCCCCACTAAAACCATTAAGAGTGTTAATCATTATAGCAGGCCCAACTCAGCTCCCAGCTCAGAGCTGCATTTGTGTCTGTGTACGAGGTATGAGAGTAAAATAAAAGACCCACGGTATGCTAGAAATGTGTTCAGTGCATTCATATTTGAATGACTATCTAAAATTTTCTGTGGTGACGATGGGGGACAAAGCGACAAAGTTTCTTGTTAATAATTACAATATGTCTCGATTTGTGCACAGTGCTTAAATCTGTGAAGCCGTTTTAAAATGGTCAAAAATTACCTTTTCAATGCAGTTTTTTTTACCCAAATATAATTTAATAGCTCAACAATGTTCAGTATGAGGAACTTCTATTAACTCTATTAACCATTAATGTATGATCAGAAATGATCCACATGTGATAATGTTGGTCTAACTTTACGATTTCTAGTCAACTGTATCACAGAGTTTATCGGCATGTGAAAAACACTCTTAAAAACTCGCTTGAACACCCTTAGCAGGTAACCATTACCTTTGTTCAGTGGCAGCAGTTTAATACTATATTTATACCTCGACCTTCTTATATATAAAGTAAAATTGGTGGCAAGTAATAGAAACTTTCACACTAATCTCATTTATTTATTATTATTATTATTATTATTACTAGCACGTCTTACTACTCGTTCGGGTTATACAAGTTTACGCTAATGTGAAATGAACGATAAGGTGATTGTGAGATGAAATGGAGGACCTACATATTAACGTGGAATCTGAACCATGGTGGAGGCCTGGCATTCCACATATTCACAAGTTGTGATTAATACACGTCTTGTCAGAGGTGAAGGAAGGGTTTGACAATCAGCTAAATCTGTGCCGGGATCGAGGATTGAACCTCGGACACCCTCAACACAAAAGTCCGACACTTTATCCCTAGACTGCCAGGTTCCCCTTATTCCATCTAAATAAATGAGTTATTCACAAAAATGATTGAATATTTTTTTAACCCCCATATAGTCAGAGGGAACAGATTTCAACAGATCATTTCAGCACATCTTATATGGGTTGTCGCTAACGGGAGGCCGAGGTTTGAACCTTGTACTGGAGAGTTTTTTTCCTGAATGGTTTGCCCTTTGCCTCTGTTCATATTTATTACCAACATCTTCTTGTGCAGGTTTTCCTTCACCCAGAATTAACTCCTACCGCTTATTACTTAAAATTGCTCCCCTAAGCAATCAGAGTTATGAACTGCCATGCGATACTAGTCCTGCTCAGTTGCTGTCTTCATAATAGCTCCTAACTGCTCTTCTAGAATGGTTTCTCACCATTGTTAATTGCTCCCTAGAACGTTCTGTCTTGTTTTGATAAGCCTGCATATGTGAACATATATCTCACTTGCACCCTACAGTGACCAGTAGCAATTTCTGAATGGGTTTCAAGTATGGAGCCTTTACCTTTGTTTAGTTAGAATATATTTATTTTATTTTTTTCCCCACTTTTATTTAGCTTCCTCCATCCCCCAATTCTATTCTTAATGGCTGCTTTCCAGTTTATTCTCATTGGTGAGTCATTACTTCAAGTTTCCTTGCCCAAATAACAGTTCAAACTTAAATTAAAGTCAAATTTTCATAAGAAGGGCTGTTCGGGTGAGCTTTCTGTCATGAGACCGTGATAGCTCTCATTATTAGCACTTAGCGGAGTGAGCTTCAAACAGCTATGTTTAGTTCAACTGCTACACGCTGGATGTCGTAAGTTGTACAGAATAAAGTATTTGTGTTTTTTTCTGTTACCAAGGAGAGTAATTTTGTTTGTTTTTGTGTCCGACTTGAAAAATATAGTTAATAAGCCAGCAAGATGGAATGATGTCTGTAGTAACTATTGGTCCTCCTAAACAACAAAATAAGGGCCTTTTGTGGAATATATAACAATAATATATAACAATAATGAAAACTTTAACTATATTATTAGTGTTTCAGGGTGTCCAATTAAACCAAATGTATAACACCATTACTTTTGCAGGTTTTTTAGAGCTCATATGTTTTTACTGCCACTATATATAAATACATATTAAGTATATTACAACCATTATTTTACTAAGGTCGCAACTTAAAGTAAGGATAAAATTTTAAGCACATACACATTGAGAAATTGTGTCGCTCTATGAAGGAGTTAAAGGGTTTCAGCCTAAATCAATGTGCTGTATTTCAGTGAGATCATATTAAGACATTAGAAGATTGCCTTACACCAGCACAGTTTAAAATTGTTGTGATACACATTCTTTTTTAGTTTCTTCTTTCTATAACATAATAAAATTCTTACACATGTGCATAACCATAACTCTACTTTAGTTTAAGATGTGTGGTGGTGGTGGTGGGTGGGGGAGGGGGGTGAACGACATGAAAATCTCATTCTCAGTATAAATATTTTTTTCTTCTTCACATAGTTTACTAAAAAGTGATACCTGTAAATATTGCTTTTCCTCATAAGTGATTACATTAAGTGAATTGTAAATATTGCTTTTCCTCTGAGAGTTATTAAAATTTGGGGTGTGTCCTATATTCCAGGCAACCTTTATGTACTAAACAAGTAAAACTGTGTTTAAATAGAATCACAGTGTATATTAACTGAAAGAGAAATTCCATTTCATTATAATGTAAATAAAGGTTGAGTATGTTCTTTTATTGAATACTATAAATCTGCAAAGCAGGATTTCAAGTTTGAATCGAATATCAAATCAAAGCAAACAATATTCACGAATTTTGAATAACTATCGAATCGAATCATATCATAGTTTAAATATGCTAAATATGCTAAATATGCTAAATATGATATATTTACAAGTTAAGTTACACTTTATAAAATATGTTAAATGAAAAGGTTACACTTTATAAAAAATGCTAGGCTTTATAAAAACAGTTAGGGCTACACCTTATGAAAACCTGTTAAACAAAGACAGCTACACTTTATAAAAACATAATGAATAAATACTTAGTACTTAGTACTTTATAGAATCAGCTACACTAGTAAAAAGAAGTAGGCCTACACTCGACAAAACCATGTTGAATCAAAAGTTTCACCTAATAAAAACCAAGTTAAATAAACAGTCATCTACAGTTATATAAAAAAACGCTAAACTTTAAAAACCAGTTACCGTACACTGATAAAACACTCTGTTTAAAAGTTAAGCCTTCACTCTGTAAAAAAGCTACACAAATAATAACACCCTGTTAGATAAAAAACAGGCCTACACATTATGAAAGCATGTTGTTAAAAAAGGAGTGACTCTTTATTAAAATAAAATTAGTTTTTGACACTATTAAGTTGTCATGTAAAAAGGTAAGTTCTTCAACATACTAATGTGACAATAGTTCATGATGATTGGTTATAATGTTCCCAGATGTCGAGAAAACTCTCTCACTTGACACTTGTGTGGCCGGAATAGCGTGTAGTCTCTCGGCCACATAAGCCACAGCTCTGTTCTTCCACCAGTCATGTGGGTTGCTTAGCTGTATGTGGTGTTGTAATATGATTCTCACCTACAGTTAAAGGAACTTTGTCTAACTCATCCCACATTGACCCAGTTAAAACTGCTGGCTTTGGGATTTCGTTGGCTTGTGTTTCTGGAGAGACATAATAAAGAAGTTCCCGTCGAAGGAGGTTAACGGTGTGGAAATTTTTCCTCTTCATTAAATAGAGGTGCCTTACTTATACTGTAGATCAACTATTGTACATAAAGCATTAATGTCATCCATTTTATATAGTGGGAACCGACTTTTTAACAATTTAGCAGGTTTCTTGCAAAAGGCAATGCTGTAACAAGTTTATTTTTTTAAATATAGTGGTTGCTTCAAGGCAGTGGAGTATTGGTATTATCATTGATGCTATGGGATAAGCAATTCCGAATGCTTCGGTAGTAGCTTCAGCAAAAGGTCTCATGACTTCAACAATGCCACCGCCAGTTTCCATTCTGTTGATGAAAAAGAGTCAATGTCTGAATTTGAAGAAGCTAGTTCTGCAGCCACTCAGGAATGCAGACATTGTGTCTAGAAACTTAACTTTCTATTACATTGCTGGCTAGAGCTGTTTGAATAACACACTGCTAATCTATGGACTATGAGCCTATACAAAGTAAATACTGTAACCCCGATCAAAAGGACGTTTTAACATATCTTTTATATCATTATTATTGTTTTTTTAAGTGTTATTTAAACGTTTAGTATTTATGAATATGTTAGTTCTTAAGAGGGTATATTTGTGCATTATAGTTTATAGCCACCTCTACTAGAGATTGTAATATAAATTTATTGGTCTATTTAACAGTCGAGTGTGTATTGTTATTCATAGTTTGGAAAATGTTACGGTCGAGGCAGATGCCTCAGAATTGACAGAAAACCCCTTCTTTCATCTGTGGCGAGTTTAGGTACCCAGAAGCCTGAAAGTAAATCTGGATGTTTCTTTACTGGCACCAGCTGGGCACGCTTATAAATATTGTGTAGGAACCGGGATTCCAACCTTTTTAAATAGTGTGGAGGTGAGAAGGGGAGACGAACCTTACAGAGTGGCGCACCAATGCTCGGTCAGCCAGAACCTATATATAATCGTTGTTGTATGTTTGGCTTTGGGTGGCTCGATCAGGGCCTATTAAACTTGCCATGACAGAGGGAATGATGGAGAGAACTGGCAGGAGGCTATCCCATTCTTATAATACAAGGTCAAGGTCACTCTCAGAAGGTGGTGGTAATGGACACTCCGCAAGGAATGAACCAGGGTACAGATGATATAGTTAATGGGGGTGGTGTCATTGAACAAACAACAGGTCTTAGTAATGCCACTGGAGGGAGACGCCATTCCACAGCGAATGTTTGACTTATAGGGTTTAGCTGACATATTAAATTGTATGCGGGAGGAGTTGAGCACTCTGTGCACAGCTCAGGAGGGGGCTTGAACAACAGCACAGGCAGAGTTGGAGATTGTGAGGGCGAAGCAACAGGAGGCGAGGGCGGTACTCGAGACACACTTAGAGGCAGTTCATGCATCCGTCCAAGAGATGCGCGTTTCCATTAATGAGACACATAAAACTTTAAGAAATTGTCTGGGTGAAGTGCGATCCATGGTTAATAGATGTCTTGAACTATTCCAACAACAAAACAGGAGCAGGTCAAGACTCGTCTGGAGGTGGCTGAGGTTAGTTTAACTGCCAGAATGGAGGAGAGTCCTCAAACTAGTGGCTCCGGTGGAGGCACATTGCACTCGGTTCACTGCTCAAGTTGGGGTACTGAAGGAGTCTGAGAAGGAGGCTAAGCGCCTACTCACTGAGGCTGAAGCCAGGAGAGACGCAACACTGGTTGAGGCAGCTCACATCCGGGAGGCGGTGCGGCAGGAGGCACTGAGGCTCAGCGAGTTAGCCGTGACTAGGCTAGATGCTTCACCACCCCACGCCATTTGGGGGCTGGTAGATGCGCTTGGTATGCGCCTAGGCTTCCAAATGATGGCAGACCAAGTGCCTCATTTTAACAACCACACAGGGGAGAATCTCATAAACCACCTTAAGAGGTTGAGTAGCCTGTGGGACAGTCAGGATGTTCCTTGGAGAGAGAAGAAGCATCTCATTGCTGCATCAATGGAAGGGGTGGCGTCATGCTGGTGGTCCAGCGTAGAGGAGGAGGTAGTAGACTCATGGTCCGCGTTCAAGTCTTTGTTCTGGCAGGAATCCTGGTCGCCCGAGATACAAGGACTTACTCGAGCCATTTTACACGCCATGAAATATCGTGAGGGTGGCAATAGATCCATGGAGGCACATTTCCTCACTCTGCTAGATAGGAGCAGACACCTGGATGTGCCCATGACTGACTCCGAGCTGGTTAATGTGGCGCTGGGACAATTCCCACTCTGATTTTAAAAAGTGTTGGGGGCGGTAAGGTATGGGGGTGGGACTGATTTCCGTAGGGAATTGAGATGTCTGGACCACATAGAACAGCTCCGTAGGATGGCCATCAGGGGAGAAGACACCTCAGGGACAGAGACCCCAACAACAGGTCCAGCAGCCTGGTCAACTAAAGGGGTAGCGGCCAGATGTTGGGGATCCACCTCCACAAAAATGGGGTAATCGGGGTTTCAGCCAATCCTTCCCATCAGGATTTCAACCTGGGAGGCAACCATCTACGTACCAGAGGGGGCAAGCCAGCCCACAGCCTCGAGTATCTGTGACCCAGGTGGGTTATCCTCCTGAACCTGTGTGGTACCTCTACTGGGAGCAAGCTCCTGGGTTCCCGCCTCACACGAGAGAGGGTCAGTTCCACGGTCAAGTTACCAATGAAGGAGTCTACATCACTAACGACACTCATGATCATGAGGAGCCTACGAACTATGCACCTGGGGGCGGCACCAATAGTAAGAGAAAAAAGCGGAAGGGACAAGGAGGAAGTAGGCCTATTTCTCTGTACAATAAGTGGGGAAGAGAAGGCCAGCTGGACTCTGAAGCTAGAAGAGAAGAGGAAAGAAGGCGGAGCAAAACACCTACGCAACAATATTCAGGTGACAGTGGTGCTAGAGGAGAAACGCCAAACTCCGTACTCCTTCCTTAGATTCCTCCAGTGAGGAGGGGGTGGCGAGTGACGTAGGAGGTGACTATTGTGTAAGGGCTTGCACCTACAATGTGTTTGGGTATGATTGTAGAAATGACCTATTGCAGAAAGAAGAATAGGAAATTGGAAGAGTCCCAAAATGTCCGGAAGTGCAATTGAAGGTTGGGGGCCAGACGGTGAGCTGTCTATTGGATTCAGGGGCGGAGGTGAGTTGCGTGTCCAAGAATTTTGCCAACTTGATCCTGGAACACAAACCCCACGTTATGAGTCTGCCACTTCCCCGCATGGTTATAGTTGGCGTGACGAGTAGGAAGAGCCCTGCCATTACCCACCAACTCCAGCTGAGTGAAGAAGGTTTAGGTTCTGGGAAGAGTGTCAATTGTTTAGTGGTAAGGGGTCTTGTGAAGCCTGTGATACTGGGGGTGGACTTCTTGGAGGTTCATTCTATCACACTATCACATTGTATTTTGGTAGGCAATCAATTTGCGTCGGGGGCGGTTGTTTGGAGGAGGCGTGTCAGGAAAAACCGGTCCAATGGGACGTGAATCCTGATAGGCTCATTATCGGTGTCCTTGTCGTTCAGTTGAAGAAAGGGGCAGAGCTTGGCAATGTTCCTGTTGGATTGAGAGAAGTGATTACCTTTCACTGTGGAAGACCACTTCCTGACGGGGAACTAAAGCGTTTTGTAGGTGACATGATCACTCTAGACCAGGAGCGGCGGGAAATCGTGTACAGCTTGCTCCAAGAGTGCCGTAAATCTTATTCAGACCAGCCGGGTTTGAACTTGATGTACAGGGCCAACATCCGCCTGACATGAAAGCGTGTTTCAGGATATGTGTTTCTCCTGGGGAATCAAGCACGTGACTACCAGCCTGTATAACCCATCCCCTGACCATGTGGAATGATTCAATCGTAACTTAAATATCGCCCTCACGATTTTCCATTCCCAAGATCACTCTCACTGGGATCAGGACATTGCTGTCTTAAACATCGCATTTAATGCTGCGTTTCACGAGTCAGTCAAGACCACTCCTTCCTCAATCCTCCTCAACAGGTATTTGAACCACCCCTTGTTAACCAACTGGGATATTGACCCGCTCTTGGACAACGCTAGTGATTGCCCGTATGAGGGAAGATGTGAGCTAGCTTTCAAAAACCTCCAAAGATCTCAGAGAAAGGTAGCTTCCGCTTACAACCAAGGACGCATTCCCGTCTCGTTTAATCTTGGGGACAAAGTTGTGTGCATGTGTTTCCCCCTTAGCTCGGCTGCCGACAGATCTTCGGCAAAATTGGCTTACAAGTGGAGTGGTCCCTGGCCAGTAGACAAGTTCCTCACCCCGGTATCGGTGATGTTAAGAGATGCTGCTGATCCCACCTTGGTGCGTAGAGCGCACGTGAGCCACTTGAAAGCTGTAGTGTAATGTGTCAATTGGTCTCCGCTAATGTGATGTCCCTTTTTGTAAAATAATTTTTATTTATGAGTATATGTCAAAGTGACATAATTAATATATAATTAGATATATTTATATATGGGGGGCCCCCTTTATTTATTGTCACCCACCTTTATTGTCAACCCCCTTTATTTAGTGTCACACCCCTTTACTTATTGTCACCTCATTTTACTTATACACACCCATTTCTTCATCTCGCTCGTTCACCCATTTATCTTCGCTTCATCTTTACTTAATTTAAGTCTCTACTGTATATAATACAAGTGTATAGTCTGCCTCTATGACAAAAAAATAATATATATATTGTTCTTAAGTTCCGTATGTGAAGCGTGTTACTATGCACCGCTTCCTCTGGGACACCATAAGTGCTACTCGCTCGTATATGGACCATGCCTGAGGGCAAGTGATTGCGGCCGGACTAGCTAAACGGTGTGAGTGCTGTGTCGCCTCTTGGCGGTGAATTGTGTGTGATCTTGTGAGACCTCTGTTAAAAGACGATGTCCATAGGACTCGTGAGTGCCGATGATGGACATGTTTGGTGGAAGACTTGTGGACTCAATTGTGGACATGGTAAACCTGTGTGTTATGTGTGCTCAGAGTAGCCTACTGTTTCCTTCCACCTCCCCCCCCCTCTCTCTCTCTCTCTGCGACGGGAAGCCGAGCTACTGTGCAAAGTCTACGAGCTAACCAATGTGCGCCACCTCTATTCATAGTGTGAGGCAGAGCTGTTTTTCACTGTCACCACCAGCTCTTGTGGACTATATGGGAAGCAGCATGGGTGAGAGTGTACATTCTGTAAGGGAGTCTGCCATGGAGTTCATGTACGTGTCACTGAGGTGCTTCGTCGTGTCTGGAAGTAGCTGTCTACTAGGGCCTGAGACAAAACCAGCTTCATAATCTTCGGAGCCAGCTGTGGATGTCGGGGTTGCGCCCTCTCATCGTTCACCCAGAGCTGAGGACGTCTTCATCTTCCCCCAAGGGGAGACATTGTAACCTTGTTACAACATGACATAGAAGAAGTTGTATCACTCACCTAGCCAGCCCCAGTTGACTCGTTCCGACTCGTCTACAATAAACCCGAGATGCACTCCACCACAAAATCCACATTCAACTGAACCGGAGTTCGAGGCTCGCTGTTGGCCGTGTTGGGAGAGCTCCCCCTTCCCTTCTTCCGAGTGAACAAGAGACAAGCGAACGGCGGTGAGCTCGAGCTGCCAGACGCGTTCTAAAACTTCTATGGACTGTATTTGTGCTTGTGACCAATGCTCGTAGGCTCTCAGTATGTTCAGGCTCAACCCCCCCCCCCCCCCATTACTCCGCGCACTGAGAACACATAATTACTGTAGGATATATAATGGTTGGAGCCCAGAGTAGGGACACACATTACACTCTGGGCTTTCAAGGTAAATAGCCTAACTATTATGTAGGCTCGTCGCTATTTTATATATTCATTTTGGCTTTAAAACTTCTATCTTTCAAAATTCAGTTTATATATCTGCGACTAATATTTATTGCGATGATCAGATGCGTCAGTCCTTGCCCTTATGGTAATGTTTACTTAATGAAAACTTGGTCTCCATTAATATTTTATGTATATTTAATTTCGCAAATAGTTTATACTTGCCGTTTTTGTTTTCCTACCAAGGTTGGTTAAATGTGGGGCCGCAAGCCGGCGGAGAGATTAATTGTAGTACGGACGCTTTGTTGGATGTTAAAGTTAGGCTAGTATATTGTTTCTTTGCTGGTGTTTATTTTATATGGTTGTTAAATGTGGGGCCGCGAGCCACCCAGTACTTATATCCACAGAGGGTGCTCCGTTTGTTATTAAATCATTTAGGTATTCTTACTTAACCTTCGACTTTATGTTATGTCAAGTATTATATTAATGTCATTATCATCGTTTAGGTTAAGGACTTGATCTCTTGACTCACCTAATGTTTTGAATGTTGGGAAGGTGTTGGCTCTGCCCATGTTGTTGATAGACATTTATTATTGTGTAACTGGAGACCAATTTGTTAGATCTTTAATGCCATTCTCTGATGACGCCATTTTGGAACGTCTAAGTATAAGGGGCCACCTGGTGTTTGTTATTGTTTTAGTGCCCATCAGGCCTTGGCGGTGCCCCTTGTGCCTTATAGCCCATCTGGCTCATGGTTAACACTATTACTCTTAAGTGCCTCTCCCTCATTGAGCTGTACCATGTTTTTCTGGAAATAAATTTATAACTCTCTTGTGCTTACTTCTGTGTGTTATTTGTGTGGGATAATGTTGGGGGTAGGTCACACTACACATAGGTTAGCTTAAATTGCATACCCAAACATTGCATGTTTATTGTTTGTAATATTGGATAGATGTCATCCAAGTGGAAAGTAAGTTTTCGTTTTTGTCAAATGTTATGTGATTATGATTGATCGATCAATCAATTCATTGAGTGTTAGAATTTAAGTAATATAATATTATGCATAAGTGAACGTTTGTAATTAGTGAGCCTTGTCAAAGTACACTCAAATACCCTTTTGCTGTCATATGGAGGAGGGGAGGGTGTGCCAATATTACATCATCAGACGCCAAGTGTTTCCCACAAACCTCCGCGAGCGTACCCGGCCGGCTCACGGAGGGTTTTCTCCCGCGGGAAGAAGTAGTTCGGGTGGTTTACATGAGGGTGTAGCATGGTGTATGTGAAGCAGTATTGTCTCGGGAAGTTAAGAGGGTGACCACCACCCCTCTTGAACTGATGGAACGGTCCGAGAAAAAATTGTAAAGGTGATACATTGCAATAAAAGAATGCTTTACAATACTTTACTTCGTACAAACTTCAAAAATACTGACTTTTCTCATGTTTCCTACATCTTCACATTAATGAGTTTAATATTTAGAAACCATTTCAACTATCAATAACAATATTAGAGTGAAAATTAGTAGAATTAAGACAGTTGTGAAATGCATGCTATTACTCGGCCTGTAAGTTGTTGACATCTCGCCTGCTGCCAAGGAGTGTAAATCTCAGAATATACAAAATAATAATTTCACCGGTTGTTCTTTATGGGCGTGATACGTGGTTCTCTTACCTTACAAGACGAAAATAAATGTAGGGTGTTCAAAGACAAGGTGCTTAGGAAGATAAGTTCCAAAAAAGGATGACGATACCTAATAGTTATGAGTTTAATACCCTGTAATAATCTCAAAACATAGTTAGAGTACTAAATCAAATCTCACAGACTATGATGGGCAGTACATGCAGTGCAAATAGGAGAATCTAAAACCATGTTCAGGGTACTGAATGGCAACCCCAATGGAAAGAGACCATTGGAAGACTAGAGCTATGGAGGATACATTGAATGGAAAGTAGGTGTAATTGGTGACTGGATAACTAGCTCAATAGGATAGGGTAATGAGTTGACTGTAGAACTGCTCAAAATAGTGATAGGGTGTAATGGGTGGACTGGATAGAACTAGCTCAAGATAGGGATAGGGTGTAATGAGGTGGACTGGATAGAACTAGCTCAAGATAGGGATAGGGTGTAATGAGGTGGACTGGATAGAACTGGCTCAAGATAGAGAAAGATGGCATACTTTTGTACGTGCCACAATGAACTTTTAAGTTTATAATGGCATAGAGTAAGTAAATAAATAAGCTCTACTAACTTTCCTGGCTGTGTATAGCCTAAAGGCTTGTATTATGGGTGTTCCAACTTGAGTTGTCAGTGAATATATCCATACCTGTCCTTGATGTTTTGATCAGCAAGAGGGTCATCTGGGTCTGTGGGCTTCTCGTGGCGGTAAGGACACTCCTCTCCCCGCTTGCACTCTCCTTTCACCCAAAACGAGCATATGTGTGGCCTATTGCGTTTGTAGTAAGGGCTAGTGCGAGCAAGCTTCATCAAGAGATCACTGGCTGCCTGGGACTTACCCACTGCACCTGCTGGAGTCGTCGCATCGATCTTACCAAGCTGGACAAATATTGGTAACACCAATTTCAGTTCAAGTGACATAAGCTATCATTTGGCAAATTATTTGACCTCTCCAGGTTTCCGAGACCAGAAAACTAGTTTTTTACTACTATTTAATATGCAAGACTGTATCTCAAAAGTGGTTGTCTAAACTATAAAAAAAATAAGAGAAAACCTGAATGTTTTTACAATAGGCAGAAATTAAATTTTGTTTTAACACTTTGAAAAATGGAATTTATAGTCGAGCAACAATAGATATTTGATTAAATTGTGTTTTTAAGTCAAATTTTAACACCTCTTTTCAATAGCCAAAATTTGGATTAACTCTTTTTATGGTGTACTGATACACCATACATCAATAACCTAAAAATATGCCACATTATATTAAAAACATACAATATAATTATTACATCATGGAAAACCAAGAACAATTAAAACAAAAAATATAAACACTTAAATTATATGAAAATGGCAGATTTAAATCATTTAGGACGAGCAACATGAAAGTTTACCCCTTCCATGCTAAGCCACACATGATTACAATGTCACACAGAAGGAACGGAAGCCGAGCCAACACATCGCCTACTCTAGGGAACCTGGTTGCTGCCATGTAGAATTCACAGTTATCTTTTACTGTGTGTCAATAACTCTTACTTTATTTGACATTCCTCTCATGTGGGGTGACTTAATAACAATCGTTAAGTTGGGTTTAAAACGAGAACAAACACGAAAAAATTAACAACGTATAGGCTTCAAACTATCCAAATATTTCCTTCTAAAATTCAAACTAAGATATTTTTTACCAATAATTTAAATAACGAGAGCTGACCTAGTTGTAGATGGTAAGACCAATTTCACCAATTATACAATTTGTAATGAAAGAATATGTCACCTCCTTGTCCATGTTCTGAATATAATATTCCTTGTTGACATCGGAGCGAGGCAGGTCATCTTTGATCCTAAGGGCAGCATCTCGTACTTGGATGGGCAAACCATATTCTAAGTCCAAGAGACAAGTCTGGCACACATTTTTCAGCCGACTACATGTCTGGCAGACTTCAGTCTTCTTAAAACGCATGCGGGCACCAGGACACCAACGAAATACTGTGAATGGTCGCGAGCAAATCTTGCATTCTTTGCCGTAACGTTCTTTGGTCTGAAAATATTACATTGATATAGAAAAATAATGTTCAACGTTGGCAGATTAAAATGTGTTAAATTGTGACAGTTAAATTCCACTCCAACCTTCACCTTACCTCCAAAACAACCAATCCACCACTCCAACCTCCACCTTACCTCTATAGCAACCAGCCCCTCACACTTATTAAAGTTAAATCTAGAAGTTAGTTCCTAGCTACACAAACAGGACCCCTTTTAGAGTGTGCAAATTTTTTAACAATTTAAATGTGAGAAACACCTTTTTAAATTATATTAATAGTTATTGTGACACTACACAGTAATGAGATGAAAAGGCCATCTTCCAGACCAAAATCAAGATTTGCCGACAACTTATAGGTGGTGTGGTTATGTTTTTGTGTTTTTTAAGTTATGTAGATTGGACAAACTGTAATTTGTGTTCATGGTTTAGTTGGGCTTTAGGTCACAATATATCTTCAACCAATATGTGTGGTAATGATATAGGTTATGAGACAAAAATACATGTATACGTAATTTAATTTCAGGAAGGAGTGGAACAGAGTTATCCCAACTTTAAAGATTACTGGCCTTGAACTGTGCCAAAGTTATTTGACACAAGACGCAAAATGTCTTTTCACAAAAACTAACTCCCCCTTTCATTCTGTCTTGAAGCCTCTATTCTCATCTTCATATTTATGCTTTTTAAACATAATTCAACTTGAAAAAAACAAATGTTAGCAACAAAATGTCAATTGTATTCATACACAATAACAGGCTGACTGGGTCCTTAAAATAAGAGTAGGAACAGCGAACAGCGTCTGCGCATAACTGTAGTTGTTGGTGCGGCTCTCCACAATCTTACCTCAACTATTGTGGCTCCCCCTGGTATAGATTATACTCATTCATAGATAACATTATAATTTATAGCTCAGTTATACCTTTTCTCATTATTTTTATCTTTTATTCAATGTATTAAAATGCATATTTTAATTACATATATGCCTAAGTCTAGTTTTAGATGCTATCTTGATGGGACGTCCAATATCAGTAACGTCTCGTGATCAAGCTTAAAAGGGGAGCTCCTAGAGTCTTTTTACAATTGTCATGTTTCAAGAAGCTATTTGGAGGTGTTTTTTATGATAGTTGTGGCTTTGGGTGTCCTTCTGTTCTGTGAATTGCAATGTGTTATTAATTATTATAGACATACTTATAACTCATAAACGTTTGTTTGTTAGCTTTCATTGATACACACATCAAAACAAAAGCTGGAACCTGCTACAATAAAATCCACAAATCTCTAAAGCCTGGTACATACAACACAACTTCTTGTACAAAAAGTTGTGCAAGAAATTGTACAATATCTTGGTCACATGGAGTGTATACAAATTTTAGACAGTGACTGTTCACACAGCATTTGTGATTGCATACAACATTTGAAAAACATGGCTTTTTGTCCTTTTTATGGAAAAAATAATGAATGAATGATTTGGAAAATATTGGTATTTAATGTAAATACTTTCTTAATCATTTCTAAATATTATGAAAATAAAAAAATATTATTTTTTCAATTTTTTAGTATCTTCTTAAAACAATTGCAATTATAACTATTTGTTTGTTTACAAACATTTAGCTGTTTTTCTTACCATCACTTTTTTTAAAAATTAACTATCTAGCAGATGAAGTGTTGTGTTTACAAAAGTTGTACAAGATAAATGGCTGATATAGGACGCGTTCTATTTCCTGAAAATGTATACAATAAGTTGTGCAAAGCAGATCTTGTACAACTTTTGGTGTTCACACGATGGCAGGCTGCAACTTTGTACAACTTTATGTAAAAGTAGTTGTGTCGTGTGTACTGGGCTTAAAGATGTGTAGGCACGGGGCCAGTTCCTTGACAATAGTAATTTCCCCTTTCATGCCATACCATCCCTATATGTTTTGAAAGGGGAAGAGAGAAGGGAGGAATAGTGGCTTCGGTTATAGTCGTCACCTTTCGGGCAAGAGAAGTCGTAGCTCGGCTGCTTGCATTTTTACCTGACATCCACAGCTCTTCCCCTTCTATCCCCTCTGAAAACTGTGACGTCACAAATCAGAACTACACTAGCTAGAGCAATGGAATGAAAGTCGGACATATACCGATTTTAAACCACCGTTAGATGGACTAGTGCACGTCTTGCATGCATGTTATGCTCACTGCCATCAAACCCACTGATGCTTGAATTACATTTAAATTATTACCAGGAGAATATTTTTGAAACCTTAAATAAAAATATTACATATCATCAATCAAAGGCAAGCCACTGTCCAATATCGTCACAAATGTCTGTATACAAGTTTGACCAAGAAATGTTAACGTGGAGTTTCTACAATGACAAATAAAGCTTTGTCATTGTAGAGTAAAATATTTTTTGCTAAGTAACATTGCTATTTTGACATCTTTTTATTTCAAAGTCTAGGAAAAGCGAAAATTTGGCAGGAAGGTAGATGAATCCCGCTAAACAACCAGAAAAATCTAAAAATGGGGCTCCAGAAAATGAAGGGCTTATGAGAAAAAAAAAACTTTTTGGTTAAGGTATGAAAGTAAAATTAGGAATACCTATAAAAAAAGACCATTGCAGATCCAAATAAATATTTATATTTGAGATTTTTAATCTATAGGAGGCAAAAAAAATTAATTTGCCAGGATGTATAGGGATCCAAATAGTCATTAAAATATGAACATTTTTAAAGTCAAACTCGGTTTTTACTTAATTAAGGCAGAGTTTTATAACCAGAACAAAAACCTTTAGGTGTCATAGAAAAAATTGAAATTGAGCAGGCAAGTATAATGACCACTCCAAATAATACAATAAGCCTTCTAATTTTAAAATTTCTAAATGGTTTTTGAGAGTTTAAAAAAATGAGTAAGGGATGAATCAAAATTTCAAAAAAAAAAAAAAAAAAAACTTTTTATGGTAGTAAATGTAATTCTACAACAGGGTGGCTACTAAACTTTTACTATAAAATTACCTGACATTTTCAGGTTTTCCAAACAACATTAAAAAAAATTCCAGACCTAATCTCTTTACAATTTTTCTTGGTGAATGGGAATTGATTCGTTTATTTCATTGACCCGATATTTTCAACAGATCCTGAGATACCAAACATTAACAGTCTTATAATTTCTCTTTCAATTATTATTTGTGGCCATGTGTAAAACAAACTTTGTACATCCATCTCATGTTGAGAGTTCATGTTAGCTAAGCTTTGAATTTCGTTAACATCGGCAAAGAAAATTTCTCACTTTTTATAAATGTTTATGTGTATGACATTTCCCTGTTTGTAGCCGCCATGGTATGTACAAGCAAGTAAAGGATCACTCCAGGTAACAATAAAAGTCTTAAGTTTTTATAATGAGACTCCTAGACATAGAAAGAGGATGGTGTGTGTATATAAAAGTTCATTTTACCAGGAATGCAGAGGGAACACGCCAATCAACCATAAAATCTAACTCCAATTTAAAGCTGTATCCTCTCATGAAGAGAGTGAAATGAAAACAAGTTATTAGATATTGGGAATTTTGTGGGTATTAAAATAGATGATAAGGTGAAATAAAAATTGCTGAATATCTCCCCATATCAACCATTTTTTTAACTGAACCAAAGAAGAGTTTAAAATTTCAAATAGAATGGCTACAAACATATTCCTTTTCTTCAAAGACAGAGGATGACTTTTGTTGAAGATGCATCATTTTTATTCAGCATTTGCTGGAAAAAAGAGGCAACCAGAAGTTACATGCTCTTGTAGGTGGAAATATGGACGGGAAGTTTTCCGATACCCTCAAAATGGAGAGTATCATAAAGTAGCATCAGAAAAAGCAGAACTGCTGGTGACGAATGGAAAACACCCCAAAGTTGTTGATCAGATTGACAGGGAAAGAAAACATCAGCCTGAACTGGTTTTGATTGTGAAAACATCAGCCTGAACTGGTTTTGATTGTGAAAACCATTATAATTTGTGGTCAGCAAGAAATTGCACTCCGAGGATCAAACGATGCTGGAGACACCTTTAAAACCAATCCTGAAACAAAAGACGTAATTCCCATGGTTAATTACGGTTCCAACTTGATGCTAATTACATGGTATTAAAAGAATATTTGCAGAAGTCAGTTGTTTTTTTAAATCTTTTCCAAGTCCAACTATTCAGAATGATCCAATCAAGGTTAAGAACATCAACGCTGCCAGATTATTTTCAATTTTGATAGATGAAACTTTGTTTATGTTATGTCGATGATGTGAAAGGTGTAGTCCGGGAAGACTTTAAAGGATTTGAACTTTTTGTTGTTGTTGTTGTTGTTGTTGTTGTTACAGGCTGCAGTTTGGCAGAAACAATCCTAAATAGAGTTGATACTTTGGGCCTAAATGCCAATGAACTAATTGGCCAGTGATATTATATGACGCTGCCACACTGAGTGGGCATTTGTTCACACATAAATGCAAAATATTCAAAAGCCTTATACATACACTGCCTCAACTTAGCAACAGGGAAGTCCTGTAGTGTGCCTTCAGTTTAAAAATTGATTAGGAACTGTTTCTAATGTAGGTAGGCTACATTGATCAAGTCCTCACCACAAAGGACTGAAGCGCGTGCTTAAGAGAATAGCGACACAAGATATTCCAGCAAAACACCACAATTCACTACTTGGATTTCACGAGTTATATCTCACAGTTGTGCATACCCTTGAAGACAGTGAGACATCATTTAACCCAGAGAGTGCTCAAAAAACTCATCAACTTTTGAGTTGTATCAGCAGAGGCCAGTTTGTTCTGGCTTTGAACACGGCAGTGCAACTTTTCGCCTATTCATCGTCTCTTTGTAAGAAACGTCAACTTTTCAGGTAGAAATTTCAATCTGAAAATTAGAAAGTGGGAAAAAAACTGAAAACAACTTAAGGCCTATAACTACCATAGGACCCTATGCTGGGTGCAACTAGTATTTCTTCCCTAATTTAAAATCCTCCTCCACAGTTTTGCAACACTTCCTGTTTCAACAGCAGCCCCGGAAAGCACTTAGCCAACTCTAAGGAGGCTAAAGACATACCTTTGAGATTTGATGGGGGAGAACTGGTTGACAGGATTGGCTCTCATGTCTGTTCATTGTGAGATAGGTATTGATCCACAAGGGCCTTGCTGTGATAGCTTTGTTTTGGTTTTTGATAAAATATGGTAATTGAATGAAATATTTATAAATTTGTTGTAAAATATGCCTATAGCTATTTGTTTGTATGAACCTCTGCACGTAACTCAAGCTGGCCCGCCACATTGCTGGAAAAAAAATCTTTTTTTGTCTAATCGTTTGGGCTCTATTTATGCTTATATGTGCCCGAACATGAACATTTGTGCTTTAAATTTAGAAAATCTTGAGAACAATTAATGTGGCGGGCTAACTTGAGTCTTCCCTATACCATAACCTGTAGAGTAATTGAATTCAAGATGGCCCATCACATTTTTCAATATCAATATAACAAATTTCTGTTTCAACATTCGTTTAAGCTTCGTTTGTGCTCATATGTGCCCGAAAATTATTCTTTGTGCTCTAAATTTAGGTATGCTATAAAACATTTAATGTGTCGGGCTAAAGTGAGACTTCCCTATACAATAACATGTAGAAAAATTGTGTTCAACCTGTCCCGCCACATTTTGAGATATAAATGTAACAAAATTCTCTTTTCACCATTCGTTTTTATTTCGTTAGTGCTCTGAAACTAGGCCTTTTAGATAACATTTAATGACGGCGATCCAACTAGAGTTCATGCTAGCCTGCCACATATTGAAAACAAAACATAACAAAATTCTATTTTCGCCATTATTTTGTGATTTGTTTGTGCCATATGTGCCCAAAAATGAACATTTGAGCTCTAAAATTAGAAAATCTAGAAAACAATTAATGGAGTGCGCTAGCTTGAGCTCTAGTTGGATCGCCTTCATTAAATGTTATCTAAAAGGCCTAGTTTCACAGCACTATAGTTCATGTTCGGGCACATATGAGCACAAACAAAATAAAAACGAATGGGGAAAACAGAATTTTGTTACATTGATATCTCAAAATGTGGCGAACCAACTTGTACTCTATTTTTCTACAGGTTATGATATAGAAAAAGCTCAACTTGGCCCGCCACATTAAATGTTATATAGCATACCTAATTTTAGAGGACAAATGTTTATTTTCGGGCACATATGAGCACAAACAAAGCACAAAATAATGGTGAAAACAGAATGTTGTTATGTTTTGTTTTCAATATGTGTCGGGCTATCTTGAGCTATAGCTGGATCGCCTTCAATAAATGTTATATAAAAAGCCTAGGTTCACAGCACTAACGTTCATGTTCAGGCACACATGAGCACAAACGAAATAAAAACGAGTGGTTAAAATAGAATTTTGTTACATTGATATTTAAAAATGTGGCGGGCCAGCTTGAACTCAATTATTCTACAGGTTATGGTATAGGGAAGACTCAAATTAGCCCGCCACATTAATTGTTCTCTAGATTTTCTAATTTTAAAGCACAAATGTTCATTTTCGGTCACATATGAGCACAAACTGAGCACAATGGATTGACTTAAATAAATTTTGTTACGTTGTGTTTTTCAATATGTGGCGGGCTAGCTTGAGCTCAAGTTGGCCCGCCACATTAAATATTTTCTAAATTGGCCAGTTTCACAGCACAAATGTTCATGTTCGGGCACATATGTGAACAAATAGAGCACAAACGATTAGACAAAAAAAAATTCAGCAATGTGGCGGGCCAACTTGAGTTACGTACCTCTGCCCCTCTTACCTGAACATGAATTCTAGAACTGGACCTGATCCCTAGTCGGTGTTAAAATACAGTTTAGTAGTAACTGTTATAAAATATGTCATATTTAGTGAGATATTTCAAATCTGTCCACAACATATCAAAGTTATCCTCTTGCTTTATAATGTTTTGAAGATGTGAAAATTATTGTGCATGTTTAGTCAAAGCAAAGTACATTCCAAAGCTTTGCACCCCCCTGTTAAATACTAAGTTTAATGACCCTTGAAGAAACTAAAAGTACTCCAGCCTTGAATGATGATGTTACTTACCATGCGAATGTATGGATTGTCCCCAAGACATGTCTGACAGAGTATAGGAAATTCCTGAAAAGATTTTTAATATTAGATCACAACAAAAATTATCTATGCTCTCAAATGTGCAGTAAAAACATACAATTCTTACAAGGTGAACTGTTTAGTAATAACAATAATTTAATGTTGTCACAGCCCCAATGAATCATAGCTTAGGAAGTTTTACTAAAATAAGCACATTGATTCCAGGCTAGTATTATGTTATAGGAGCTAGAGCAGTGTTTCTCAACTTTTACAATTAGTTAGCCACGTGATAAGATTTGATACATATGTGGACCACCCCCCTCAATTCAACAACAAAAATTGTTTTGGCACCCAAGGTCAAAGATTTTGGTGAAATCTGACATACTCAATCCCTCCATGGTGGTAAGTAGCTACATCAAATTGTTTCCCTCTAGCTTAGCTAGTTTTTTTCACAGCCCTTCAAACTTTCCTCGAGTGCTTGTTATTTACTGATTCTGAGCCCTTCCATGCAAGCTGCACTTACTTACCAAAACACTTCCATCTCACTCACAAATCATTCAATCTCTTTGAAATATAACAGCCTTGTCAATGAAAGCATGAGGAGTTTAGAAAAAAATACGGGAACACTCTAAATTACTCTTATAGTTACACTAAAGAATTAAAAAAACAATTATTAATTGATTTTTGTCACTAAAAACATGGTTTAATAAAAACTGAATTATCAGTGTGAAGGAAAGTTATCACCCTAACTTATTTTTATTAATTGTGCCCAAAGACATGTTCTATCATACCCAGGAATAAAATTGATGGCGTTTTGATTCCTTCAGCTGAAAATTTTTAATCTTTAGAAAATGGCTGCCATATGACTATTTTTTCAACTGCAGGCCTACCCAAAATCTTAAAGACTCCTGTCCAAAAAAAAGTACTGGAACTAACTTTTAAAGCTTGAAAATGTACATATTTTTGGTTTTTACTGATTTTTTGATAGGGAGCACCACTTTTTAGTTATTTGTCTCTAAAAGACAAAAAAACACAGGCTTTTAAAATAGTTCTAGTTTAAAGAAGTACACATTTTAAATAAAGAGAATGAAATGAATACTGGTACCAATTTATATAGTAAGTTATTTACCAAAAGTACAATCTTCCACCTTCCAGTCCATAAAACTCCATTTCTTTTTTGTAGCACAACCTTCAAATGTGCTATTTTTCGAACAGTGGTAGGTTCTTCCAGATGTTGTCTGTGGGATATCACATGAATCTTCACATTTTGGCCAGCAGAACGATGGTTAAGGTCCATTAGGATGAAGAAACTTGACAACATCTCCATCTTCGTGCACCGTAAACACCATTTCAAAATACCACAAGTGGTCATATTTGCATTCAATCATCTGTCGTTACAAATGACGAGTGAAAGCTTTTTAGGTTGAATGTGAGAGATGGTTTTTCATCGACATTGAGCCTTCTAGGAACTATAGTTCCTGCGGAATTGAGAGTCTTGAAGTTGTGGAAACTTCTAGTAACAGGAAGTGTCTGTACATCTTTGAGCCAGTTTTCAAAAGCTGAATTGGTTGAATCTACCGTGTCTTTGTCAATACTGTGGAAACAGAATTTGGTGAAATTCGTTTCACAAAAATTGAAAAATGCTGCTGCTGTTATGATCTTCCTCTAAAGTGGTCTCTGGAGACTCTCGAGCTAAGCGTTTAGCTGCCCCGCCAATTCCATCCCATTCTGATTTTCCATGGCTTGTTGCAAAATATGAGCAGTGTGCCTTCAGCTAGTCTTCCTCGTGCACACCCAGGTACTGTGCAGCACACACATCACTGAAGTAATGTATTTTAATGATGTGTGGAAAGTTCAATACTATTTCCTGGGTTTTGTAAACTATGTTCACGCCATGCTTGAGGTTTGCAGATATGACCCAGTGTGATCAAACTGTTTTTCTCTTTCAGAGTTCCTACAATGTACTATGACAGGATGAACAGTAAGTACATGACTCGGAAGTCCAGTGGTACCCTCGGCCCTCATATTGTATTGTAAGAGAGCAGCTCAAGCTGAAGTCCATCGCCATTATTATCTGATGATACATTTTCTTTGGGATTTTTTAGGAATGATGATTGTGACTTGGCTCTGAAAGAGTAGGATTAAGTTTTTCAATCTTTTTGGCTAAATTATCCATGAAATCATCATGTTATATTTTTGGTGCAGTTGAAAAAATAGTCATATGGCAGCCATTTTCTAAAGATTAAAAATTTTCAGCTGAAGGAATCAAAACGCCATCAATTTTATTCCTGGGATGATAGAACATGTCTTTGGGCACAATTAATAAAAAGAAGTTAGGGTGATAACTTTCCCTCACACTGATATTTCCGTCTTTATTAAACCATGTTTTCAGTGACAAAAATCTAGTAAGAATGTGTTTTTTAATTCTTTAGTGTAACTATAAGAGTAATTTAGAGTGTTCCCGTATTTTTTTCTAAACTCCTCATGCTTTCATTGACAAGGCTGTTATATTTCAAAGAGATTGAATGATTTGTGAGTGAGATGGAAGTGTTTTGGTAAGTAAGTGCAGCTTGCATGGAAGGGCTCAGAATCAGTAAATAACAAGCACTCGAGGAAAGTTTGAAGGGCTGTGAAAAAAACTAGCTAAGCTAGAGGGAAACAATTTTGATGTGATTACTTAATCCAAAATCTGAGACCTTGGGTATCATGGCCTGGTTGAACCGATGTGTCCCCTTGTGGAAGCCAGAAATACTATTAAAGTACATGTTTATCAAGGAGTAGAATACATCATTTTTACTATGGTATATTTAGTTTATAATGCACAATTCACAATTAGTAATACTTATGGTACAAAGCATTGTGGACTTAGCGTACTTAACCTGCCAATCATGTAGACTGTAGTATTCCTTAGATCGTTCATGTAATAGGTATTTTTCCCCTAATGTTCCATACATTTAAATAGTCAGACCTATATATATATATATATATATATCAATAATTCTATTAAAAAAATACTATATATAAGAATGTTGATGCATATAAACTATCTTTTTTATACAAGATATTGTGTAGTCTATTGTGTTTAGAAATATAAGTAAATATGGATCACATTATGCAAAGTTATGTTCATAAAGATGATTTAAAAACAAACAAAGGAATGAGTTGAACATGCCTTTAAAAAATAGGGAGCATAAACCGTTGATTAGAGATGCTGAAACCAATTGAACCTAATTTATAGAGGAGCGTGGAGACAATACCACCCAGCTGGCTGAGAGGAGCGTGGAGACAATACCACCCAGCTGGCTGAGAGGAGTGTGGAGACAATACCACCCAGCTGGCTGAGAGGAGTGTGGAGACAATACCACCCAGCTGACTGAGAGGAGCGTGGAGACAATACCACCCAGCTGGCTGAGAGGAGTGTGGAGACAATACCACCCAGCTGGCTGAGAGGAGCGTGGAGACAATACCACCCAGCTGGGTGAGAGGAGTGTGGAGACAATACCACCCAGCTGGCTGAGAGGAGTGTGGAGACAATACCACCCAGCTGACTGAGAGGAGTGTGGAGACAATACCACCCAGCTGGCTGAGAGGAGTGTGGAGACAATACCACCCAGCTGACTGAGAGGAGTGTGGAGACAATACCACCCAGCTGGCTGAGAGGAGTGTGGAGACAATACCACCCAGCTGACTGAGAGGAGTGTGGAGACAATACCACCCAGCTGGCTGAGAGGAGTGTGGAGACAATACCACCCAGCTGGCTGAGAGGAGTGTGGAGACAATACCACCCAGCTGACTGAGAGGAGTGTGGAGACAATACCACCCAGCTGGCTGAGAGGAGTGTGGAGACAATACCACCCAGCTGACTGAGAGGAGTGTGGAGACAATACCACCCAGCTGGCTGAGAGGAGTGTGGAGACAATACCACCCAGCTGACTGAGAGGAGTGTGGAGACAATACCACCCAGCTGGCTGAGAGGAGTGTGGAGACAATACCACCCAGCTGGCTGAGAGGAGCGTGGAGACAATACCACCCAGCTGGCTGAGAGGAGTGTGGAGACAATACCACCCAGCTGGCTGAGAGGAGTGTGGAGACAATACCACCCAGCTGACTGAGAGGAGTGTGGAGACAATACCACCCAGCTGGCTGAGAGGAGCGTGGAGACAATACCACCGAGCTAGGTGAGAGGAGTGTGGAGACAATACCACCCAGCTGGCTGAGAGGAGTGTGGAGACAATACCACCCAGCTGGCTGAGAGGAGTGTGGAGACAATACCACCCAGCTGGCTGAGAGGAGCGTGGAGACAATACCACCGAGCTAGGTGAGAGGAGTGTGGAGACAATACCACCCAGCTGGCTGAGAGGAGTGTGGAGACAATACCACCCAGCTGGCTGAGAGGAGCGTTGAGACAATACCACCCAGCTGGGTGAGAGGAGCGTTGAGACAATACCACCCAGCTGGGTGAGAGGAGTGTGGAGACAATACCACCCAGCTGGCTGAGAGGAGCGTGGAGACAATACCACCCAGCTGGCTGAGAGGAGTGTGGAGACAATACCACCCAGCTGGCTGAGAGGAGCGTGGAGACAATACCACCCAGCTGGGTGAGAGGAGTGTGGAGACAATACCACCCAGCTGGCTGAGAGGAGTGTGGAGACAATAGCCACCCAGCTGGCTGAGAGGAGTGTGGAGACAATACCACCCAGCTGACTGAGAGGAGTGTGGAGACAATACCACCCAGCTGGCTGAGAGGAGTGTGGAGACAATACCACCCAGCTGACTGAGAGGAGTGTGGAGACAATACCACCCAGCTGGCTGAGAGGAGTGTGGAGACAATACCACCCAGCTGGCTGAGAGGAGTGTGGAGACAATACCACCCAGCTGGCTGAGAGGAGTGTGGAGACAATACCACCCAGCTGGCTGAGAGGAGTGTGGAGACAATACCACCCAGCTGCTGAGAGGAGTGTGGAGACAATACCACCCAGCTGACTGAGAGGAGTGTGGAGACAATACCACCCAGCTGGCTGAGAGGAGTGTGGAGACAATACCACCCAGCTGGCTGAGAGGAGTGTGGAGACAATACCACCCAGCTGGCTGAGAGGAGTGTGGAGACAATACCACCCAGCTGGGTGTACGTCAGTGTTGCAATGACCTTAACCGAATATTTCCTTCTTACTCTTGCGAAATCTCCATTCTATTTTTTCTCGCTTGTTTTTCTTATACTGTCATATTTAAGAGCGAAAATCCCGATTTGTCTTGAAAAAAAATTATAGATTTTTTCGATATGGGCTATAGAAAGAGTTTTTCTATGTAATGTTGTGGGGATTCACCAAAACTTTGATACATAGAGAATTTAATATACGGGATTTCAATATATGGCGCTACCACTGTATTTGCCCATAGCTCGAAAACTATTAGTAGGCTATTATAAAAATATATTTTGGATTAAAGACTTTTATTTTAATAGTCCCAGCTTTACAATAAAAAGTCATATTTTGTATCTCAAAGAAATGATCAAAATTGGAGATATCCACTTTTGTAAAGGACCCTCTCCAAGTAATTTTGTTTGTAATGTTAAACAGTGCCTTGATACAAATTTATCAAAATCCTTAGAGCCAATTTTGTGACACTAAGATATTTGATTTTTTGTCTTTAAGCTAACCTTAATTTTAGGGTTAGATATCTGATTCCAAAAAAACCCTGGTGGTATTGAGATACTTTTATCTTGATTGGTAAAATGGTTTCAACTCTAAGATGAGACACTAACAGAAGCACAAAAACAACTTTTTCTTGTTCAGATGGTCATGAAACATCAATATTCATCAAAATCTCAAATTCATTTTTTATGATCACAATACTTCTTTCTCTGAGGGTTCAAGGACAAGTAAAGAATCAAATCCAGTTTTAATTGACTAATTAGTTAATAAATTATTATGATAAGATATCTCCAAGATTATATTTACAGTTTATAAAGTCGCTTTTGTTTTTAATGAGTTTTAAAACAAGGGAAAATTAAAAACTAAATTAGACCCCAGCATATAGTTTATTTTATAATTATAATTAGTATTTATATATTTGTCAGTATTAATTTGATTCGTAAACTGGGTGATTATTATGTAAGTCAAGAAACCAATATTACAATAATAGTGACACTGATGTACGTCTAGTAGACCTACCTTTGTGTCTTATTAGGTTATAAGGTTTGGAATACGGTCGACCAGTAAGCATAGATTTACAAGTAGCCAGTAAACAATGCACCGTCATTTTTCACTAAGTAAAATATATAAGATAAAATAGTGTGCTAATATGTTACCCCCCCCCCCCCCCATTTTTAAAAAAAGGTAATTGTTTGCATATTAAATCGCTTGTTCATTATAAAATTATTTTAATCTTCACTGTGGACCCCATCTCTGCTCTTAATACAAACTTAGTTATAAATTTGTTGGAATTCAAAAATTTAAACTGTGACAAAAAAGTATTTTCTTGTTTAAAAAAAATTCTTCAAGTTTTTGCAAACAGCTTTATCCTGAAGCTAAATGTATTTTTTTTTAAATATAGCGTAGACCCTTATTGTATTTAACATGGACTTTCTAAGCCCACCGATTAAATCAATAAACACAACTTATAATACTACCATCTTAAATCTGGGAGGAAAAAACAGCCAGTCACAGCCGTGAATTCATCACTCTAAAATATGGTTGGTTTTTCAAAATGAGCCAACTTTTTTTGAAGGGTAGTCTCAATCACTGATGGAAGTTTACTTATGAGAAATCTCTAGTTCCAGCTTTCAAGGTCATGTTAAATAATAGAGGCCTAACCAAAAGGTCTTTTAGTTGGGCAAGTATTTTTCTTATTTATTCTTAGAGTTTTTGGTTTATTTGATTTTCCATGTTTTAAAGTATGTAAAAATGTAGGCCTATAGCAAATTGGCAGGTTTATTAGTGCCTGGGAGCAAAAGTAGATAAGATGAATATGGTTCAACCATACAATGAATTGAACCCAGGAGCCTTAGCTCAGTAGGCAGACACGCTACAGACTTAGATAAGGCCTAAGCTGCGACCGGATTTAAACAAAGCCACGTGGATGTCTATGCTCTGATTCGCTAATGAACGGACTTTCAATGGTATTCTTTCGCTATATAGTCTCTCATGTGTTTTGTATTAAACTTGTTTTAAAATAACATTAGAAAATTATTATAACTAAATTCATCCCTTCATTTTATTTTGAAATTATAGCCTACTTTAAGCTTTGTTGGTGCTATTCGATACCAACAAACTCCTGACTCATTGTTGAGAGACCCCATGATAGTCCATATCACATGTTGACGGCAAGTCAGCAACAGTCAGTTGACAGTGTTAAGTGACGGTTGTGAGTGTTGAGTGTTTCTCGTCTATTTATGGTGTTTGCTGAGTCTGGCCCAAGTTTTGTTAAATATAGGACAAGAAATTTAAACCTATTAAAAATTTGTAGTGACCTACTGTGCTATGATTACTATGATGATGGTCGCGCCTATTTAAAATATTGCACTGGTGTTCCACCAATCATGTATGTCCTTCACGTAACGATATGGGAATATTTGTTTACTTCCGGTCCCAGGTTAGGATGAACCAATAATAGGTCTAGAGATGGTTGATAAATCACTGATGGGGATTTTTTAACCTATGCTCTCTGGTCACCATAACTCAGTTACTAGAACTTAATCATTAATCGGTGTATTGCGATACGCTCACCAAATGGTTTCACGGCTCAATGTACCAGGTGAGGAACCATCAGTTTTACAGAGTACCTATAGTCAATACTAGAGCAATGACTAGGATACGATATCAATACTTCAAAACAAACTGCAACCACGTCAAAATATAGGTCTGGCAGGACAAAGTGATGCCAGTAAAAATATAATTTAAGAATTATTTCAAAATCACTGTTAGAGAGGTTATCACCGAAATCGAAAAATCACTGTTTCCCTATCCCTTGGGCCCAATGCGGTTTTCACTTCTTTGAAAACCTAAAACATAAATCGCGCAAGTAATTTACGCTATTCCAGAAGAAAACAATAACGCTCGGGGTATATTCAGAATAGGCTTTAAGATACTATGAGATATACATATACCATATTATAGATTATAATTAAAATATCATATAAATGAATTACCGCGTCTTCCCAATTTTGTCTATTATAAGTATTTGTAGTCTTCGATGTCGCCATTTTCTGAACCACTTTAGCCAACAAAATTAATTATACAAGGATTCAAATTGATAATAGGTATTAGCGCTAGTACAGCTACAGAAATCATGGTTTGTGAGGTTAAAAAGTGCAGTCTTAAGCGACTGCTACGGCTCGAATATAATATTTAAATCGTATATGTTATAATGTTCCAAGTGAACCCAAATAATTAAATTAAAATAGTCATAATAGTACTCTACACTATTACACATTACTAATCATAAATTGGTAGGTAATCTACGATATGGCCCTTAACTTTACGGTACATTCCCTAGTAAGTAGTTACTGTGACCCCATCATAATTTACATATCTGGAGAGAAATATGTACCCAAGTTTTGTCAGACACCGTGCGTGGCCTATGAAATTTCAGAGATCAAAACTAAGCCTTCTAGGCTAAGTGTGTGTAATTGGTGATGGTACTAATTTTGACAGCTGGAAGTTTCGCGTAAAAGTGCTTCTAGATGAACTCGATTTGTTGCCTTTGGTTCAAGGGTACAATCAGGATTTGGTGTGATTTGCGTCGAGTAATACTGCTGAAATAAATGTGAAAAAGAAGCAGTGCCATATTACCAAATAGGCAGAGTAGGCACAGGCCTATGGGCCCCACGTTGTTTAGGAGCCCTATTTAAACGGATCAAAATTATACTAGTTTGATCTTGAAAGAAAATTTCAATCAAGCTTTTTTAAATTGTTTTCAAAAGATATAAAAAATGAATCAACCCAAAGAAACGAATACTTTACATTAAATAATTTATAGAGAAAATACTCTATAAATGAAATGCACTTATTAACAACTTAAAGTACATAAGCTATATACATGCTCGCATTACAGTTGTTCTCATAAAAGCTCATTTGTCAGCTGTCAGTTTGTGAACATTTTTGTTTTTTCGTAAACACAAAATGTCAGCGCTTGAAAAGAAGAGGTATCAAAGTGGTTCAGAAAAAAAAAAAAAAAAAAGCAAGTGAAACCGAAGAAACTTTATGAACAAATAACAAAGATGCTCAGACGTTTCCAACTTGGATTTACTTGTAAATCAATAGAGGATCAACCCAAGGCCTCTTCAAGCACATCTGCCATTGAAATGATGGCGCTAGACCTTTCTCCTGAACACATTGTTGAGGATGAGGACACGGTTCAATTAATGGGTGCAGCTGAAAGAAATTTAGTTATATCATCAAAACAGTGATAATCTCGGACCAGAACATCAAAATGACATTGGGTTATGGCTAAACCGTAACTTACCGATGAAGTGCAGGATTTTTGGTGTAATAAAGACCCGTGGTATGTCAACACTTTGATGGTGACTTTTCAGCTTCAAGCAGGCAGTATGAAGATCATAAAGTAAATTGTCCTCATGCCATGATTTTTTGTAAACATGTAAGTGGTAGACAAATCAAAAGATAATTGCTCATGTACGTTCTGCCCACAGGAAATGTGTACTGTTTCCCATGTGCCCTATTTAGTGAAACAAATAAAGGCCAAATTCAATTTTCAGATGGATTTTCTGAATGGAAGAATACGTCGTAAAGTATGAAGATGCACGAAGACAGTGAAACGCATCGAGCATGTGTACATACACTGATCAGTAGACGTTGCACGCACGGTCAAATCGACAGATCTTTGGAAATTATTCATTTCAACAAAGAAAAAAATACCGGAGCCAAGTTCTACAAGAAGTAGTTAGTGTCAGTGATAAAATTCCTCTCAGCACATAGATTCGATTTTCATGGTGATACAGAACTCCTTGGTGATCAATATAATGGCAACTTTAGAGTTAGTCGTGGAGTACGGCGCTTTTATAAGTTATTATCTAGCCAAATATGGTAATAAAGGTAATATGGTATGTCAGCGCTGGCGCAAGGTAACTTAGTGCCCTAGACGAAAGATCTGTGCCCTCTCAGCCTCATGGTTAACACTCATTTCATTTCTACTAGTGGTCAAAAGTCATGCTAAGGTCCAGTGATCATAAGCGACGTGCGTCATCTTCACAGTCACGTCATGTGACGTTGCGTCTCAGCATTACTTTGATTCAAATGATGGAATTCACATGGGACGTGAGATCTGAAGTCAAGTTGGCGTCATTGTTGCGTCAAAACTAGTGATGCGGATTTCAACAAAACGCGGCTGTGACACTACCGCTCAGCGTTCTGCCAGTACCTGTGAAGACATAGAGCAGTGAACATAAACTGCGCACGTCATTGTGACGGTAATCAGTGTAAAGTCAGAAGGAGGACGAAAGAGACACATAATTTTTTTATCAATGAGGTGCGGGATAGACCTATAGTTTGGAAGTCGTCCCTAGAATACCACGACAGAAATTTAATAAAAACAGCATGGTAGGAGATATGCAAGACGCTATATTGTAAAATGATCGGGGTTATAGGCCTTAGCTCTCAACCATTTCATTTAATTATATTAGTTTGCCATTGTTTGTTAATTTAATACTACTCTTAAAACTACTAAATCTACTATGTTTGTAATAGGCTTGCCAGTGCCCAATATGTATAGCATACAAAGACATTTAATAACATTTTACATATCATTTTGAGAGTATTACACTTATAATACATTACTGTTTTTCAATCGTCTAGGTCTAATTTAATCTCTATGGTGCGCTCTAATGTTTATTTATAAGAAAGTGTGGGGTTTAATATTAATTATAAGTTATCCAAATCTTAACCAAAGTTGTAAGCAATGTATGTGTTAAATTTCAATCAATTAACTTCATTTTTCGGCCTTCAACTTTTAAATCTAGTAGTTTGCATTCTTGTAGAGTCTTTGTTGGAATCTTAGCTTCATCTAAATTATTTATTTTACTTTTAACTTTTAAGCATCATGCTATTTCATTTTATCTGAGCCCGGAAGCTGTGAGATGCACGTGTGGCCTCACAGTGGAAACGGGAGGTTTGGCGAGAACAGCTAGCAAATCAGCACATCTGATTTAGCTTCGGTGTTGGATATTATGTGTAAGTAAAGCGTCAGATGAAGGACACTTCCCGGTCAGCACGTGAGTTGAGAGGACGTGCTGGGAGAAACTTCTCGGTTAGCACGCGAGTTAAGAGGACGTATTGGGAGACACGTACCGGTTAACCCGCGAACTGAAATATATATATACCAAACCACGGATAGTCAACGATTTATCCATGTATTAAGCAATTTGTTTTCTGTTCAAAATGTATTTTCAAGTTTATTTGGAATAAAACTTCAAAGTATATTTATTACATTTATATTATTGTATCGGCTAAGTTTTCCACCCTCACCAAATTAATTAACCCCGAGATGTTCTACTAAACACACTGGCTGCCGTGGACATATACAAACAATAAGCTGAGAAAAATATGGAGAGATTCGGTTAGTTGCTATATCAAAAAACTTATGAAATGGAAGCCATAATGCTAAAGCAACTTGGCGCGTTCTCTCTGAATTTTTTTCTAATAATTTTCATGAATTGGGAAAAAAATATTTTCTACATACAGTGGAACCTCGTTTATAAGGACTAACTGGGACCATGTGTCATCTAGATTACCCGGATTATCCGGAAATTATAGTCAAATTCCATTAAAACCATTTATTTTCACAATAACAATTTATAAAATACTTGAAACCTGTTATAACCACTATTCACTTATAAAATAATGAGTAGAAACAGGATGTTAGGAAAAATGCCTATATATTGTTGATCCAGATATCATAAATACGACTTATAAGTTCATGTCGAGGTATTAGGGTTGTGTACAGCAAAGATAAGTTTGCCTTCTTTTCACTTCCGGAGTGAACTTATCACGGCCATGGCTTCAAACCGACTGAGGCTGATAGTAGAGTCCATGTCCATGAGAGCGTCATGCACTTCACACAGCTGATAATGAAGGGGCTGCAAAACGTCAATTCAAATTTCCCATAGTGTATCATTGAGTGGTTTTAGTGGTAGAGAAGGCCAGTGGCTCATGAATACTTACCAACGTTGAGTTGAAGCAGAAAAAAAACACACATATATGCTTTGTACCAAACAAAAGAAAAGGGCCACAGCCAAACAACACTTATTAGCATCATTTGCCACTATATTTAGAGGATGAGAGCTGCAGGGTACAAAAAAAACCTCTTGTGTCTTGGAGAAATAATTATAGAATGAGCCTAAAAGGCAGCAGCAGTCAGCAACTTGTCATTTCAACGATTATTCTTTCTCTCCTCTACTGTTAACACTTGGCAAAGTGTGTCCGACGTATTTATCTAAGCTCCACTCACCTCGAATCACCTGATCACCTACAATAACTACTATTAACTGGCAATGAGCCTCCCATTTTATTTGACAAATAAGGGGCTCTAGGAATCAGTAGGCTTTAACATTTTGGCAGGGATTTTAACATGGGTGAAGGGTGAATGGGCAGAGGAAGTAATGTGACATAGAATTCTCCATATAATGGCGTTGGCGGCTTCATGCGTGTGCCAAGCACCCTTGGACATCTAGGCCCAGGGCAGTTTCCAGGTCAGTACCTAAAATACTCCAACCCCCCTCCCGTGAAGGGAGGGATGATCCAAATGAAGCTGGATATCCAGGGAGGTGAGAATTAACTCCTCCTCTACCAGCCACTAACTGGTTGGACCGACACTGGGGGCTTTACCTTACACACCATCCAAGGTGGTAACTGGAGCTACTTCCCTTCCGCTCACAGAAGTGACTTTGCGGTCTCCACTATTTGCTGTGTATAGGAGTATGGGATTATGCTCAATGCACGTGGGAAAGTAATTTCCCACTTGTGCGTACAAGTGGAGGCACCCATGTTCTAGCTCATGCACTACTAAGTGTCCAGGCTAGCACCGGAGCTCTGAAACGGCTCACCGCACGACCAACGAGGCAGAGGCCCAGCACCCCACCGACGACTCCCCAACCCATTTAACTGGGCCACCGAATCGCTGTGTGGCCATCAGATCATACCTGAGTACTACTTATATTATAAGTAGTCAATACGGGAGCATACCAGCCCCCGGTAAATAACACCACCTTGCCGACATTTAGTTTTCGGAAAATAAATTGGCATGGTTCAGCTAGTAGTTTGGGTATGAGTTTACATACTGGTTGGGTTTACTTCTGATTACTTTCCTATTAAAGTGTTCTTTCACTATCTCTAGACCAATATTGTTTAATTATTTATTTTTATCGATTACTCTGTTTATGCTCGACCAAAAGTCGTTTACAAACTTTATGGCAGAAATATAGTACATTATAGTATATTAGTAAAATTATAGTGCTTATTGTCGCTGCCCCCTTCCATGTGGGCCTAACGTGTCAGGATGGCTTGCGGGGAAGTATAGGGATGGTGGCAAAATAATAATAACTTTTAGTAAAAGCTTTGAAGAGCATAACAAAGTTCGAAACTGATGAGTTTTTTCTTTAACAAAATTGATGTAGGTTAATATATACGGTGATTTTTGAAGGAAGCTAGTTTGGAAGGCTTTATCTCGTACTAGAATCCTACCGTTTAGTGGTATTTATGTAGGATAAAATACCTTCCGAAAGGAAATTTCTACTTCTGCTCTAGATTGCCGTTTATCCTACCAAAATACTATTATATGAAAGTATTCTAGAAAGAAATAAAGCCTTACAGATTGGGATTCTTCTAAAATCGGGGGTTAGTAGATACCATACTTCCTAAAAGCCTATAATCTAAATTATCGTTTGAACGTAAGACTTCTACCCAAAGTATCAGTATGTCATTTAAACAAATGTAATACAGTTTTTAACTAGCTTGTTTAATTTTAGTTATCAAACTTTCAACATAATACGGCTTCTAAAAGTAATATACAAGATATAAACCAACTTTTGTTTTTTATGGTAATATAATAATAATAATAATAATACGATACTTTCTACAAGTTATAACTTAAGTGATCATTTTAACGTATGACAAATACACAAAGTTTGTCATTTAAAAAAATGTAATCAAGTTTTTAGATACCTTATTGAATATATTTATCGAAATTTCAAGATATGGTTTCTGAAACCAATATACAAGCTTATAGCTAGAGATAGGGTAAATTCGCTTTGGCGAAAAACGCGAAAAAAATAAATAAAAGGGACGAAAATAGGGTATTTATAAAGTTTCTTTGCGTTTCATGGCATTTTAAAATGTTTAAAGTAATTTTTATTTCGTGAATTAACGTGAAAATCGTGATGTCCAGAGTATTTTAGCTAAATTATTCTATTTAGTGAAATAGACTCGAATTCCTTGACAATGCTGTGCATTTAAATAAAATGCTGAGAATTTCTATAAAACGATGATTTTCAGCGGAAATAAGTGATTAAAAAATCATTGAGTTTCACTCGTCTGTATGCTTCAGCTCGGGTTTTACTTGCATCCTGTGCCTTCCACAGCCCATCCGGCTAATCCCACATTCCGTTAGTCTTTGCTTAGCAACCAGTCACTCTCCCACCCCCTCCCTTTCCGACAATCCTTACGAAAGCCCAACCTCTGCCTTAACGCGACAGCACCCATGGGGTTGACACTGGGATAGTAAAATTTTGTATGATGTTTCTTCCCTTCTCCCCCTTGCCTATCTTCTTCATGTAGTGCTCACATATTTGTCTAGAGCTCGCACCAGTCGAAATATATTTGACTCTTTTTAATTAATTTTAATTAAAAATCCTTTATTTCTATTTTTCCATGTATTGAAAATGTATTTATTTTCAACATAAATTTTAATTTTTATTAAATACATATTTATTTTTCTTCATCATGTGAATTTTGAAATAATTTTAGACCCACCAAACAGATCACCAATATTTGACTCATTGTTTGACTCCATCTTAAAATATTTTTTATTGTGTTCATTAGTTAAACTATATTTTTGTTATATAGATTGGTCTCCTTTTGACTTATTTTGCGTTTTCAAATTCATTTGTATTATTTTCAAGAATGTTTTCTCCTTAGTTAATATTTTGTAATTAGTGTTAATTTTCAATTGTTTATTATATGTTTGGTTTTTTGTATTTGAATATTTATATTTTGACTTGGATTGACAGTGGAATTTATAATTAGCGTATCTCAGTCTCACTTGGTAGTTTTATTTACGTTAATATAAAAACAATGCCAGTCGTCCATACTTGCTCTGGGACAGGATGCTAGGATCTTCCATGATAAATCCTGGCTTGACATTTTTCCGATTTCCAACAGGGGACAAATTGAGGTAATTATATAATAATGTTGATTATATTTTTTAACTGCAGAGTATGATACAGTTATTAATTAAGCATGTTTACCTTGTGAATCCTGGCTCACTAAATAGTACACCGGTACAGTAGTGTGCTGGGATTTTTTATTTTATTTATATTTTTTAATATTTTTAACAGCCTGTACACACAAGAAAGTATGGTTACTATGATATTAAAATAAAATGGTAAAATTAATCTCTATAGTTAAGTTACAAATATTAAGGAAAAAGTATTTTAATATATTATAACAGTTAACATTTTTATTTTTATTAACCATCCCAAAGGAACAAAACATAATCTCTTGGATATAAATGACATATTTTTAATTAAATTCTGAAATTCAGTCAACGCTCGATAACTCATACTAAAGGGGTCGGGGGTCTGTTCGAGTTATGAAAAGTCCGTCTTATCGAGGGGAAATAAAGTTGTGCCTAAAGAATTAAAACTTATATTTATCTAAAGTAATATACTTTAATGTGACAAGGTAAACTATACATATCAGGTAAGAGACATACACAAATAACACAGGTATTCAAATGGGGAAGGTTGACATTACAATAGGCCTATAGTACTACTGGCAAATTATCTATACACTGTACTGTATGTGCTTACTTACTGACCTATTTCAGTAGACCTAGGCCTATTACACAAGCATGATGGTGATTGGTTTGCCACTGTGATATTTTGCTTAGTAGACGTAGGTTTGAAGAAGCTGTCAATATTCTTCTGTGAATATTTTTGGTGTTGCTTCTTATTGATGATTTGTGAAATTATTGAGCTCTTCAACCCTCGTTCACAACTTGTGAATGTGGGGAATGCCAGGCCTCCACCGTGGTTCGGATTCCACGTTAAACTGTAGGTCCTCTATTTCATCTCACAATCACGCTGCCATTGCACATTAGCGTAAGTGCGTATAACCCAAATGGGTAGTAAGACACGGTGCTAATAATAAAATAATAATAATAATAATAATAATAATAATAATAATAATATAGGCATTACATTCTTTTATGAGTCAATTTAATGGCATATAACACAACCGGGGAGTAAGACATGGTGCTAAAAAAAAGAAATAATAGTTCTAGTTAGGCCTATTATTTGGTTCATAATTGGCAATACTTATAGAAGAAATTATTTGTTTGTTTACAGTTTGAGGAAATAAAATATAAACACTAGACTATTTGTTAATTTTTCCAGGTATCTGAAATGGGTAGAAGTCTCCCAAAATCGACTCTTGATGGCCCATAGAGAGAAGTCTATTTATGCACACACTTGTGCATCTCAGTTTGATGCAAGTCAATTTTGGACACCTCTGCAGGACAAGCTGGTACATAAAGCATAAATTGTTGAGGGTTAGTTTACTGATGAGTGATTTTTTTCAAAAACTTGAAATATTTTAAAACACGCTTTAACAATTTGTTTCAAAATTGGTATCTTGGGCCTTAAGCCTAATCATTGTGTTTGTGGTAAAAAGTTGTTTAAGGGTATTTTACTGATGCTTGATTTTTCAATAATAGTTATGATACATTTATATATGATTGTGTTGTATTGTTACTTAATGTATTTGGTAGTTTTCAATGGGTTTGCAGGTTTACCATGGAAATTGATATAACGGGGCTTAGTAGCCCTCCATTACCCCGCTAAATTGAGAGTCGACTATGTTTTTTTTAATATTTATTACAATATTGTAGGGATGAGGGTGGCAGTTTATTAGAGAAAATGCACCTGAATCAGCGAGGGAAATCACATGCTAATTTCATTATTGTAAATTATTATTCACGATTTGTGTGGGCTACTTAGTCTATAGGCCTACAATACATATACAATAATTAAGATTGGTTAACATGTTTTTAAATCAAGTAAGACATTGTAGATAGGCCCCACCACATTTAAACTAAAAAAAAAATGTATTTTTGGTATTTCCACTTTTTTTCTTATTTCATTCCGTTTAGGGCATACAGCAAATATAATCATTTTTTCTTTCTAGAAAATGTATGTCATTCATTTCTCATCCGTTTTCAAAATAATTCTTAAACATGTGTTTAATTACCACTCTTTCATTTCTAAAATTTTCTTTAAAACAAAATTTTATGTCCCTATAATTATATTTATAATATCTATTAGGTGTCTGGAAAAATGAAAATTTCCTCTGGAAAACCTGGAAAAAAGAAGGAATTTTGTAATAAGAAAATAGTGGCAACCCTGTTGTTACTAATTTTTTTAAACTCCTTGTCAAACTAGAGCTACATACAAAACAATTCCCGAAGTGATAAAAAACGTACTCCCAAACTAACTTACCAAGTAAAAATATATTAAAAAAAAAAAAACATGAAAAATGTTTAAACCATGTATTGACTCTATAAAAATTAACTCAACATTCAAGGGATTTAGAATTAAATACCTACTGATTAAGATCAGCCCAGTATGTTGTGAAAGTTTGTGCCAAATACAGTTCAAAATAGTTCATGAACTAAGATTTTCTCAATCTTGACTTGATAAAGACTTCCCAAGGATTAAGCAAAAGTATTTAACAAAATTATCCCAAACAATCCTCAAAAATAGACATCTAACTCACTTGTATTTGAAGATTAGAGGATTGATACTCTCTTTTACTTTCTCCTATCTTACAGGTAGAGAAAGTATGGTGATCATAAAAAAAAATCGAACTCGAGATTTTGATGAATCTTGACGTTTCATAACTCCCTGGATCTGAAAAAATGATTTTGAATTTCAGTCTGTCTGTCGTCTGTCCAACTAGACCCTAAACTATTTTACTGATCGAGCTAAAAACTTGGTATCTAGGGTTTTCATAGGATTGACCTGAGAGGTTTTTGGATTTGGATATCTACCCCTAAAATTAAGGTTAGTTTACTGAAGGAGAAAAAAACTGGCTATTTTCATTTTCCCATGAAAACTTTTAGGGTACTTAACAGAAGCGTTAATTTCCGTATTTCTGCAACTATTTGAGATACTAAATAACTTATCATTGCAAAATTGTAGTACTATTAAAAATAAAAAACTTTTATTTGACATTTTATAAAACCAACAGTTTCTGAGATATTGGCGAATATAGTCTATTGATACAATTTTATGAGCTTTAGTTGTAAAGAGATACTGCGAGTTTCCGTACCATTTATTTTTATTGGTTTCCGAATGTTTTCAAGGTTTGACCTCATTTTTTTGTCCATGATATCCTTGTGATTCCTTGATAACATAGAAGTGTTCAAATTAACTTTGTCTTAATGTATTTTTTAACGGTCTTCTACCCTTCAAGGCTTTGCTCATTTTATTACATTGGTGGGGGAGGTATAATTTAGGTTAAATATACCCTTTTTTGCATGGAGGGGGAGGGTAGAAATGCTTAAGAAAATTTACAGCTAGTTTACCAGACTGGTATTTGAATCCCGACCTCATCACCAGCGATCCAAATGAGCATACATTAAAGACTGCACACCTGTCGATAGCCTACTTGTTTTAACTGCAGTAAATTAGGTTTTATAATTGTTAATTTCTCTTTGAATTTTGCACCTTTTCTAACGCCATTGTAACCTCTTTAAATAATTTAACTCAACAGAGATTTCAACCCCCACCACCCCAGCCCTTAAACAAGTGAGTGACCAATTAGTTGGAAACAACTATTCTATCGTTAATTAAACAAAACAAAATGGTTAAGAGTTGTTTTATTACTTGATTATCGGTGACCTGGCGGTCTAGGGGTAAGGTGTCAAACTTTTGTGCTGGGGTTCGAGGTTCAATCCTTGGTCCCGGCACAGATTTATCTTATTGCCAAACCCTTCCTTCACCTCTGACAAGACGTGTATTAATCACAACTTGTGAATGTGTGGAATGTCAGGATTCCACCGTGGTTCGGATCCCACGTTAAACTGTAGTCCTCCATTTCATCTCACAATCACCCTTACGTATAACCCGAACGGGCAGTAAGACGCGGTGCTAATAATAATAATATTACTTGATTGATTTTCTTCATGTTAATATATGTTCATGCCAAATAAATAAACATAGATGGTGATTTTAATTGGGATTATTTTTTTTATATTAAGACATGTACACATATTTGTATTTGAAAAATATTGTGTACTTTGTGAAAAAATGTGTAAGTTTAAATTTTTAAATAAATATAAATTATTTTAAACTTAGTTTGCTTTTTAATTATATTTCCTTAAACATTAATTTAAACTTGATGTGTTGATTTTAGTTTTTCTAGAAATGGTTAAAGAACTATAATGTGCCAACCATTATCACTTGAACAGATTTTATTAAAATAACTTAATATTGACCCAATGTAAATAATTTTTGTAGAAACCAATATTATTTAAATTCGTTTGGTCTTAAAAATATTTAAAAAAATTTGTTCAAGTGAAATGGATTAGCAAAACAACACTAAATAGTAGAAATAAAATCAAAATAATAATAATAGTAGTTAATAGTAGTGTTACGCAAATAAAATACCTACTGAGCCACCGAGACCGCTATTTAATACAACAAAAGTGCTCACATATTTGTCTAGATAGCAGCACAAATGCGGAAAACTCCATACAAACATTTTAACATAGACTTAACAGATCTTTCGTGTTATCCTGATCAGTGACAGCACCTTCCCTGGAAATACATTTTTATCTATTTTGCTGCAAAATGCTAAATTATGCCACAAAACGCTAAATTTCCAATAATTAATTCTAAAAAAACTTAAAATTAATGCTATTTTAACCTATATCTACTTATAGCCAACTTATAATACAGATGTAGTCTTGGCAGACTTTAAACCACATTGATGATAACCAAGGCCGTTGTAAGACCTTCGTAGGCCCTAGGCACTTTTATTTCTATAAGTATGTGTTCCAATATTTTTACTATTTTTATGATATTAAAATAAAATGGTAAAATTAATCTCTATAGTTAAGTTACAAATATTAAGGAAAAAGTATTTTAATATATTATAACAGTTAACATTTTATTTTTATTAACCATCCCAAAAGGAACAAAACATAATCTCTTGGATATAAATGACATATTTTTAATTAAATTCTGAATTCAGTCACGCTCGATAACTCATATTTAAAGGGGTCGGGGGTCTGTTCGAGTTATGAAAAGTCCGTCTTATCGGGGGGAAAATAAAGTTGTGCCTAAAGAATTAAAACTTATATTTATCTAAATAATATATTTTAATGTGCAAGGTAAACTATACATACAGGTAAAGACATACACAAATAACACAGGTATTCAAATGGGGAAGGTTGACATTACAATGGCCTATAGTACTACTGGCAAATTATCTATACACTGTACTGTATGTGCTTACTTACTGACCTATTTCAGTAGACTAGGCCTATTACACAAGCATGATGGTGATTGGTTTCCCACTGTGATATTTTGCTTAGTAGACGTAGGTTTGAAGAAGCTGTCAAATATTCTTCTGTGAATATTTTTGGTGTTGCTTCTTATGATGATTTGTAAAATTTATTGAGCTCTTCAACCCTCGTTCACAACTTGTGAATGGGAATGCCAGGCCCCCACCGTGGTTCGGATTCCACGTTAAACTGTAGGTCCTCTATTTCATCTCACAACACGCTGCCATTGCACATTAGCGTAAAATGCGTATAACCCAAATGGGTAGTAAGACAGGGTGCTAATAATAATAATAATAATAATAATAATAATAATAATAATAATAATAATATAGGCATTACATTTTTTTATGAGCCCATTTAATGGCAATAAACAAACCGGGGAGTAAGACATGGTGCTAAAAAAAAGAAATAATAGTTCTAGTTAGGCCTATTATTTGGTTCAAAATTTGGCAATACTTATAGAAGAAATTATTTGTTTGTTTACAGTTGAGGAAATAAAATATAAACACTAGACTATTTTTTAAATTTTCCAGGTATCTGAAATGGTAGAAGTCTCCCAAAATCGACTCTTGATGGCCATAGAGAGAAGTCTATTTATGCACACACTTGTGCATCTCAGTTTGATGCAAGTCAATTTGGACACTCTGCAGACAAGTGGTACATAAAGCATAAATTGTTGAGGGTTAGTTTATGATGATTGATTTTTTTCAAAAACTTGAAATATTTTAAAACAGTTTTAACAATTTGTTTCAAAATTGGTATCTTGGGCTTAACCCTAATCATTGTGTTTGTGGTAAAGTTGTTTAAGGGTATTTTACTGATGCTTGATTTTTCAATAATAGTTATGATACTTTTTAATATATGATTGTGTTGTATTGTTACTTAATGTATTGGTAGTTTTCAATGGGTTTGCAGGTTTACCATGGAAATTGATATAACGGGGCTTAGTAGCCCTCCATTCCCCTTAAAATGAGAGTCGACTATTTTTTTTTTTTTAAATATTTATTACAATATTGTAGGGATGAGGGTGGCATTATTAGAGAAAATGCACCTGAATCAGCGAGGGAAATCACATGCTAATTTCATTATTGAAAAATTTATTATTCACGATTTTTTGTGGGCTACTTAGTCTATAGGCCTACAATACATTACAATAATTAAGATTGGTTAACATGTTTTTAAATCAAGTAAGACATTGTAGATAGGCCCCACCACATTTAAACTAAAAAAAAATGTATTTTGGTATTTCCACTTTTTTTCTTATTCATTCCGTTTAGGGCATACAGCAAATATAATCATTTTTTCTTTTTAGAAAATGTATGTCATTCATTTCTCATCCGTTTTCAAAATAATTCTTAAACATGTGTTTAATTACCATCTTTCATTTCTAAAATTTTCTTTAAAAAAAATTTTATGTCCCTATAATTATTTTTTTAAAAATTATTAGGTGTCTGGAAAAATGAAAATTTCCTCTGGAAAACCCGGAAAAAAAGAAGGAATTTGTAATAAGAAAATAGTGGCAACCCTGTTGTTACTATTTTTTAAACTCCTTGTCAAACTAGAGTACATACAAAACAATTCCCGAAGTGATAAAAAACGTACTCCAAACTAACTTACCAAGTAAAAATATATTTAAAAAAAAAAAAAAACATGAAAATGTTTAAACCATGTATTGACTCTATAAAAATTAACTCAACATTCAAGGGATTTAGAATTAAATACCTACTGATTAAGATCACCAGTATGTTGTGAAAGTTTGTGCCAAATACAGTTCAAAATAGTTCATGAACTAAGATTTTTTTCAATCTTGATTGATAAAGACTTCCCAAGGATTAAGCAAAAGTATTTAACAAAATTATCCCAAACAATCCCAAAAATAGACATCTAACTCACTTGTATTTGAAGATTAGAGGATTGATACTCTCTTTTACTTTCTCACATCTTACAGGGAGAGAAAGTATGGTGATCATAAAAAAAAAATCGAACTCGGATTTTGAAGAATCTTGACGTTTCATAACTCCCTGGATCTGAAAAAATGATTTTGAAATTTTAGTCTGTCTGTCTGTCTGTACTCCAACTAGACCCTAAACTATTTTACTGATCGAGCTAAAAACTTTGGGATCTAGGTTTTCATAGGATTGACCTGAGAGGTTTTTGGATTTGGATATTACCTAAAATTAAGGTTAGTTTACTGAAGGAGAAAAAACTGGCTATTTTCATTTTCCCATGAAAACTTTTGGGTACTTAACAGAAGCGTTAATTTCCGTATTTCTGCAACTAATTTTAGATACTAAATAACTTATCATTGCAAAATTGTAGTACTATTAAAAATAAAAAACTTTTATTTGACATTTTATAAAACCAAAAATTTCTGAGATATTGGGGAATATAGTCTATTGATACAATTTTAAGAGCTTTAGTTGTAAAGAGATACGCGAGTTTCCGTACCATTTATTTTTTTTGGTTTCCCAATGTTTTCAAGGTTTGACCTCATTTTTTTGTCCATGATATCCTTGTGATTCCTTGATAACATAGAGTGTTCAAATTAAATTTGTCTTAATGTATTTTTTAACGGTCTTTCTACCCTTCAAGGCTTTGCTCATTTTATTACATTGGTGGGGGAGGTATAATTTAGGTTAAATATACCCTTTTTGCATGGAGGGGGAGGGTAGAAATTGCTTAAGAAAATTTACAGCTAGTTTACCCAGACTGGTATTTGAATCCCGACCTCATCACCAGCGATCCAAATGAGCATACATTAAAGACTGCACACCTGTCGATAGCCTACTTGTTTTAACTGCAGTAAATTAGGTTTTATAATTGTTAATTTCTCTTTGAATTTTGCACCTTTTCTAACGCCATTGTAACCTCTTTAAATAATTTAACTCAACAGAGATTTCAACCCCCACCACCCAGCCCTTAAACAAGTGAGTGACCAATTAGTTGGAAACAACTATTCTATCGTTAATTAAACAAAACAAAATGGTTAAGAGTTGTTTTATTACTTGATTATCGGTGACCTGGCGGTCTAGGGGTAAGGTGTCAAACTTTTGTGCTGGGGTTCGAGGTTCAATCCTTGGTCCCGGCACAGATTTATCTTATTGCCAAACCCTTCCTTCACCTCTGACAAGACGTGTATTAATCACAACTTGTGAATGTGTGGAATGTCAGGATTCCACCGTTGGTTCGGATCCCACGTTAAACTGTAGGTCCTCCATTTCATCTCACATCACCCTTACGTATAACCCGAACGGGCAGTAAGACGCGGTGCTTAATAATAATAATATTACTTGATTGATTTTCTTCATGTTAATATTATGTTCATGCCAAATAAATAAACATAGATGGTGATTTTAATTGGGATTATTTTTTTTATATTAAGACATGTACACATATTTGTATTTGAAAAATATTGTGTACTTTGTGAAAAATGTGTAAGTTTAAAATTTTTAAATAAATATAAATTATTTTAAACTTAGTTTGCTTTTTAATTATATTTCCTTAAACATTAATTTAAACTTGATGTGTTGATTTTAGTTTTTCTAGAAATGGTTAAAGAACTAAATGTGCCAACCATTATCACTTGAACAGATTTTATTAAAATAACTTAATATTGACCCAATGTAAATAATTTTTGTAGAAACCAATATTATTTAAATTCGTTTGGTCTTAAAAATATTTAAAAAAATTTGTTCAAGTGAAATGGATTAGCAAAACAACACTAAATAGTAGAAATAAAATCAAAATAATAATAATAGTAGTAATAGTAGTGTTACGCAAAATAAAATACCTACTGGCCACGAGACCGCTTTTAATACAACAAAAGTGCTCACATATTTGTCTAGATAGCAGCACAAATGCGGAAAACTCCATACAAACATTTTAACATAGACTTAACAGATCTTTCGTGTTATCCTGATCAGTGACAGCACCTTCCCTGAAATACATTTTTATCTATTTTGCTGCAAAATGCTAAATTATGCCACAAAACGCTAAATTTCCAATAATTAATTCTAAAAAAACTTAAAATTAATGCTATTTTAACCTATATCTACTTATAGCCAACTTATAATACAAGTGTAGTCTTGGCAGACTTTAAACCACATTGATGATAACCAAGGCCGTTGTAAGACCTTCGTAGGCCCTAGGCACTTTTATTTCTATAAGTATGTGTTTCCAATATTTTTACTAATTTTTATGATAATTATACCGTTTCGGATGCACAAAAAACAATTTATGAATCTTGAAAATACTACCAAATTTTCGCCGGGAACTCTTATAAACCTCTACTAAAAAATATCCTGTGTCCTACAATGGTCCGCGATACGTGCCATGCAGCTACGCATAACCATATAGCCCAGGAAATAATTTTAAATATTCTTTTATAAAATCGTTCTCCTGTAAAATAAAATAATCACAATTTCATACATACTGTAATATTGGTTGAACAAGACTTTGTTGCATGCGAAAGAAAGTAAGTTAAAAAATATGTGTACTATCGAAGAGCTCTCAATCGGGTACAGTATTACAAGTGTATTTACATTAAACTGAAAATATCTACTAGACCAGTCGTATGCAAACTGTGGCCCGCAACACCAATTTGTGCAGCCCTCACACAAATTTTAAAACATTTGTGATTTTACTAACAAAATTACAAATTAAATACATATCAATGTGTGTTTTTGAAAATTTGATCAAGCTCTATGTATAATGTAAAATGTGTACAAGCATAAGCTTGAGTGTATGGTGATTGTAGCTAATGAATGTAATTTTGTGTGAAAAAAAAAATAATAATAATAATAAAAAAAAAAATATTGGGTGACCTGGCGGTCTAGGGTAAGGTGTCAGACTTCTGTGCTGGCGGCCGGGGTTCATCCCCGGTCCGGCACAGATTATCTGATTACCAAACCTTCCTTCCCTTGACAAAACATCTTGTGAATGTGGGGAATGCCAGGCCACCACGTGGTTCGGATTCCCCGTTAAATGTAGGTCCCCATTCTTACAATACCCCAATTAATATTTTGGTAAGTGGATAGAAATGGTAAAATTAATCTCTATAGTTAAGTTACAAATATTAAGGAAAAAGTATTTTAATATATTATAACAGTTAACATTTTTATTTTTATTAACCATCCCAAAGGAACAAAACATAATCTCTTGGATATAAATGACATATTTTTAATTAAATTCTGAAATTCAGTCAACGCTCGATAACTCATACTAAAGGGGTCGGGGGTCTGTTCGAGTTATGAAAAGTCCGTCTTATCGAGGGGAAATAAAGTTGTGCCTAAAGAATTAAAACTTATATTTATCTAAAGTAATATACTTTAATGTGACAAGGTAAACTATACATATCAGGTAAGAGACATACACAAATAACACAGGTATTCAAATGGGGAAGGTTGACATTACAATAGGCCTATAGTACTACTGGCAAATTATCTATACACTGTACTGTATGTGCTTACTTACTGACCTATTTCAGTAGACCTAGGCCTATTACACAAGCATGATGGTGATTGGTTTGCCACTGTGATATTTTGCTTAGTAGACGTAGGTTTGAAGAAGCTGTCAATATTCTTCTGTGAATATTTTTGGTGTTGCTTCTTATTGATGATTTGTGAAATTATTGAGCTCTTCAACCCTCGTTCACAACTTGTGAATGTGGGGAATGCCAGGCCTCCACCGTGGTTCGGATTCCACGTTAAACTGTAGGTCCTCTATTTCATCTCACAATCACGCTGCCATTGCACATTAGCGTAAGTGCGTATAACCCAAATGGGTAGTAAGACACGGTGCTAATAATAATAATAATAATAATAATAATAATAATAATAATAATAATAATATAGGCATTACATTCTTTTATGAGTCAATTTAATGGCATATAACACAACCGGGGAGTAAGACATGGTGCTAAAAAAAAGAAATAATAGTTCTAGTTAGGCCTATTATTTGGTTCATAATTGGCAATACTTATAGAAGAAATTATTTGTTTGTTTACAGTTTGAGGAAATAAAATATAAACACTAGACTATTTGTTAATTTTTCCAGGTATCTGAAATGGGTAGAAGTCTCCCAAAATCGACTCTTGATGGCCCATAGAGAGAAGTCTATTTATGCACACACTTGTGCATCTCAGTTTGATGCAAGTCAATTTTGGACACCTCTGCAGGACAAGCTGGTACATAAAGCATAAATTGTTGAGGGTTAGTTTACTGATGAGTGATTTTTTTCAAAAACTTGAAATATTTTAAAACACGCTTTAACAATTTGTTTCAAAATTGGTATCTTGGGCCTTAAGCCTAATCATTGTGTTTGTGGTAAAAAGTTGTTTAAGGGTATTTTACTGATGCTTGATTTTTCAATAATAGTTATGATACATTTATATATGATTGTGTTGTATTGTTACTTAATGTATTTGGTAGTTTTCAATGGGTTTGCAGGTTTACCATGGAAATTGATATAACGGGGCTTAGTAGCCCTCCATTACCCCGCTAAATTGAGAGTCGACTATGTTTTTTTTAATATTTATTACAATATTGTAGGGATGAGGGTGGCAGTTTATTAGAGAAAATGCACCTGAATCAGCGAGGGAAATCACATGCTAATTTCATTATTGTAAATTATTATTCACGATTTGTGTGGGCTACTTAGTCTATAGGCCTACAATACATATACAATAATTAAGATTGGTTAACATGTTTTTAAATCAAGTAAGACATTGTAGATAGGCCCCACCACATTTAAACTAAAAAAAAAATGTATTTTTGGTATTTCCACTTTTTTTCTTATTTCATTCCGTTTAGGGCATACAGCAAATATAATCATTTTTTCTTTCTAGAAAATGTATGTCATTCATTTCTCATCCGTTTTCAAAATAATTCTTAAACATGTGTTTAATTACCACTCTTTCATTTCTAAAATTTTCTTTAAAACAAAATTTTATGTCCCTATAATTATATTTATAATATCTATTAGGTGTCTGGAAAAATGAAAATTTCCTCTGGAAAACCTGGAAAAAAGAAGGAATTTTGTAATAAGAAAATAGTGGCAACCCTGTTGTTACTAATTTTTTTAAACTCCTTGTCAAACTAGAGCTACATACAAAACAATTCCCGAAGTGATAAAAAACGTACTCCCAAACTAACTTACCAAGTAAAAATATATTAAAAAAAAAAAAACATGAAAAATGTTTAAACCATGTATTGACTCTATAAAAATTAACTCAACATTCAAGGGATTTAGAATTAAATACCTACTGATTAAGATCAGCCCAGTATGTTGTGAAAGTTTGTGCCAAATACAGTTCAAAATAGTTCATGAACTAAGATTTTCTCAATCTTGACTTGATAAAGACTTCCCAAGGATTAAGCAAAAGTATTTAACAAAATTATCCCAAACAATCCTCAAAAATAGACATCTAACTCACTTGTATTTGAAGATTAGAGGATTGATACTCTCTTTTACTTTCTCACTATCTTACAGGTAGAGAAAGTATGGTGATCATAAAAAAAAATCGAACTCGAGATTTTGATGAATCTTGACGTTTCATAACTCCCTGGATCTGAAAAAATGATTTTGAATTTCAGTCTGTCTGTCTGTCTGTACCTCCAACTAGACCCTAAACTATTTTACTGATCGAGCTAAAAACTTGGTATCTAGGGTTTTCATAGGATTGACCTGAGAGGTTTTTGGATTTGGATATCTACCCCTAAAATTAAGGTTAGTTTACTGAAGGAGAAAAAAACTGGCTATTTTCATTTTCCCATGAAAACTTTTAGGGTACTTAACAGAAGCGTTAATTTCCGTATTTCTGCAACTATTTGAGATACTAAATAACTTATCATTGCAAAATTGTAGTACTATTAAAAATAAAAAACTTTTATTTGACATTTTATAAAACCAACAGTTTCTGAGATATTGGCGAATATAGTCTATTGATACAATTTTATGAGCTTTAGTTGTAAAGAGATACTGCGAGTTTCCGTACCATTTATTTTTATTGGTTTCCGAATGTTTTCAAGGTTTGACCTCATTTTTTTGTCCATGATATCCTTGTGATTCCTTGATAACATAGAAGTGTTCAAATTAACTTTGTCTTAATGTATTTTTTAACGGTCTTCTACCCTTCAAGGCTTTGCTCATTTTATTACATTGGTGGGGGAGGTATAATTTAGGTTAAATATACCCTTTTTTGCATGGAGGGGGAGGGTAGAAATGCTTAAGAAAATTTACAGCTAGTTTACCAGACTGGTATTTGAATCCCGACCTCATCACCAGCGATCCAAATGAGCATACATTAAAGACTGCACACCTGTCGATAGCCTACTTGTTTTAACTGCAGTAAATTAGGTTTTATAATTGTTAATTTCTCTTTGAATTTTGCACCTTTTCTAACGCCATTGTAACCTCTTTAAATAATTTAACTCAACAGAGATTTCAACCCCCACCACCCCAGCCCTTAAACAAGTGAGTGACCAATTAGTTGGAAACAACTATTCTATCGTTAATTAAACAAAACAAAATGGTTAAGAGTTGTTTTATTACTTGATTATCGGTGACCTGGCGGTCTAGGGGTAAGGTGTCAAACTTTTGTGCTGGGGTTCGAGGTTCAATCCTTGGTCCCGGCACAGATTTATCTTATTGCCAAACCCTTCCTTCACCTCTGACAAGACGTGTATTAATCACAACTTGTGAATGTGTGGAATGTCAGGATTCCACCGTGGTTCGGATCCCACGTTAAACTGTAGGTCCTCCATTTCATCTCACAATCACCCTTACGTATAACCCGAACGGGCAGTAAGACGCGGTGCTAATAATAATAATATTACTTGATTGATTTTCTTCATGTTAATATTATGTTCATGCCAAATAAATAAACATAGATGGTGATTTTAATTGGGATTATTTTTTTTATATTAAGACATGTACACATATTTGTATTTGAAAAATATTGTGTACTTTGTGAAAAAATGTGTAAGTTTAAATTTTTAAATAAATATAAATTATTTTAAACTTAGTTTGCTTTTTAATTATATTTCCTTAAACATTAATTTAAACTTGATGTGTTGATTTTAGTTTTTCTAGAAATGGTTAAAGAACTATAATGTGCCAACCATTATCACTTGAACAGATTTTATTAAAATAACTTAATATTGACCCAATGTAAATAATTTTTGTAGAAACCAATATTATTTAAATTCGTTTGGTCTTAAAAATATTTAAAAAAATTTGTTCAAGTGAAATGGATTAGCAAAACAACACTAAATAGTAGAAATAAAATCAAAATAATAATAATAGTAGTAATAGTAGTGTTACGCAAATAAAATACCTACTGAGCCACCGAGACCGCTATTTAATACAACAAAAGTGCTCACATATTTGTCTAGATAGCAGCACAAATGCGGAAAACTCCATACAAACATTTTAACATAGACTTAACAGATCTTTCGTGTTATCCTGATCAGTGACAGCACCTTCCCTGGAAATACATTTTTATCTATTTTGCTGCAAAATGCTAAATTATGCCACAAAACGCTAAATTTCCAATAATTAATTCTAAAAAAACTTAAAATTAATGCTATTTTAACCTATATCTACTTATAGCCAACTTATAATACAAGTGTAGTCTTGGCAGACTTTAAACCACATTGATGATAACCAAGGCCGTTGTAAGACCTTCGTAGGCCCTAGGCACTTTTATTTCTATAAGTATGTGTTTCCAATATTTTTACTAATTTTTATGATAATTCTACCGTTTCGGATGCACAAAAAACAATTTATGAATCTTGAAAATACTACCAAATTTTCGCCGGGAACTCTTATAAACCTCTACTAAAAAATATCCTGTGTCCTACAATGGTCCGCGATACGTGCCATGCAGCTACGCATAACCATATAGCCCAGGAAATAATTTTAAATATTCTTTTATAAAATCGTTCTCCTGTAAAATAAAATAATCACAATTTCATACATACTGTAATATTGGTTGAACAAGACTTTGTTGCATGCGAAAGAAAGTAAGTTAAAAAATATGTGTACTATCGAAGAGCTCTCAATCGGGTACAGTATTACAAGTGTATTTACATTAAACTGAAAATATCTACTAGACCAGTCGTATGCAAACTGTGGCCCGCAACACCAATTTGTGCAGCCCTCACACAAATTTAAAACATTTGTGATTTTACTAACAAAAATTACAAATTAAATACATAATCAATGTGTGTTTTTGAAAATTTGATCAAGCTCTATGTATAATGTAAAATGTGTACAAGCATAAGCTTGAGTGTATGGTGATTGTAGCTAATGAATGTAATTTTGTGTGAAAAAAAAAATAATAATAATAATAAAAAAAAAAATATATGGGTGACCTGGCGGTCTAGGGGTAAGGTGTCAGACTTCTGTGCTGGCGGCCGGGGTTCAATCCTCGGTCCCGGCACAGATTTATCTGATTACCAAACCCTTCCTTCACCTCTGACAAGACATCTTGTGAATGTGGGGAATGCCAGGCCACCACCGTGGTTCGGATTCCACGTTAAACTGTAGGTCCTCCATTTCATCTCACAATCACCCTACCCATTACATATTAGCGTAAGTGCGTATAACCCGAACGGGTAGTAAGACGCGGTGCTAATAATAATAATAATAATAATAATAAAATAAATTATTTAGTAAATTTAAATTTTTGTTACATGCGGCCCTCGGGGAGACAAGTTTGCCCAACTCTGTATTAGACCTACACTAATGTGTCTGTAATTGCATTGGTGAGGCTGTTGAGAAACATATAACAACTACTGTATCTGTTATTGTAAGTGAGGCTGTTGAGAAACATATAACAACTACTGTATCTGTTATTGTAACAGTGAGGCTGTTGAGAAACATATAACAACTACTGTATCTGTTATTGTAACAGTGAGGCTGTTGAGAAACATATAACAACTACTGTATCTGTTATTGTAACAGTGAGGCTGTTGAGAAACATATAACAACTACTGTATCTGTTATTGTAACAGTGAGGCTGTTGAGAAACGCGATAACTTAAATTATTGTTGTCATTCAAATTTAAACATATGTATGTTGAATTAAAATTTGCAGTATTTTCTTATTTATTTATTTTTTATACTTTTTTCAAGTGAAGAATTGTATGCCTTCAAAGGTTTGTAGGCCCTAGCAACTGTGCCTAGTCGGCCTTATGGATAAAACAGCCCTGTTTATTAGCTACATATTTAAATATATTAAATATTTTATTCGTATTTGTAGGCCTACAGAATTACCTGTAAAACTGAATTGTATATCCTTTAATGTAATGTTTATTCAGGTATATGGGGTACCTATAATACTTCACTATTAAAAAAAGCTTTTATTCACCAGACACTCTTTTTACATAATAATATTGAAAGAAATCTTTAAATCTGTCCCCTCGCTAGCAAGCAGTTGACAAACTTTAGCGTCTCGATTTGATCCATTGCAAGGGGTGTGTTTATATCTATCCAGTATAGTATAGAGATCACTGGGCGTGAGTGGCATGGGTTTGTGTGACTCTTATTGACATGGGGGTTTATGTGAGTCTTAAGGTAGGAACACAGTGCCATCACGTCACGTGAGCTCATGTGACCTCACACAGTAAAGATAAGACGTGACGTGCTGTACATACTCACACTATAGTCACGTCATGTCACTCAACATGCGCTCTCGTTTCGTTTTCAGTAATACGTTTATTATATAAAGTTCTTCATTCTTGGACTAACCATGGAGAGAAGTGGATCAAGCAGTTCATCTGAGTTTGAAGAAGAGTTGGAAAATGCTTGTGCAGTATTAGTGGTTAATCCAGTGGCTCGTAGGAAAAGGGTGTAGGTGCATCAAATAAATTTGAAAAGGAAGAAGAAGGGCGAGTTTTATCATTTGGTTAATGAACTTAAAGAATACCCAAGTCGATATGAAATGTATGTTAGGATGACAAAGGAAGAATTTCAGTTCTTACATGATCTTATAAAGGAGAATATAGTAACCAAAAACACTCAGATGCGAGAAGCCGTCATTACTGAAGAAAAGCTTGCAGTGTGTTTAGGGTGAGTGAAATAACAAAATAAGGATTTTTTTAAATTTTGTTTATTTAAATTTTACAGAAAGGATCAAGTAGGTAAATATTTTTATGAGCAAAGATCAGAGTATTCTTGTAGCACACTTTTTCTCTTTCAAATTGAAAAACTACTTAATATGATCAATATTGATGAAGTCCTGAAATGTATTGGGGTGATATTACTTGAAGTCCCAAATACTCACTGTTGATTGGATCATTTGCAAGAAGCAGAGTATATACTCCAGTTCCAACGAGCACGAAGCTGCAGACGCAGTAGAAATTGGGCGTGGAGAGAACGATGTTTCACTGGATGTGGAATTGTGGGATGCGGGGGAAGAAGATGATTTTCGATACTGTGCTTGCTCACCCACTGCAATTTGCATTTGAGGGATAGCCTGGCTTACCTGTAATTTAACATTAGCCAGTTCTTGAGGAGGAAGTGTCTTTGCAATTTTTGCTAAACTCAGAAAAAACATATGTGTCATCTAAGTCAAGGCTTGATATTTTTCTTTCTTCATGTCTGATTCTTCTCAAAGTTGAATTTTCCCTAATAATTTTCACCATTTTATGAATATTGTTGTTTCCTCCATCTCGCTTTTTTTCTTATTAGCAGTATTTTGAAATTTTACATGTGTTTCATTTGGAACGTTTGAAGATGCAATATGATCTTCCTGTGAAGTTTTAAGAGTGTCTTGACTGGGTGGAACTTCATCATTCATATCATCTCCTGATATGTGATTAGTGCTTGTTTCTGGGCTATAAACCACCTCTTCATGAAGTTCATCCACTTCCTGGAGATTGCTCTGTGTCTTTCTTGTGCTAAAAGAGGGCAAAAGAAATGACATTTCTTGTTTGAACTTCTATGGAGGCAGTTTTGTTGCTCCATCTCCACTCTTCTTATTTCGTTGTCGGCTCAGTGCGTTCATGAAACACCTCCGTAATTTTTCCCACGTATCTTTCGCTGTCCCAGCTGAAAAAAAAGATTTGTTTGAATAAAAAATGTAAAATTAAATATAAAGAATAAAATTATAATTGATTTAAATGATAACTTATGTTTATTTACAGATAAGTATTTATATCAATCATTTTATTTTCAGGTTCCTGGCCACAGGAAACTCGTTTAGAAGCCTGGGATTCAGCACAGTAGGAAAGATAGTTACAAGTGTTTGTGAAACTATATGGAAAATATTGGGTCCTCTTTTTAAGCCAAATGAAGACGTTTGGCAGCAATTGATGGGAAGCACATCGCTATTCAGTGCCCAATTGGTGGAGGGTCAAAATACTTCAACTACAAAGGTTTTTCATTCGCAAGTTCTCCTTGCACTAGTTGATGCTGAGTATAGATTCATTGCTGTAGATGTAGACGCATATGGTAAGAACAGTGATGGTAACGTTTTTTCAAAATCTGTGATTGGGAAAAAATTCAAAGACAAGACACTGAACATTCCACCACATACACCTATGGTTGAAAATTCTGTTCCATTGCCATACTTAATAGTTGGAGATGAGGCTTTACCCCTCAAAACAAATTTACTTAGACCATACAGCAGACACCACCTAGGAGGGAACGAAGGAAAAAAGGTCTACAACTATCGTTTGTCATGGACTCGACGGGTCGTTGAAAATGCTTTTGGTATTATAGCTTCCCGGTGGAGAGTCTTTCGTCGGCCTTTGGAAGTACAAACTGTTGTTAAATGTAAATATTGGTTTTGAACCCAAATTAATGTCTTCATTTTAAATCTGAGCTAGGCCATTTTTTTCCTCATTTATATTGTTTATTACTCTTTTAATGACATCACTGTAGATGAAAAATAAAAAAAAAATCTAAAAGATCTCAGTTAACATACATACATTTGTCAACAAATTCTGAGAGTGACATTAACACAAGATTTAAAGAGTGATATTGCTGAAAATAAAAGGTTTTAAATTTCTGGTAAACAAAAGATCGTTATTTTATCTAAGGGCCTATTCTTTCCGTTTTGTGGTAATAATTAAGGTTTTAAGTTGGAATTTATTTAATTTAAGAATTTGATTTTTTTTACAATTTGTCCCTCTTAAAGGAGGATTCCATCGACGAGTCTCGCGTCTGCGACCGCAGATGTGAGGTGGTGAGTCGCAGTTGTGTCTCTTAGTCGCCATTCGTGGGTAAGTTTCTGTGCAGTACAGAACGTTCAGGACCATGAGTAAAACAACAGAGGACTTTGTCCAGGACTTCTGCAATCAATTAGTAAAGCTAAAAAGGCATGACTTTGTTGCCAAACCTTTTTCAGAGAAGAAATCTTTATTGTTAGAAAATGAAGTTGTAGTTCAGTGTGATTTTGCTGAGAACTATTCATTTGTGCTTCAAGATGAAGCTCAAGGGTTTCACTGGAATAACTCCATGGCTACGGTGCATCCATGTGTTGTATATTTCAAGACCAAAGATGAAACCAATGATCAGGAAGTCCTAAGGTACAAAAGTGTTGTGTTTATATCTGACTGTCTAACGCACAACACAGTTCTGGTACACGCTTTTCAAAAAAAGCTCATTTTGTATATAAAGGATGAAATTCTACCAAATTTGTCAAAAGTATATTACTTCAGCGATGGTTCCGCTGCTCAATACAAGAACCGTAAGAACTTTTCAAATGTATGCTGTCATGAGGAGGATTTCAATGGAGTACAAGCAGAATGGCACTTCTATGCAACATCACATGGCAAGGGAGTGTGTGACGGTGTTGGTGGTACAGTGAAAAGGCTTGCAGCTAAAGCCAGCTACAGAGCCAGTGGACAATCAAATCTTGACGCCTTACCAATTGTTTGAATGGGGGAAAGAGAATATCTCCTCAGTGATTTTTTTATGTACCAAACCAGGTGTCTTTAGAAGAAGAAGAAAACTTGGAAAAAGATTCAACGATGCCATTGCAGTTACTGGTACACAAAAATACCATGCGTTCATACCCCAAAGCAAATATAAGGTTAAGACCAAATTTTTTTGTGACAGTGAAAGCTATGATGTCCATAAGATTCAGGTAGGAGTCGACACTGAAGATGTGCCTTTTGATCAAATAGCAGGTTTTGTAACTTGTGCATATGATAACAATTAGTGGTTGGCATGTGTTATCTCAAAAAATGATAGAGCAAGAAGTGGAAGTATCATTTCTCCATCCTCACGGACCATCTCCTTCATTCACTTACCCAAGAAGAGCGGATATATTATCTGTTCCTAAGAACTTCATTATTTGTTAGGTGCCACTGGGAGAACTTACAAACTGACTGTAGAAGAAATGACAAAGGCATCTGATATTCTGTTAAACAAGCAACAACTTCTCTATCAATAGCCTCCAACCTTGATGTATGTAGAACATTTTATAATATTTTAGTATAGATCTAATATCTTACTTTGCAATTGAACTATTTTGATTTTTGTAAATATTGTTTTGAAACTAAACCTAAAACAAAAACTGCATATTGAGCTTATTAACTACAAACCTCTATGTTAGTATGTTTTTATGCACTTTTGGCATAGCATACCTCATTCTGGGTGAATCTGCCACGTACCGCTGTATTCAACTATTTATTACAACATGATCCCATTATCATCCCATCTTCAAATTTGGTACATATGCTCCCAAAAGGTGTATAAAGAGAAAATAATTTTTACAAAGAAATTGAAAATTTCGATTTTGAGATTAAAAAAATTATATATATTTTTTAATTAAAAAAAAACACACTTAAATATGGCCAAGTTGCACATAATATTAAAGCTTGTAAAATCCTGAAGAAAATGATACAAATTACACCTTTCTAAGCCTTATAGTTTTTGAGATAGAGCCATTTGAAGATTTTAAAATGCGACCAAAATCATGCGAATTCCAAAACTTTGAAAGCCAATAACTCTAAAAAGAAATGTTAAAAAAAAAATTGAAATTTCATATTTTTCATCCTTTTAATAGATAGAACCAATTTTCTAAAAATCAACAAAATTTGAAACATCAAGTTCCAGAATGATTTTTTTAATTGGTTGATTTCACATGACCCTCCTCAGTTATCAGAGTTTTTAAATTTTGTTTTATTTAATGTTCAGTATTATTTTGTTTTTTTGGAATAGTATGGAGAAAAATAAATTAACTTGATCCTAAGATCTACATCCATGTTTTGTCCTTTACATGTTGGTCCCGGTACACTTGCAAATATATGTCAAAAATTGAGGGGTGCTTTTCCAGCTCTTCAATTAAATTTTCATCCCCTTCTATGGATAAATCTTGGACCATTTTCAAAACCAGCCCAATCAATCATAAAACTGTGACACAAACTGAGAATGCCTCCACCCCCTCGATTTTTAAATGTCCCTAAATGGTAAGCACCACCTTAATTATCATCTCTGTAAGCCTAGACCAACTTGGACCTAATATTTCCTCAAATATCGCAATTCCTTCGAACAATTTTTTTTATTTTAAAGTACTGTATTTGTTGTAAACAACTTATAATTATTTCCTGTGTTTTACATGACCACCCATATTTGTTCTGTTGGATCATAGTTTAATCACGAGGGTGATGTGCGTAGTTTGGTTTCCAGAGTTCACTTCTTTTTGACTCTTTTAAAAATATATAATTTTTGGAAGAACGTTGTCTGTGGCCTGTTTGTCCCCTGGATGTTTGAGAAGTATACTCCTGTCACTTTGCTCTCATGCACATCTGCTTTATAATGTAAGTACTCTGTAATTTTACTGTTGTTTTCATATATGTTTCAATATGTTTCATTACACCCTGTGTTCATTCGCAATAACTTGCCTTCTGTTAAATAGTATCATCCTCTAGTTTCCAAAAGTATGAATTGTATTAACTAATGGCACTCATCAACCCCTAACGCTGCAGGGGGCTACAGCCCAGCTGTATGTCCGGGCCATCGCCCAGGCCCAGAGGCGGATGATGTTGATGGATGTGGCTGATGTATACTAGCCTTGAGGGAATCGATTCTAGGACCACAGGAGAAGTGCTGTCAAGGTTGGTGAACCAGGCCCCACTACATATCCCTTAGAAGTTACATTTAATCAGAGGAGATCTCGTTAGGTAACCCTTCCCACATACTCACATTGGCTGGAGTTAAACCCATGATATGCCCCCGGAGCCTCAGTGTCACATGGCCTGGTCATCTCTTTCCCCCATATTCAAACACGCTACCTAAAAGGTAAAGTCCAGCCGAGAGGGGCAAGCAATTATGACAAAACTAAATACAACTCTAATAAAACACACGCATGCCCGGTGGTGTCACGCTGCTCTCGAAGCAGTGTGGACACAGACACAATGTAGAGATGCTGGATGTGCACTTTGGTCGCCAGTCACAGTTGCCTCGAAGGAACTGGCTACATAACAAACTGTAGAAACCAGTCCAGTAGCTGGTCGCAGATGTGCCGAGGGAATCATACCCTTAGAGTTGGACGTGCCTGACTTTGATCATTCGGCCACTGAAGCAATTAATATGAATTAAAAAAAAATTTTTTTTATATAAATGAAATAGTTTCCACCCTTGTAATTGGCCATTTATGTAACTGGTACTAGCCCCATTCATCCCCTATTCCTACAGCCCTACACACGATACAGTTTTAGTTTAGAACATCATCATTACAAACAGTTTCCAGTCACTGGCCAGTTCTCTCCCCCCCACTTCGCCTCCTCCATCATGGCCCAGTCCTCTCCCCGACACTTCTCTGATGCACTCCTTTTCCTCCTTGGCTTCTGCCTCCTATTTCAATATCCAGCATCTTCTCCTCACATGACTGCACCACAAGTCACTACTACAACACTTCTCACAATCTTGAATCCTGCTTAGTTTAGAACATTGATGGACAATTGAAATAAAAAACCACATAGCATAAGATGTTAAAAAAATCTATATAAATAAAATTAGTCATATAAAAATTTGAATGCCACCCTTACAAATCACACTAATAATTATAATAAGGACCGTAGTTTTTCTCAACTAAAACTATCACATTGTAATATTGATAGGCTTTAAAAAATATGTAGGGGGAAAAACATTACTTTGTATAATAAATCTGACACAATGGTAATGTTTCTTTAACAGAAAAAACAGTTTGATTTGATTCTTTTAGCTGAATCTAAGTTTTATAAATGCAACCTGTGAAGTTATATTAAAATCAAGCAGCTAAATGTCAGCTGTACAATTTGATGTTTTCAGGATTCTCACACTAAATAGCTTTAGCCCTGAGATACTCGTACAACAAAATATAAAATGATTAATTTCCCAAACTTTTACATTTTAATTTTAAAATTTAATAATTACATTAAGAGTGAATGAATGTAGACATTCTAAGGCATGTGTTTGTGTTTGACCTGGTTTCAAAGTTTAGTTTCAAAAAGGTGACTGCTATGTGTATATCAAAATTAACTAAACTTTATATATTTCTTAAAAATAATTAATTTTAGACTATTTTTTAAAATGTTAAAACACTTGCATTGCTATTTCTTTCTTTAATTAATTAGTGTCTGCATGAGTGGGTCGAGCTAATTTAGTCTGGTTTGCTAATGATGGGGAGGTCGAGGTTCGAATCCAGGTATTTTTTAATCTAAATGGTTTCCCACTCTCCCTCCACACCAATAAAAATTCAGCTTTGGACCTTTGCTTTGCCGCTGAGTTATCCTGGATGACTATTTAAATTTTTCGCACTGTTTTTGATTGTCCAGAATGTCAAACCTTTGGTATTTATTCATTAATTATATAAGATTGTATGTTACAACTAGTTCTAGTTTTAAGAATAATTATTACATTTATATATAATTTATAATTGCTGTATGAATATATATTCAAATCGTAGTAATGTGACACAATTTTTAAGGTAAAGTATAAAAAGGCTGAAATAGAGAATATAATATAAACTTAGAAGTTATAAAGATAATTAATCATTACACTCTGCTCTGAAGACTTGTACTTGAATAATGGGACTTTGTAATCCTAATTACTCTCATTCAAGCAGTGTACATAAATTAATATTATATTTCATTTCATTTCCACTTCCTCGCTCACATAAAAAAATAAATTTCCTATCTTAGAGATCACTTACACAATAAAATATTTACAAAATGTCTTACTCTCTGCAGATTAATACATTTTTTCTTTTTCCCAATAATTGACTAAAAATGTCCAAACTTATATTGTTTGATAATCTAAAAGAGATCTGAATCCATGCTCCAATGAGATTACACTTTGTCTTTCACTCCTTGACAGCTCTGGCAGAGGAAACAAGACTATTTGAAGGTCAAGTGATTGGTCCGGTACAAACTCAATTATTTGTGTTAATCACAAGGACGGCCGTAAATAATTATAAAAATACAATATCATCAGTTTTCCAAGAACTCTCAACAATAGGTGGATACTATGTTCAAGAGAAGAAGATTGAGTTTATTAATGAACAAAACAAAAATTTATTGCATGTCATATTCCATTTTATGAAAAGTTTCACACTTTGATTTAAGTTTAAAACAACTCACTTCTGTTTCTCTGCCATCACACAGTTTTGTAAAATGATACAATAAAAACAAATAAATCACACAAAATGAAGCACACTTGTTTATTTTGAGGCTATTCCTCAGTGAAAGTACTTTCTTGTCTCCACACAGAGTATTCGGAGTTCGGTAAATTGTTTCTTTAAACATGCAAACTATAATAAATAAGAATAACAATCTTGTTTTTTAATTATCAATAATGAAGGGGTAGCTAAGAAAACTATAATTATTATTGTAATCATATTACTAGTAAGAAATAAAATATTTTTGTTTGTGTATAACATTTTATTTACTAATTAAATAAACACACATCTAAAAAAGGAAATTCAGCTCAATCAAAAATTGATGTACTTTCTTAATAACAAGCTTCTAATTTAAAAATTAAAATTTAAAATCTACATATTAAAAAACCTAAGTATGAGTGGATTGTAGGAAAATTGCATATCACATCTTTATGGCAAAATGGCATAAAGTTTAGTGATAACATGTATCTTATTTCACTTATGTGTATATCTTCTACAATCGTGAGGAGATCAATATTTGTTACAGGTACAACACTTATAACTACAGTATTACTGTCTTGTACTCAAGAAAAGATAGTAGTCACAGCACCATCATTTCTGCATAAATGTGGCTTTATAATTGTTCACTCTGAATATGAGGTTTGTTTGAATACTAAAGTAACAGACAACATTAAACTATTTATGAATAATTGACCAATAGATTTAGAGATCCGTTTTACAAATACAATGTTAAATTAAAGATGTTGGCATGAATAAACATAAAAACTATACATTTAAAAATACTTAAATATTAAAGTTGTGCTAATGGTATTTAAAGACCACACATATATTACAATAATATTCCATTCAAATCACACAAAATGAGTAAAAATTAATGTTTAAAATGAAATTGCACTTTCCAACTATGATAGTTCTATAACTAATTTACTATTTCAGTATAGTCTGTGGCTAAAAGCAACTAGAACACATTTTGTGAAATTGAAGTACTGTAATACAACTTCTCATGGTTAATAATATTGTAAAAAGTTCACTCTATGAGTGAAAATAGAGCCTTCAATAATTCAAATGACTAAATACATAAAAGTAGAAGGCTTACTAAAAGTTGTAAACAATAAATGTTACCTGTATATAAGATGGGTTTAACCTTAGGCCTAGGAATAAATTGCTTCTTAAGAAGAGGATCAAGCAAATTGTATATTATAAGCAGGTAGGCTTTGTATGTAAATATGTCGTCTCCTGCTGAGTTTTTGTTATCAATTAATAATAAATAAACACTGCCATCTCTGAATGAAATATTTTGCACAAAGCAGAACTTTCTTGTAGAAAATTTAAAATAAAATTTAAAAATCTAATGAAAGGCATTCAAATAAAGCAAAACTGAAAGTTAAAACTATAGATAAAATAATATGGCTTCCCTTATAATAAATGTTATCAAGATTCAAGAACCCGATAATACTTGTTCATTTTTACAACTAGATAGATAGGTACTTTGAGTAAGACAAAACATTACAATGTTGCAGGAACAGTATTTTAGGATTAATTAACACTAATATTGTAAAGTCTTTTATAAAATTATTGTGTTAATTTTACTACAAGTAATTATAATATCAGAATTCATTAATGCCTGAAATATGATTATCGTGAATTTTAAAACGCTCAAAGTTATGAAATTACTATAATTGATGTACTGGTATACTAGAACTCAAAATTTAGGAAGTATTTTATAATTCCCCAAGTTGAGTCCTTCACTACATTCTTCCATTCACTTTTAACATTAAAAAGGTTCCCTTAAGCTAAAATACCTGCATTTAGATAGAATATCATATCATGATAATGACATTTATAATATAAAATACATGTAAATCATCTTGATTGGTTTTAACATAGGGCTACCAACAGGGCTGGGTAGTCGGTACGCCAAGCTTGGGACTCCTTCATAAATAGATAATGTTTATTAATTAGAAATAACAAATTTACTGTAGTATAATTGTAGCCTAAGGCATTTCATTACCACACATGAATCAGGCGACTTAGGTTCAGAGAATATAAATATATGTATTTTTTGATTAAAATTTCCAAGTAAGAAAACTTTACAAAATTCTTATGAAATATGAAACAAATTCCTGCATTTAAGATGTTAAAAACAAGAAGAAAAAAGGTTTTTAACAGAAACTTAAGATATCCCTTTGATAAAGATTTATAGAGAATCAAATAAATTTGTCAATCCAAACTACAAATATTGGTTCTGAAAAAAAAAAAAATTAGAATTAAAATGATATGATGCTAAAACAATACATGGTAAATTTAAGTATTTTGAAGCTGGAGTTGGTACATGTTTATGGACTATAACTCCGACTCCCCAGCCCTGTGTACCACATTGAAGTTTACTTTATGTTGTGATCTTGTTAGTATAATTTTGCAATACATTCACCGAGCATTATAAGTAGAGTGGTATTAAAAGTCAATATCAATTTATCAGAAAGAGTATAAGCCATAATTCAGTGACTTACTTTATTCTAAAAGAATGTGCTTCAAACATAACAAAAATACCATCTCTATGAAGATTACAAAGCCAATTAATATGTTAGAAGGAAGAATAGCCAGTTATGATTATATGAGTATTAACACTTTTTAAAAATGATCAAGGAAATTAAAACTTTTTCATGTGATAGATAGCTAATTGTACTATTGCAAGGTCTTTCATATATTAATCCACAAATTGGATTTGTTTTCATAGTCCTAAGGACACTTAAATGTATAGTAAATACTACCATTTTTGTAAGGTCAGGTTTCCCATTAGGCAAAATAGGCACAGCGCCTAGGGTCTGTGAATTTTTAAGGCCTACAAAGGTAGGAATTTCTAAAAATACATTAGAAAACTTTCTTAAAAAATAAAGGAAAAATAAAAAGATTTTGAGACACAAAAAATAAGCACTTATTATTAGAATTATATTTCAAAGCAACAATTCCGCAATCTAGTCTACTTAACATTTATTAAAATAAAGTTTATTTTATCAGCTTCTTGTTGCAGCGAAGTATTTTATACATCCTCAAAGTACACATTACAAGTAATCTTGGCTAACATTTGGTCACATACACTTCCTGATTTACTTAAGATTAGAAAATGTTATTTTCACTCCATTTAATTGAAATAATTCCTCAAGTCAATATGCATATTTAGAAAACCTGTAACACGTTTATCTTTTATTTGAGGATTTAATAACTTCTGCTACATATACTGGTTTCCATACAACACAGAAAACATCACAAGCTCATTAATAAAGTCTTCTTATAGGTCTGATGAATAGATGTTGAATAACTATTTAGCTTTGGGTTGAATTATCTTCTGCAAGAAAGTTAAAGATATCATGTATCGTGATGTATGTCTTTTCGTCATTGCTCTGAATTTTATGTCTGCATTATGATAAAAAAAATTTAACCTGAAATGCATCTTTTGCACTTGATTGTGTGTATCAATTCCTCTGATGTTTAATCAGTCATTACCTTTTCCACACTGGGCCTTTTCATTATTAGTCTAATCACAATTTGAAGCTAAGTTCTTTTGCCATTTTTAAAAATCTTATATTTGTTTTCATCTCGAACATCAACCAAAATCCAGAAGGACATAAGATAATTTCACAATTGAGCACAACTAAATTCTAGGTTCTTGAAGTGCTTTATTTATCCTTTCAATTCTTTTCAGAAGCTTTTCTCAAACGACTGTCATGAATGCCAATTATAAGCTATTCAATTTTATTTTATTTCTTTACCAGAGATTTTGCTTCATGAACCACTGTACAGAAATAGTAATCAGTTTGTCAATTGAGGTGGTTCATAATTTAAAATAGTTGAAATTGTGGTGATCTTAATTGACATAATCCCTAATCAAAAGGTAAAAGTTAAATTAACATTTATCCCTTTTTTAGAAAATTTTGTATCAAAGTGCCTAGTGCCTACAAGCACAAAAATTCGGCCCTGCTTTTTTCTTCCTAAGTATTTGAGAAATTTTAATTTTTCAATGTTTCACTACTTACCTTACTATAATAATATACCTAATTATGTTTTACATTACAATTAGCCTTTGATTGTTGTAGCAGTAAATATATTTATTAGATTCATGACTGCCTCTAAGGATTATATTAATTTTTATCATTACATTTTAGATTTTGTTAAAATATAGTAAAATGGGAAGCTAAAATGTTTTATTATTATGTAATTTGTTAAAATTATATAAAAATGCGTGACAGCCTCAACACGCAAATAAAACACATAGTGGAATAAAATTAATAAAGCTTAATACCTCAAAAGGAAAGTTTTACATCTATATTTGTAACAGTGCAGGAGATAACATAATAGAACTACATATATTAAATTTTGAATGGATCTCGTAATAGACTTACAAATTATTGCATCTTTATGTGATATATTTGAAATAATAGTTTATTGTCAATATGGAAGACATTTATGAATCATTGTGTCTGTGAGTGTGGATAGCACATACAAACTCAAGACTTATAGTTGAAGAGTGTCTTTGGATATGGACACACCAGATTGGTTCAGTGGTATAGCATTGGCGCACAATGTCATAATTACAAGGTTCAACTCTTATATGTCCAGGTCGTCAATTTTTTACTTGATTGAATATTATTATAATATCAGGACTATTCCAGGTGATAAACATCTATGTCAGATAACGATGCATTTGGATAGGCTAGGGGCAAAAGGAATTAAAATTTAAAAGATATAAAGAAATGTGAATGAATTCAGTTGCTTTAATTAATGACTCCTACAGGGCTACTGGCATAATTTGATCTGTGCTGTGTCTTCGCTATGTGATGTTGAGTATTTCAATAATAGTCATCTTATTATACCTGAGGTAGCGAGGTGTGACATTAAATGGCAATGAGATAAACTCATGGAGCTACTATATATATGGAGAGGTAGTGAGGTGTGACATTAAATGGCAATGAGCTAAACTCATGGAGCTACTATATATATGGAGAGGTAGCGAGGTGTGACATTAAATGGCAATGAGCTAAACTCATGGAGCTACTATATAATAGAGAGGTAGTGAGGTGTGACATTAAATGGCAATGAGCTAAACTCATGGAGCTACTATATATATATGCTGTAGCGTTGCAAGAAAGTGAAGCCAGCTACGCCCCCCTCACAGAGAGACGAATTGAGCCGCTGTATGGCATAGTATGGCAACTGGCCGCCGTCTAGCAGGGGAAGCATAGGGAAAAAAGAGATGTATGCTCACTTGAATTAGAATACAACCCTATCGAGAGCATTTGGAGGCTTTATTTAATTAGGGTGTAAATGTTGAATAAATTTGCGTTATTTTTATGTAAAATACATAAAAAAATTGCTTTGTATTTTGGGCAATAACAAGTGTCTGAAAATCGCAAACTAGCCAAAAATCTAGATTGTTGTTGCTAATATTAATAAATTAGCTTAAAATGACAGTATGTTCAAGCTAAAATGTATATGTAATTATTTTTTGAGCATTGTAGTTTTTTTTGGAGCTCATATTAACTTTGTTGTAACTTACCTAACTTTAGTAAATTGTGAGAATTGTAACTGTTATGCACAGAATAATTCTGTCTGGGAGGGAGAAATTAGTAGAATACTTAATATTTTCTTTCTTGGTTTATTAAGTACATCAATTATATAATATATAAGTGATATAATGTATATGTTTTTTAATCATGAAAATAATATGCTCTAGTTATTTACAATGCTTTACCATGCTTTACATAATATAGTAAAATTAATCTGGATTCAAAAATTATGTAGTAATTATTCTTTTGCCACCTGTTGTGGCAGTCAAATGCACTGCAAGCTAAAACCATCTTTCCATGTCAAAAATAATGACAGACTCATGTCTACAACTGTTTGCTAGGAAATTCCAGCAACCCCGCTCCGCCCAGGATGATTCATACCCCCTCCCCCAACATTTCCCGAGCCAAGGTCGGCTTCAGTTGCGTGTTGAGATGGCCGTTCCATATATATATAATAGCTCCATGGCTAGAATCCAGAGATGCAATCAATTGGTAGCGTGCTCCTGCCTGAATAATTTGTAATTAGTGTTATACTTAATGAATTGTTGGATTTTCTCAGATTATATATGAGGATAAACTTTAAATTGTCTATTATTTTAAATATGAAAAAGAATCTTCTTATGAAACTGTAACAGTTTAGATCACACAAATGGAAAGAATAATACCATTCCGTACAAAGTGTGTTCATAGTCTTGAATATGTTTTATGTTATATTAAAATATAGCTGATATAATATTTCAGGGGAGCGAAGGGAGATTGATATAGCCCAAGTACTGAATCCAGGATATGTCACTGAGCTTAACTATTACACACAGTAGCTTATTATATAGCATTACTATATAAGAATACACTCTGTAAATAATTTGTTTACAGACATATACTCTTAATTCAAACAAATGAGCCCCTACATACAAACAACTTTATTTTAACAACAACCTGTTAAAAACCCACAAAAAGTCAATTCAGGTTTAAATTAAGTTGTTTGTTTAGTAAGCTTTATTTTACTTTGTTTTATTATAAAGATAATGATTTATTTGCACCAGCAATTAGAAGCAAGGGTTAGACTATTTAATACTTCTTTCTTCTATCATTTTAGAAAACATTCTGGTTTGTTAAAGGGAGATAAAATGTGTTTAAAAAAATCTCAGGTTGACCTAAATAATTTATCTGATAAACATATTTCCATTTTGTGTTCCTTTGTTCACCTTTGTTTAAAATAGAAATGTATTGAAACGAGATATTAAATTTTGAATCAATCATTTGATTGCAAATATAAAATAAAGACAAATTTGGTATTTATTCGAAAATTAGAGCTGAAAAAAAAAATATATATATATATACACAATTGTAATCACCCGACCCTGGAGTCGGATGTTTGCTTAGAACTAACATAATAGTGTTGAAAGACCTAGTCTAGTTTAATTGTTATGATGAATTAGTAAACACTAGGACACAACCGCTGACAACTCAACAACTTGTCCGCGTCTCGGCAATTGGGATCATTTGAAGTATAAATGATTCTGTTTTAGAGCTATCGAGGCTAACAGAATAATATATATTCATAGGGGTCACGCTTTCCGTTTTCAGGGCCACGCGGATTAGAACATCGAGTCATTGGGCACTTGTGCTGGAGGGCAACTGTTGTGCCCAAGGTACCAGGTTTGAATCTGTGGAGGTATTGGTCAGGTATTCCTCGTAAGCTACCCTGACAGATTATGTCTGCAGGAAGGGGGGTGTAACAACACAATGTTATTTAATTTTACATTTTTTCCCCCTCCCATTTGATTTTATACTTTATATTATTTCATAGCCAAGGCTTACAAAGTTATTATCTTTATTTTTAATTAATAACTATACCAGATTCTTGCTTTAGTGGTCAAATAGTCTAAGGCATCACTCTTGGAATATACTCGACTGCTGATGACGGGAAGATCGGGGTTCAAATCCTGTTTGGGTGTAACAAGAAGTTTCATACTAAATGGTTTGCCACTCTCCATCTATGCAGATGTAGGCACACTTACTCTGAATTCAACCTCTCTCGTCTCTAACACATCAAAGATTTTAGAAATTATGTGTATAATTTGAATGGGTAATAGGACACAATGACAATAAAAAAATAAAAATAGGCTGGATAGTTCTTCCCTAACTTTGAATGAAATCTTCCCGTCTACTAATCCACTTGAATCTCTAAACACGTGTTGATAAGAGTTATAAATATATTGTTTCCATTAGTGTCTCAAAAACCAAGTTTGAATAAACATAATTAGAATAAAATGGTGCAAAAATATTGTTTACGGGTTTTCAATTGATAGTTTGATAAAATATACCATCAAAGTGTGCCAAAACAAAATCATTTTCTAAAAAGAAAAAACATAAAAATAATTCTGGATTAAAATGTCCTAATTTGATTACTTTACCCATAAACACTTAAAATGGTGAATATTGTGTAGGTAGTTTCATTAGTAGATGTGGTCTTCCTTCCAAGCGAGCTTGAAGGTTTATTTAGATTTTTATTCCACTTCAGCTTGTTCTAATTACAGAATAACTGTGGACAGTCAACCTTACAGTTCAACCAAGAGCATCAGTCTACTCTCTTGACCTGATGAAGCTGTCTGTGACAGTGAAAGCTTGTCCTTAAAAATGTGTTTGTGTGTTTTTTTACTGTTCTATCTAAACAATTTCTACTCCAGTATCACCAAGGTAAGTGTGCTGGCTATCCCTCCTAATTTAAACCATGAATAATTTGAATGTTATTATTCTAATTAGTTATTGAAGCAACTCCATGCCAACCAAAGAGCTTTCAAATACTACTTCACTAATATTGTATTGTTTCATCTCAAAGTGTATTATCGGTAGGAAAAATATAAAATAAAATAAATGTCAAATAAGGCAAATTTATGTGTGCTACTGTTTCTTAAAATATGAATAATATTTGTCTTAAATACAAAGTAGGCTATCTTAGATTTAAAAAGGTAAGTGGCACTGGTAGTTTTATAATCATTCTAGAATTATTATTTTACAGTTAAGTTATTTGATTATTTCTAGAAAGTAAGGACACACTTCAAAATAAACCTCATATACGTTTTTACTTATTTTATAACCAGTAAGTTCTTATCTTTAGGTTCTTTGTTTTGCAAATAAATGAAGTTTAACAAATTGCCTTATAAATGTATAAATATAGAATAACTATTTTTCAATGAATTAAATAGCCAAAGCCATTATTGTGCTTTTAGAGAGAAATTCTCCATCTACAGTAGCCCCATTGCTTCTTTGGTGCTGACTGACAGCTCACAGCTGATTTCTGACAGTCAACATTTAGGTATAATACCTAAATTTTGACTGTCAGAAGTGACAGCTGCTAAACACATGTTTTTGCAGATCATATGGTTTGGCGTAGGAATACATAATTTGGTCGGTTAACTTTTCAAAGCTGTCAGCTGTCAGTCTGTAGATATATTCTGAAAATTTAAAAATGACACCTGGACACAGGAATCGAACCCGGGACCTTTGGCTTAGTACGCCAATGCTCTTACCACTGAGAATTCCAGGAATCGTCCTGTTCCCAGGGTCATTCTTCACTCATATTTTAAGGCAGAGTCTTTGCTGGACGTGCGGAAATTGTTGGGTTTATTCACGAGCTATCAGATAACACAGCCATCTTCGACTCAGTAGTTGGTTGCATTATCTGTTAGCTTGTGAATAAAGCCGACGATTTCCGCACGTCCGTCATAGACTCTGCCTTAAATATGATTGAAGAATGACCCTGGGAACATGACGACTCCTGATAGCTCAGTGGTAGAGCATTGGCATACTAAGCCAAAGCCCCCGGTTTTTATTCCTGTGTCAAGGTGTCATTTTTCAATTTTCAGAATATATTTCATTGGCCAGTTTTATATGCTAACTTGTTTTTTATAAGGGCGACATAAGTACCCACACATTTTTTTGACATCACAATTTTGTATGACTAGTAATAACTTATATGTTTTTACTCATGTCCAACCATTGCTCTCATTCACTCAAATTTACAAGTCAAAACCTAACAAAATTTTTGTTGTTGTACATTTACTGAGTATTTGTGCCTATGAATGTATTAAAAGAGTGCAAACAATAATGATTACAATCAGGCTACATATAATCAACGGCCATAATATGGTCTAACCATTTGAAAGTTAACTAAATGCTTGCGTCTGGAAATATGATGGGCAGATAAATCAAAACTGTAGACAGCTTGCTGGAACAATATCAAACAACATAGGATTAGAATAAAAACAAAGTAAAACACATTTTATTTTTATAATCCTAAAAGACTCATTAAAAGTTAACATTGTCTTTATTGAACATGGGCTGGAGAAAATCCAGGTTGGGAACTGCTAGCTTAAGAGTGATGCAGTGCTCGCATCAGCATAAAAAAAATATCTGGCTCTATGCTAGTGGCACAAATTAGTCCCTTGATATACAATGCTTTTTTTAACAACATTTATTTTCTTAGCACCGCGTCTTACTGCCTATACTCACTAATCACGTTAATAAGTTAAAAATAAAGAAAGTTGAATTTACAGGAAGTGTACCTGCATTTGCATGGAGGGAGAGTGGAAAACCATTTAGAGAAATCAACTCTCAATACACCCGACAGGGATTCAAACCCAATCTCCCTGTCATCAACAGTCTAGTCTATTGTGATAGTGACGCCTTGGACAATACAGCCACCAAAGCAGGTAACAACATGACATCAAAAGTGACAGTTGTAGACTGCATGACTTTTGCATGAATATGTAAAAATAGATCCAGTAGCTACTTGTAACAGTCAGATTTATCAATTCGTAAAAACATTGGGCTGAATCCTTGAGGGCATTAGAGGTTGGGGGGAGGGGGGGGGGTGAATAAATCAAGATTTAAAAAAGTAATTATAATTATTTTTGTAGAGACATTATGCCTACTAGTAGCTTAGCCCAAAATAATTACAGGACAAACCCTGCCACCAGATTCCAAATAATTATTTAATTCACCGCTCAATTTGAACAAGTTAGTTAAACATTTTATAAACATAATCATAGCAATGTGCACCTTTTAAATCAGATAAAATTTTGTTCTTGCCACGAGGAGCTACTAGGAGACAACTCAAACTTACTTCTAAGGAATTCAAATAACACGAGGGATGAACGGAAGAAAAAAGAAGATAAAGCAAAGTATTTGGGCCAATGACCGAGTGCTCTTGGTCAATGTTGACGCATGCACAGTGTCAGTTTTACATCAGTCGTGTGTTCAGTACTGCTCTAATGGCTCTTGATTCACATTATTTGTCTTCAAACAAATACCATCCTTTGTCATATTTATTCTAACTCAGCATAGTTCTATATATTCAAAATTATAATTAAATTACATTTTATACCACTTAAGGTGAAAGTGAAGGGGTCAGGAGAAAAAGTTTTTGCAGTTTTTATGGCAAAACATTTTTTTGGTTAAAATAAATCAAATATTGCTCCAGCACAAACATAGAGTATAATTTTATTAACATGGTGATTTTATGAGCTGTTGAATCTCTCTCATTAGCATAGCAGCATTAGATGAGAAACTTTTTAAATGAAGGGAAAAAATTGTCATTAAATTTAAAACACCCTTGACAGATATTCAATAAATTTTTAGGTCACCATGTGAAGAAAATTAAACTATGTTTGTACTGGAGTAATATTTGATTTATTTTGCCAAAAACACTGGCTTTTTCTCGTGTCCGCAAGTTATAAAAACCCAACAACAGTTCTGCTTTTTCCTCTCACACAATATTGATAAACTGAGTTATAAATCCTCAAGATACAAAACATTAAATGAGAACTTACTCTCTATGCTGGTTACATTTGTAGTCTTATTAAAAATACCACAGCAATCTTTAGTCTTCACTCACTCTCTGGTGGTATTCTTGGTGCAGTGCAATAAATGAAAGTAAGAGCTAAAATTAATTTTTTTTTCCGTTCCCTGAGGATGTACACATACCTCATTTTATTGAATGATAGTACAATAAACTCCCGACCATCCATGCTCAGGTTACCCAGTTTACAAACTATCCATGCATGGTTCAACAGTAATGTGTTAGGCAGAAAATAATATATAATTTCACCACAAAACAAATGTCGGAGGAAATAATACCATACAAGCTGCGCTGTATTTTTATACATATTTATGTGAAACATTATATAAATGATTACCTACATTATAAATACAATTCATATGTCTACATTAAAGAAAAAGTTGTGTATTCAATTATTCATGTTTTTGAATCACCCGCACATTCTGTGATACCGACTACCCCGGATCATCAAGAATTTACAGTATGTAGTTTTCAACTGGTAGAAATATGATTTCAATAAAGATAATGAAGCAGATGGCAGGAACAATATTTGTAATTGTGTGGAGACTTTCCTTGATTTTCTTAACCTTAGTTTGAGGTCACAAGACAGGAGTGGTGGATGTGAAATGTCAGGCAATAAAATTACGCATAAAGTGGACGATATAACTAAAGTTGATCCACCATAATGACAACATTGCTTTTATTAATATTTTTATGTTTTTCAATATGTGGTGGGTTAGCTTGAACTTAAATATTTTCAAGCCTATTTTACATGGATAGCTATAACTATAGTAGCCCCATGGCTTCTTTGGTGCTGACTGACAGCTCACAGCTGACTTCTGACAGTTAACATTTAGGTATATACCTAAATTTTGACCGTCAAAAGTGACAGCTGCTAAACACATGTTTTTGCAGATCATATAGTTTGGCGTAGGGATACATAATTTGGTCTGGTAATCTTTCAAAGCTTTTAGTTGTCAGCTGTGAGCTGTCAGTCAGCACCAAAGAGAGCCAAGGGGCTACTGTAGAGACATGAACTTTCCGTGATCGCAAAGAGTGTGATTTTTTAAAGAATGAATTTACAAGGTGGTTTTAAATTTCAAACAACTTTTTTTTACTTTGGAATAGTTTTTTTTATCATTTTTTATACAGTAGATTTTAATGAAATTTGATGTTTATTTTTTTTATCACAAATTTCAACATATTTCTCATTTAACTAGCAAATTTCAACATTTCAAACTGAAAAATAAAAAAAGCATTTAACATTGATAAAAAAAATATTTGCTCATTTGTGAGGTCACTTTTTGGTTTAAAGCTTAAACTATTAATGAGAATTTAATTTCGCGGATAGAAAGTTATTTTCTATTTTTTTTAGTAATAATTCTTTACACTTAATGGTAAAAATTTAAATATATATTTTTATTGTTATAATTTACACACACTGCATACACTATAAATTAACTAACCCTTTTTTTCATAGGCTAAATAATATATTATAATTCACAAAATTGATAAATAAATGAATGTGGGCAAATTAAACTGGAACACTTTTGGTCCATCTAAAGCTGGTAGACATACACTGTTGCCATGATTACTAATCTTTGTCAGTATTCTATAGTTTGAATAGACTACTACACATAAATTACACTTGGATAGTTCCCACTTCAGTTTTAATTGGTTATATTTTTCAATTTGTGATTCTTTAAAAACTTATATGCATCATTGTATATTATTATTGACGCGTGGAGTAAGTATTAATATGTTGCAACACTGTAATCTTTAGTCTTTAAGTATTTTAATATAATGTGATTTAATATCCACTCTTAAGGTGCAGTCGCATAGCTACTAATACACAGTAAAAATGACTGATTTGCGGCCGAAATTCTAGATGAACCAATAATGATATTTTTTTATTTTTTATTATGACTGTATGAACACTTTTCTAAATTGATATGAATTATATAATATATTTTTATGCATATATCTTTAAAATTAACTCAAAAACCATATTTTTGAAAATGGTTGGATTTAAAAAAAAATGTAATCTTAAGTTTTGTGTGTACTTTACAAATATAATATTTTTAATCATGTAAACCTATTCCCTGGGCCATAAATCAGTCATTAGTTACATAATATAGGTTTATTACAAGATAGGGGTGACAATCCCCACCCCGCCTAGAGAGAGGGGAAGTTTCTCTGTTGAACCCAAGTCCTAAGATTCAGTTGGCAGTAATCCTATTGTTCGCTTGACAGGACGAACACTAATAGCCTTGAAACTTGTACAGAGGACCAGTTAGAATATACCAGTTGTATTTTTTTTTCTGAATCTTAAAAAAAAATTTTTGGAACCTAGAAAGTGAACCTACATTAACATTATTTCATAAAATATATTAAATAAAATATTTTTTTCAATGGGGATTTTTAACATTTAGTTTATGAAAACAAGGATTATATCAGCACACGACTTACAAACTAGCTTTTAACTATGACATACATAAGGGTTTACTAAAGTTAAATTAGTGACTTTACCTGGAATCGAATTGGGGGCCCTTAGCATAGTAAGCACACGTGCTAATGACCTAGCTAAAGTGTTGGTTAAAATATGAGAAATGTACTATGTAAAATATGATAAGCCTCTTTAAATAAATGTGAAAAATAATAATATAGCAATCAAAGCATAGCTGTGGTAAAATAATATTCAATACCAAAATTGGATTCAATTTGAATGTTGTGCAAGTTGACGCAGCGTATGATTACTCTAAAAACACAAAGTATTAAATTATTTACATTTATTTTGTATTAAAGATTGAATACTTTTCTAAAGCATGCAATTATTTGTATGTTTCTAAAATAAGTGTAACATTATGTTGTAGAATGTTACTATACGACCCCGCCCCATGATGACGTAAACGCTTGCATCACAGTAAATCATTCTACCCGCTCCAATAAATACAACTCAATTAGGATCCCTACAATAGTAAGTTTCTCTGTTGTAGTTCATGTAGGTTAATAAGACATGATAAAATAATGCTGGACAATATATTTCACTACCAAATCCAATTCTATGTTAATAGTTTTTCATGTACTTACCAAATGATTCTGCTTACACTAGTAACCTGCAAGGCTGGTCTACATCGGGCGTACTAAAAACGACGAGTGGGGCAAGCGAGACATGACGCGTCAACTAGAGGTCCCGACACTCCGTTTTCAATTGGCGAGTAATGGGCTGTGTAACTTCAATGGCAACAAGGGATAACTACGTACCTGACCTCTGGCGGTTGGAAGAAGAAGTACCAATAAAACATCGGATGATTGGAGAAACTGACTGATATGCATATGGAGCAGTAATAAACAATGGTCTACGTGACTGTTTGAAGACATCGTTGACGTCACCTAGCGTGTGTTTCTGTTTTCCCACCCCCCTTTCCTGCAATGAAGCTCCTATATAATGGCTACACATGTATGCCAAAATTGACTATATTTCCATCTGCGATGGACGACGGACCATTTTCATCGACTAGGACAATGGCTGGATAAAACTTGTATTATGTATCAATATTGTAACTATGGCGATTTTTGTTAAGGAATCTAAATTTAATTTCAACTCTAATAATTGTGTATATAAAATCTTTAATCTTCTGTTTCTCAACTAACTATCTTATTATGGTCGTACTACTTAAACTGGTATTATACGCTTGGTATATCGCCACCTGGGCGCTAGAGTCTTTCTGTATTATTCATTCTCGTAAATATCCACTCTTAAAAGTTGTTCTAATTTTGTACGAGTTAAAGTTAATATGATTGATATTGTGGATATTATATTAATGTTTTCTAATCATCGAGGTAACATTTCTTATGTAGTTTGCTCTTTAATTATCGTAAAGTAATGTAACTATTTAATTTTGCCTTTTGAAGTATCAATGACTTTAATTAACTATTGCTGATTTAAATATCTTTTTCATTAGTATGTCCCTTTAGGACTTTTGAAGTATTGTTTACTGATGGCATTATTGTTTTGATTCCAAGTCTGAGTCAGGATCAGATAGTCCCGCGGGGGCTATTGTCTGTTAGTCAAACTCTTGCGTTATGTAATTGCCGTATATAATGTTTTCTAAGTTAAATTACATAATTTATATCTTCGTTTTCTGTGAATAACGAAACTTTTGTAACCATTTGAAGGTGCCCATTAGGCCCTTGTAATCTTTTACCGTATTTAACTTCAAACGTAATGTTGTTGTCTCATATAGACTGAACCGTCAGGATAATGATTGGATTTCAATTATCTGTTCTGTAAATATACCTGCAGCATTATGTTGTTGTTGCCGAGTTTAATTTCCAACATATCTCATTAAGATATAATGAGACCATGTACTGTTATCTGCGCTCTTGTTATTAATATGAATAAACTTCTCATATTGTTGCTTTTAAATATTTCTAATAATTTCCCTGTAACGTGTTCCTTAGATTCATTCTCTCCCTTTTATTATTTTCATTGGTTGGTAGTAAGAGGACTGAGAGGGTGCAACATAAGAATTAACTTTTTGAGGTCAGTGTAGCATTTCAAAGTGTCGGAAACTATATGATATCTTCCAAGTAGACCAGAGTTGGAATGTGCTCTCCAAAAGGGCGCAAACCTTGGCTTTCCAGAGGGTGTAAAATATTTGCATGATTTCAAAAAAGTGTATCTATTTATTGTAAAATAACTATACGAATTCCGGTAGAGTTAAATAATATTCACTAATAATAAATATTAGTGGTTAATGCAAAGACTTACAAAATAACATTATTTTTGTTTTCCCCATGTGGTTCAAAGCATTACTGAATAATGTGACTTTCATAGTTTATTTTTAATAAAATAGTATAAAAAAATTAATGGGATAAGTGAATTTTATTTCACAAAATTGGAAAAACATTTAGCATCTAAGGAACAAATTGTATAAGATATATCCTTGTCAAGGATCCTCGGACTATTTGGATATAGTCTGTCTCAACAACATACATCCTGAGCAAATTGGGTTTGTCTCGAAAAAAAGGGTGGGTACTACATCACATCCCCAATCACATCAACTAAACCAGACTTATATCACCTCTGAATACAAGTCCCTCCAAAGACACACACCAACACATTCCAAAATACATTTTTAATTTTACGCCAATCTCCCAAAAATTTTAAATTTCAAAATTATTGAATGAATTATTCAACTTTATATATATCCAAATAATTATAATAAGTGAAAGACACTGCTATAAATCCCATTTATAACATAATAATACCTGTACATTCATCTACTATTACTAAGTTCATCACATTTTAAATCTTTATGCCAGCTTAAGACAATTTAAAAAAATAACTTTAACTAGCTTTTTAAATATTCATGTACAAGCATATTTGTTTTGAATTGAATATTTCAATGATTTTAGCTCATTTTTAATTAACAAACTTAAAAATGTTGTTGTCCTCACAATTTTGATTAAGCCTGGAATAATCCCCAGAGTGGGCTCCAGTCAAATTTTACTCGCTTAACTCTGAAATCTGTTCTGTCAGTCCTGATTATAAATTAACTTTGTTAGTGACAAAGCAGATCCAGAACTATAGTGAATTCTGGAATAACATCAGACAAAATTATGGTCAATTCCTTAATAACGCAAGGCAAAACTAAGTTTAGTTCAGAAATAGTATTAGTCGAAACTAAGCCCAGTTCTGAAATAATATTAGTCGAAACTAAGCCCAGTTCTGGAATAATATTAGTCGAAACTAAGCCCAGTTCTGGAATAATATTAGTCGAAACTAAGCTGAGTTCTGGAATAATGCCAGTGAAGACTAAACCCAGTTCCACAGTCAGGATTAATCCTAGTTCCAGCCAGCCCTCCGGACCAAGCCAAATCTAGTCTAACCTAACCTTAACTACCTATCTATTTCAAATGAATTGATGTATAGTACTTTTTTTTGTCATAGTAGACACAAGGTTACATTTAGAGTGCTATTGTTTGAAAAACATGTGTTTTGTTTCTGACTTATTATTAATACATTTGACCCTTTTTCTCAGGTATACAAAGGGCCCAGATACATTAATAATTACTTATTCCAAATTAACCACTATTTCAACATATTCATTACAAGGAAGAAGAATAATTAACCTTAAATATTTTGTTGAACAAATAATATCAATGGATGACCATCTTCCTTTTCACTGCTCTTTCAAAGACATGGATCCAAAATGTGAAATAAGAAGAGGACTGAATACTGGATTTATGTTCAAATGTAGACTCTGTGGATTGTAAAGTATGTTGTGGACGGATATTTCTGATAATTCTGTAGAAATTCTTTTCATGGACGTTAACAATGCTGCCGTATCAGGAACGTTGAGTACTGATGGAGGGCATGCACAGCTCGATGAAATGATGTCAACAATGTATGAGTAGCAACACCTTCAAAAAGTATCATGATCGCCCAGGAGATGAGTGGAAAAAGGCAGCACAGTGTGTAATGGAAGACGCAGTCAAGCTAAAGATAGAAGAAGCAAAGAAATGAGGGCACATAGCAGCTGACGGTACTCTTCTATTAACTGTGGCAGCTGATGGCAGCTGGGAAAAAGAGATCTTACAGAAACAACTACAGTTCGCTGTCGGGTTTCTTCGTATTCAAATGCTTATTTTTAAGCCTTAAAGAAGTATATCCCACCAATTTCCACACAGTTAAATATGTATATAATTCACTTTTTAGGCATTTATTATCATTATATGACTAATTTAATTTTCGTGCCATATTAACCAAGATAGAAGGCTGCCCAAATGTGAAAAAAAAAACCTTTTTAAAATCTAAATGGCTTAACACAAATTAAAACTCAAAGGGCTTAATTACTTTATGATAATTTTACTCATTCGATCATTTTCATCCAGCCGAGTGTCAGAAAATCCCAATGAATTTGTAAAAAATCGAGTATACACAGGTTAATTTAACTAAACATTACAAATATATATTAGTTTTTCCTATAAACCAATTGTAAAAAATCCATGTATTTAGACAACATAAACACTCGATTTAACTCAATTTTAACCAAAATTTGTAATTACATTTACCTTTGAAAAAAAGATCACTGAACACGTGAATCTAACCCAAGACATTCTACTATGCATGTTTTGCTATCCATGAATCGTCCCATTCTCAGAACTATTTCTTCAAGTTCATTCAAGTTCACTATTTATAAGTATCCCCCTTATTATCGTAAACTACTATTGATAAGTGATACATTTGTGCTTTACAGGCTGTGATCAATGGTTACTATTCAAGTAAAGGTGTAGATCCACATCACCACGTGTGCAGTAAGAACTGGGATCTTAGTTCAACCAGCTTAGTTCAAGCTGCATTTATTGTAGAAGGATGTCTTGTTAGTGAGGCTATCTATGGAGTGAGATATGCAAAGTTAGTTGCTGATGGCTATAGCAGCGTGTATAAGAAAATACTTGACGCCAGGTCATATAAAACAATAACTGTAGAAAAAGTGGAATGCCGTAACCATTTACTCAGGAATTATTGTAATAAAATTAAGAAACATAATTACAAGTGATGGAGGACGGTACCCAATTATGTTGCGTAAGAAAATAGGAAATAATACACTCAGGTTAAGAACAGCTGTCAGTAAGGCTATACAATAGAGGGAAAAACAAGATGCACCCCAGAAAATAGAATTGATGAACTAAGAAAATATATTTTGAATGGACTTAGCTATGTGTTAGGTGACCATTTGAAATGCAAAAGAGCATGGATACTTTTACCAGGGAGAATATAAGCCAAATGAAAACCTAATTCCTGATTTAATTAAAGTTGGTCTCTTTGAAAAAGCTTTGGCCCCGTCTAAATATCTTGCCCAGAACAGTCGCAGCCTTATACAAGATGTAGACAACAATGCTTCGAACAATATAATGGTGCCGTTGTAAAATACATTGATGGGAAAAGAATAAATTTTTCCTTATCTGGCAGTTATAAAGTAAGATGTGCGGCTGCAGTGGTCCAACACAACACGGGAAAGGCCCATTACGTACTCCACAAATGAAGAGAAAGTTGAAGGTAGATTCTGAGAAAGAATGTCATAGAAAGAAGCCAAAGCTAGCAAGATCCCTTTTTTGCAAAGAAGGTAGCCAGGACCAAAACTATGGTACAAATGTACAGCGACCAGACATGAGTGTGGAGGAATTTCAAAGAGAGAGAGACCAATTTTTAATTTTTCAAAAAATAACCAAAGAAGAAAATTACTGGCGGCATCGAACTTTGGTACAGTATGCAAACGTAGAGCAGATACTGGATGTGAAAAATTGATTAAGCAAATGCTGTACAGCTCTGAACTACAATCTCAATCAATCATGTATGACTAGATAAAGGAAAGAGATGCAATTAATGACCTTGAAAAAAAAAGCATTAAAGTAGTACCCTGTGGCTTTTTTTTTTAGACAGAAACATACCAGTAGTAGCTTCACCAGATGGTCTTATTGGTGAGGGTAGGATAGTAGAGGTAAAATGTTATTCTCTGCAGCTGAAATGACTCCTGAAGAAGCTGTTTTAGCGGGAAAATAAATAACAAACGCCATAATTACTTTTATCAAATTAAAGGTCAGCTTCACATAATGCAACGAAAATAGTGTTTACTAGTAGTATGGACCAAAAAAGGTATGGTAGTCAAAAGGGTAGGAAAAGATGATGATTTGTGGAAAATTGAAAATGAATAAATTAACTAGATTTGATTTAGATTGCATATTGCCAGAGCTAATAAATCCTAGGCACAATAGATCAATGAAAATAAAAACTATAGAATATATTTTGAATCCACTAAAGTATAAAACAAAGAAACCAAAATTTTTAAACAAAGTAATAATCAATTTGTTTCAAAATTTTTGGTTACTTAGTTTTAGACGTTTGTTTTTATACAATTATTGTATACATTTTTATTCTTTATTTAAAAAAACTATCACTAAGATACTGTGATTAATTAAAAATGTTTATATTGTAATACAGTATAAGAATGTGTTTTATTGTAATGGTTACTTGATATTTCTATATAATTGTGCTATGTTCTTGCAATAAAAGTAACTGAAGATATCATTGATTGTAATGACTTCCAGGGTTTTGTATGTAGATTAGCTTTACTCTATTCCTACAATAAAACCATTAAATAATGTATTTTATTGTGATGGCTACTCGATATTCTATATAATTGTGCTATGTTACTATGATCGAGTGCAATGAGAAACAAACGCGTTAGTCAACCGGGCAACTGGTGCGGGTCCCTCCAAAACTTATTCAACAGTAACGCTTTCAATAAATATACGGTAAAATGTGTATTTTTTTACACAATGGAGGAAGACTTATACACAAGCCCAGATACCATAAATAAACCTCTTTATTTAAAAAGTTTTGACAAATTCCAGGACACCCTTGACAGTTATTCAAGATTTGTTGATACTAGCATGTGCATAAAACTAAAATCTATGTTGCTAGTGAAGAAAGTTTGATTTATTTTGGCCAAAATATTGATTCTATAAAAATTGTAAAATTACACGCGCTCCCTTCTGCCGCACCTTAATCAATCTAAGAAGTGTTTAGTCTAAAAAGAAAACTTATTCCATTGAGGGTGAGGGGGTGGGAGGCAGCTACCCCCATAAAAAAAATTCTCTAGTGCCCTCCTACAGTAAAAATATTAAATCCTGCATATGTGGTTGGCTCTCACCATTTTGAGAGTAGCTCCTAAATATCCCATATGTTGTTATCAAATGAAGAATATATGAATAGAGTCGACAACTTTTTTTAGACATTCATCTACACTCTAGATTTGCCAAGGACGGGGAGATCGAGGTTCGAATCTCGGTTGGGTGAACTGTGGGAGGGGCGTCCTAAATGGTTTTCCACTCTCCCTCCACGCAAGTTATAAAATAAAGTTACCCTCTAGATGAGCGGTTCCTAACCTTGTATCGCTCGCGTACCCCTTGGCACCCCATATCCATGAATTGTGTCCTTAGTTATAGAAATGTTTGATTAATACAGTAACAATTATTTATAATAATTTATTTGTTGCAACTGAAAAATATGGGCTAGTAATGAGATTAAAAAACAATGTTATAATAAGGTGAATAAAGAGTTCATATATTTTTACATTCAAAAAGCAAAAGATAGAAAAAAACTAACACATTTAATTTATTTACTAATAATCATAAAATTATTTTATACTTGAGATTAAAATCATTTTCTCAAGTTGAAAAAACAAAAAAACAAAAAAACAGAACTGCCCCTCACCATATCGTTGAGTTAATTTCATAACTTTTGACTGATCATTCGTCTTACACTGCTGGCAAATGTAGCTCTTTCCGCCATTATCAAAATGTTTCCATGTACCCCTGGGGGTACGCATACCCCATGTTGGTAACCACTGCTCTAGATAACTAGGCCGAATACGTAACGCGTTCTCTTACTAAGCTAGTTGTTTGATTACCGCTGGGCATAGTGTTGATCATATTTTGATGAATTTACGGTCTCGAGTTCTGTCTTAGGATTATGCTAGTTTGTAAATCGTGTGCCTATATAACCACATTTCAGTGATGGTATTCAGAAAGTGCAAGTTATATCTTCAACTATACCTTAAAAAAGTTTGTAGGTCATGTGCTAATATAGCCAATTTTTAGGATATTTAGAAAGTGCACGAATAACTTTCCAAATGACTAAAAAAAAATTAGAAAATCATTGTATTAAACAATTAGTCACATTTTTTAAAACCATCTAGTAATAATCAATATGCATATGATAAATATATTTTCATCAAATGTAGATTTAAAACTATTTCATTTTTATTAGAAAAATAAAACAGTTTTCTAATTCATGTATATTAGAAATAGGAACAAAGCTTATTCAATGTAGCCTGTTTATTCCAACACTTTGTGAACCCAAAACTTTAGGTAGAGGTGAACAGCTGGTGTCTGCTTTGTTTGTCGTTCTGAATACAGAAAACCAATCGACCAAAAGAGTGACACACGCCAGGGTGGTAAAAGTAATAGAGTGGTGGGGGTACTCAGTTTGAGAAGGAAAATAAGGGATATTTATGAGGTAAATGTTGTAAGATCTAAACACAAAGAATATGTTATAATATTAACTAACTATTAAAACATTGTATATCTTAACAATTTTTTTTACGGCTTTTAAATATTTATTTCCATATTTTGGATCACTGAAAAGTTCAGCTCTATAGTTACAACTCAATTTGGGGTGACACATTAAATGTTTCTTCATTGGCGAGGACTATCTAGCACATATTTTGAATAATTGTATTCACAATATGGCAGAAACATTGGAAATTGACGTTGAGAACTTTATTTTTAAAATATATCAATATTTTCATTTCTCAACTATCTGTATTGAGGAACTGTAAGAATTCTGTGATTTTGTTTGGAATGAATATAGGCAGTTGCTTTCTTACACCAAAACAAGATGGTTGTTAGTATTTCTTGGAGATAAATATACATGTTTATGGCTGTCATTTTTTCAAAAACAAAACAACAAATAAAACACCTACTATAATTAAAATATTTTTCAAACTTGAGCTAAGTGACATCTACTTTTGCCTTCATTCCTGACTGTATTTCAACTTCATATACAACATGTTAAATGAGACAGCAACACTGCTGTGGAAGTTCTGAATAACTTGAACTTTGTCAAAAACAACCCTAACAGGTAACAGCCAACTTTGGTTGCTATTACTCAAACTAGACAATGCACCATGGTATGGTTTTCTGTATTCCACTTAGAAAATTAACAGCAACATCGAAAACTAGTTATTTAACAAACACACAATCACAATAACAGAGTTTTGCTGTTGACATGTGAAGAATGCAGAAAAATTAACTTTAATATATTTTCTGGTTTCAAAGTAACTGTGTGTATAGTTTCCCAGTTAATCAACTGTTGAGATGGACTTTTAATTAATGTAGGACTGAAAGATTTCTACCGCTGATAATTAGAGAGCTAATGGCAGAAAAGCATAGAGCAGGGTTGCCAACTCAATGAATATGGGAACTACTTTAAAAATTTCAAAATGTGTTGTGAGCTACCCATATTATATAATTGGTACTCATTATAACAAAATTATAAAAATAAAACATACCCTGCCTGCTATGTCAAAATATGGAGAATAAACCATTTGTAGATAAGCCTGACTATTATAACTTCAAAACACAAGACACAATACTAAAAATGATGTGCGCACACAAAGGCTGATGTGGAATTTGAGTGCTATGTTACCAGCTCACCCCAGACTCCAATATTGTGGCATAAATAATTATCGCTGTGAAAAAAAAAATATATTGACATGTGAGCTACCAAAAATGCCTCTGTGAACTACAAAGATTGCTGCCGACAGTTTGGCGGCCCCTGGTGTGCTGAAATAATAATAATAATAATCATCATCATCACAAGCAAATTCCAGCCACTAACGCCATATATTTGGAACACAAGCCTCTTCAACATATCCTTTCTTCCTAACACATCTCTTCCTCCACAATGACCCAGTCTTTTCCACTCTCCTCCACACTTTTCTGCACTCCGCTAAGGGTAAGTGCAGGTTCTAAATTTGTCAGGCCAAACCGAGTTACAAATGAGTAAATATGATAAAATGACCCCCTTCAAGAAACCCTTCCCCTCCAAAGACACTGAAATAAATCTGCTTTCCATCTCAGGAACTCACACGTGAGTATAAGTCATTCCAGGGTTAAAACTTATGTTACTCGGCTCAAAACTGGTAATAAAATAGGTACTTAAGTCCTTTTAACATTCTTGCAAAGCAAAAAATGATCTTCTATGAAGCAGAAAACGCTAGTTGCAAAGGAGGATGGGAAAAGAGAGAGAAAGTAATCATTGAGACAAGGTTAGCACAGTTAACATTCACCCTTGATCCTACAGGTCAGAGCCATATATTGTGCTTGAAGAAACTAAACAAACAAATGGGAGGGAGGCACATGTTTAAATCCCAGCTGGTGACACTTGACATGATTTTACTTAATGTTTTGAAATATATTTACATCAAGATTAATAATATAGTCTATATTAATAAGCCTTACTTTACTCTGTCCATCAAATAAATTCACAAAGGAAAATATAGCAACTAATTTATTTGCAAAGTTAATTTATTACAAGTTTCTGTGGCAAAATAGTAAAGACTGACTATGTAAACTATCTTTATAGTAAGATACTTGTTACCTGTAAAGTTCTCAGAGGTGATTTTATTAAATGGTTTTCCACTCTCCCTATACACAAATTCGGGTAAATTTCCACATTTTTATCACAATAGAGCAATTAAATGTGGAACAAGTATTAAGATGAGTTAAAGAAATAATCTTATTTGTGGCCTTTAAATCAAGGATTCACAACCTTTCTAGGCTAGTGGCACCCTTGTGAAGGTGATTAGAATAGTGTGGCATCCTTGTAAGAATTTTCATAAGTGTTTTGTTTTTCACATTTTTTATTTTTTTATCTAAAGTAGAATATATCAGAGTAGCATATTAAACAATTAACAGTGTTTTAATTTGGCAACTATCTAAAATTGCACACTAGCCAACCATAATGTGATATCACTGAAAAATATTATCACTAAAATGAATAATCTGTAGTCATCAAAAGGGAAACAATTATTGTCTCACATTGTGTGCTGTGGCACATGCAATTCAGAGAAATACTTAAGTGCCGTGGCACACCGGTTGAGAATCCCTGCTCTAAATGGAATAAAGGCATTCACTTTGTCAACACAATAATGTAATTTAATTACTGTTTTATCATATATTTCTTATAATCGCTCATTACGGATGTTGTTATTTAAAACTCACAGGAGATTTTATTTCTAGTGCCAAAGAAATCAGGGTTTAAATCCCGGCAGTATCAAGGTGTGACTATTATAAAAGTGCTACTATAAAACTTATAGATACCTATGCCTATAGGCCTACAGGTGGTATTAGCACTATGTTATAAGATTATTTCAATCTTCATGTTAATGTTTTCTTTCATAATAAAAGTTTATATCTTAAATTTTGTTTTATTTTAAAATGTTCTCCATTTCAATGGATTTCAAAATAGATTGTCCTCCTTTTTCTTTAGAATATGGTAACCCTGACTAAAGGTGTTTGGCCGGTATGAAAGAATGAAGCTGAGTGAGCCATTAGTTTGAGTGGAACTCTAGTTTCGTTGATTTGCTTGCCAAGCATGGTGATTTGTCCAAGTAGTGACGTCATTATGTGAGTGATGCAGAAGTCCAGTCCCGAGCACACTATGCAGCACTACTGGCTCACTAACGTTATTTTTTCACTACCACTGTGACACTTTTGGAAGTAATACAATTTGTTTAATTTAAGCTATAAGTTACACCTTGTGTAAACACTATTTTGGCAGGAGCGATATATGTTTGGTGCTTTTTAGATTTAAATAATTATAAAATATTGCTAGTTCTTTGGTCAATATTTTATCCATGACTAGACTAGACATAATTTAACTAGCAGCATTTGTTAGGTTAGATTAGTTAAATATAATACAGGTTGGTTAAGAATAGTTTGAGTAATAGCATACACCCCTAATGTAACATGAGCTTTGAGTTAAATTAATAGGGAATGCACCAGCATTTGCCTGAAGAAAAGATAAAAATCATACCCTAGTGACACCAACCCCAGTGTAAGTTGCCAAAATTTGAAATGATCAGTTGGCTGAAATTAGTACGATATAGCAGAGTTGGCTCTACCAATAATTAAGATATTGAATTACACAGGGTGTTCCACTCGAATGTAGCCACGATGTTCGTCTACTTTTGGTAAAATATGTAGGATTGCATTGACACTTTGACACTACTCTGTAGTCCAAGACAAAGGAAATACAGCAATGCCAACAGGATTAAACTTTGGGAGGAGACAACAATGGCAGTAGTGTCACGTCGGCTGTTCGCACGTGGAGACAGTCGTACGAAATGAGAAGTAGATCGAGGTGAGCGAGTGGTGAACATTTATCAGTATTCAGTGGAAGAGCGTGTGTTTATTGTGAAGACATATTGGATTAGTGGGTCTATAAAGAATTGTCAGAGAAGGATTTAGGGAGAACATCCGCGCTAGATCCAGGCGGTATCCCCTTTTCCCCTGTTCTGGTTGCCACCTTCAGGAATATACAGCGCCGAGTTGCCACTGTGTTTGTAAACCCAAAGAGGTCACTTCCAGCACATGTTGTGATCAGCCCCATTTCTCATACCTACAGGTAGAACATATCTATGTTCTGTTTCATTTCAGCTTGTCTGGTCAATGTAAACTGACACTTTTCGGTTCACGTGGGACATCCTGTATATTGTTAAGGCAATAAAGGGTAAACTTATTTTTAGTTTTGGAAACTTTAAGGAGAGTTCCTTCCTGTTTTTCATTTTTACATCAAGGAATGTTCTTCATTGCGGTTTAGATGGACCTTAAACCAGCCCCCTCAATTTCATTCTTCCACCACACCGATAAGTAGTTTATTCTTATAGTTTTGGAAATTTAAAAAACTCATTTTACCAGACCCCACTTTATTATCATCATGAACCGTTTTAAGCCTGTGGCCGAGTCCATTTAGTAAAATGCTTCCATCTCCCTCTGTCCCTCCACAATTCTTCCTCCTGCACTCTCTTCCACTCTCCTCCTCTCACTTGCACACTTGCTGTTAGCTGTACTTCCCATTTCTTCCTTGGTCTCTCTTGCGATCTCTTCCCTAAATACTTAATATACACTGATCTTCTTGTAATCTTCAGCCCTTCCATCCTCATTACATGTCCATACCATCTCATCCTAGCTTCCACTACTATCTTATGTACTCCAACTCTAGACCTTACATATTCATTCCTAATCCTATCTCTTCTGGTGACAGCATGCTTTTCAAAAACTTCATTCCCATGGCCTCCACTTTCCTTGTTTCTCCTTTATCCAAAGTCCAAATTTCCGCTGCATACTTTCCTATGGGTATGAAGTATGTTCTATACAGCACTTCCTTACACTTTAGGGGCACTTCTCTTTTCCATGGTAGGTCTCCTACACACCTGTATAAAACCTCTCCCTGCTGTCCTTGTCTCACTATATCTTATCAGCTACCCCCTTTTGCCTCAATCACACTACCAAGATACTTTATGCTCTTTGCTTCTTTCAAATCTACTCCATCCTTTTCTTGTTCTTGTTTACTACCTTATCATAATCATCATCATCATATCATCATCCATCATCATCATCATCATCATCACTTCACTTTTCACCATACTAAATTGCATTCTCACTTTTTCACCTCCTCATTCCATTCCTGCAGCTTTTCCTGTACTTCCTTTTCCCGTCATACCATAAAGTCATCAGCAAACATCATTGCATTCATTTTTCATTTTCTCCTCACCCAGTTTCCCTGCCACTCTAGTCATTATCATTTCCATCACCCATACAAATAGTAATGGTAAGAGGGCACTTCCCTGCTTGACTCTATTTTTTAATTGTAACAACTATGTCCACCCTCTCTCCGTCTTTACACATCTTACATTATTATTCATATTCTTACTCTACTAGCCAAGCATCTTTATACTCCAGTCCCCTTCATTGCTTTAAGTATTTTCTTTCTATCCACACTATCATTAGCTTTTCCATAAATGCCATTACCAGATCCTTTCCAAACTCATATTTCCTTTCCATCAACTGTCTGATTCCAAATATTAAATCTATAATCAAGCTCTTCTCTCTGAACCCATGTTGCTCTTTTCCCCATCTTCCCTTTACGCTTTTCCTCTTTCTCCTTTCCAGAATCTTTTCGTACATTTTCACACAATGACACATCAGTGTTTTACCTCTATAATTTTCATAACTCCTCTTATTCCTTTTCTTGAATAGTGATAAGATAATACCTTTTATCCAATCCTCTGGCACGTTCTTCTCCCTCCACACTGCCCTTAATACCCTATACCCCCAATGTAGACTTATTTATCCTGCTGCCATTATCATATCCACCGTGAGTTCGTCCATTCCTGGTGCCTTCTCCTTCCAAATACTTTTAAACCTCCATCCATTTCCTCCTCTTCTTCTTCCTTCCTACCAATCCTTCCCCTTCAGGATTCAACAATCTCTCAAAATATGATTTCCCCACCTTCTTTACCTCCTCATCCCTCTCCATTATCCTTCCTTTTTCATCCATCATTTGGACCGCTTTCCTACTTCCTCTCCTCCTTTGGCTTACTTGACTATACAATATTTTCTTACTCCCTTCCACATCAGTCTCTAGCACTTTTGTCAAATCTTCCCTCCATGTTTTTCTCGTTTCTCTTACTATCATCTTTGCATTTTTTTTTCTCCCTATATTTATCCTCAGTCTCTCTTGTTCATTTTGTGAACTATTCTCTGAATGTTTTGTTCTTGGCATTATCTATTTCCTTTAACTTTTCATTCCACCATGGAGTTTCCTTCTATCTTCTCTTTCAGCCCGTTCTTCCGTGTATCTCCTCTGCCGCTTCCACCATGCACTTTTTGAACCTTTGCCCCTTCTTTATTCCTTCTTTTATGTTGTCCTTTGGTAGTAATCCTTTAATTTTTCTTGAAAGCTCATTCTCTCATCCACTTGTCTGAGCTTCCATATCCTTGTCCTCTTTTCCTGCTTCTATATTTGGCAGCCCTTCCTCCAGCCTTTCATGCCGGCGACTAAAGTCTACGGTCCCTGTCCAAAGATACACTTGGCAGAACCTTAAAGAAATGTTCATTGTGCACGCCTTTGCTTCTATATCTAATAAAAAATAGTCAATTAGGAATTTTTGCTCCTTATTCCAGCTATAGTGCGTTATCTTAGGAATATCCCTGCTCTTCTTAAACCAACTGTTTCTGACCTTTAGGCCATTTCTTGAGCACAATTCCAGGAATAGTCCCTAAATACAATAGCTATATTTCAGTTCTATACCACAAAGACATACTTTTTTTATTAGTTTTGAAAATGTTGATCCCTCTCCCCCAGTCATTTCTTCAATTTGATCAATTTTTATTTTGTGATCTCGAGGGGTCCTTATACCTGAATGCCAAATTTAAATGTTCTATCACAACTAAGTGATTTTTATATACTCTTTCCCCCACACCTTTTCCCTTACATCCCAGGTTCTCATTTACAATTTTTAGATTCTTTTGGTTATTTTAAGTGGCCCCTTTACCTCCCTTCTGAATTTAAGTTTTCTACCACACTGAAAATATAGTGTTTCAATTTAATTTTGAAAGATTAAGCTCCTTCCATCCCTCTCCCCCTTTGTCCTATTACCACTTGGAAACTTTAAATCAATCTTAAAGACTTGTTTGGTTATCTGGAGTTCTAATTCTACCTGTCTGCCAATTTTAATTTTCTATGATATTTTACATATTTTTATATACCTGAGTCCTTATATTTCCTGGAGAACATTTTAAAATTGTCAGATTTTATAGTTATGTGGTGTGGTATCTTTCTTTACTTTCCTGCTGAATTTCAGTTCCACACTAAATTGAAGTATTTTTTTTTGTTTTGTAGATGTTTGACGCCCCAATCCCCCTCCAACTCTTTTTTCAAAATCACTCTAAGAAATTTTATATTCTAAGATTCATTTGATTATTATCTAGAGTTTTTCTCAAACTGTTGGTATATTATAATGATCTACCTAATTTCAAAAGTATTTTCCAACTCCATTTCCCAGAACTCCATTACAAAATTTAAAATTTTCAGACTTTAATGATTATTTGGATTGGTCTCTGTCCCTATATCTGTTCAAAGAATTTCAGCTTTATGCCATACAGATAGTAAGTTAATGTATTAATATTGGAAATTTTGAGTCCCATCACCCCGCTATTCTTCAGCTCCTACTTATAAGTTTCAAATTTCAAGATTTAATTGGATATCTTCAGGAGTCCTTATATCGGTTTGCCAAATTTAAATTTTCTATCATACCTAAGAGTGTTTTCTTTTTATAACCTCCCTTCCCTAATTCTCCATGTCTAAATTAAAATTTAAAATATTTAGACTCTTATATCTGACTTTACTTTACTTCAGAATTTTCTAATACCCTGGGAAGTAGTTTATTCTATTGGTTTTGGAAATTTTAAAAGGATCACCCCCATACCCATTTTCCTAACCATCGTACTAATTTGCTAAAAGGAAAGATTTGGAGGCATGCACTAAACACGTGGTTTCCCAAAGTGATCTTTAAATCATAATCGGGTTACAAAAATAAAACTTTAGAATGTATTAGTTACAAAAGAAAACAGAACATTTTATTATTAATTTAAAGAAAGGAAGAAAAGGTTCAAATTCACCACAACTTTACCAATTTGTAATAAAGGCTACATAATTTAACAAAAGAAGATTCCTCTAGTAAAAGACAAGAGAACAAAACAAAATTAATAATGGTAAAGAAAATAACCTTAAACCATAATGCCTAATCCCCTTTATAATTATAATTTAGACCACGTGGTATATAGGATCACGGCCGATACAAAATAGAAAATAAAAACCAGGTCCCATGGTTGACAAAGGTTAGCGTAACATAAAGGTTACAAAATGAGATACAAAATAATAAACTAAAAAGGCATGATTAGGAATAAAGAAACTACACAGACCTTTACCCCATTATATCAAAAAAAGATGAAGAAGAAAAGAAAACGACTACATGTTAAATTTAAATCAACCCACAAAAAGGAAAATAAGAGAAAAACAAAATTTAGTGTCTCACGTCAATCAAATCCAAAAAGAGAGTGAAAGAGTCAAAGGCATCACATCATCTGCCAGAACAAGAAGTCGTGTGTCAGGCGAGGCCAATCAGAGACCAGAACACAAGATAAAAAGGACCAATGGAATTATAGTTAATACTGTAGACATTTACAAAATACTTTGAAACCAAAAAACAAAAAAAAAAAAAAACCACTACGGTAAAATTAAATACATAAAAAATTGTATAGAGAAATTTAATTATTTAGAAAGGATTATTAAAAACTTGAGTTCCATTAACTTCCGTCCAGATCGCCACGTACTGCAAAAGTAATATAGAACTGCTATTTAATTCAAACTTTGTCAGCCAGACTTCACTACTCGCCACTACCGGAAGATTCAAGGTCAATTAAAACTGGGTCAGTTTATAAAAATCAGTACACCATCATTCAGAAATTTCAATTTTATAAGACTCATTTGGCTATCTCAAGTTGTCCTTTAACTTGGCTTCAAAAGTTAAATTTTCTACCACACCCAAAAGTTTTGTTTAAGTTTATATCCTCTTCCCTATTTCCTGGTGCCCCACTTACAAATTTAAAGTTTTAAGCATTTTATAACTATTTGAGTGGTTCCTTTAGCTGCCTACTAAATTTCTACCACACTGATAAATAATTTTCAGCTCTCCAGTTTATCTATAAGTGCCTTATCTTTTTCTGGATACACATACATATACTTTCTCTTTTATAAATATATTATATGTAAATATTTGTCAAGCATAAGTACTCATTTGGCTTATATGCATACACTAAGTTTGCTAATGAAATGGGGATGAGGAAGGTAGCATTTTAGAGGAAGTGCGCACACACACCACCGCGCAGCGCACGCGCACACGCACACACACATATATATATAAAAAATCATCTCACTAGATAAAATGTTCACCACTTTCCAATAGTATGAAGTAAAATGATCATCTTTAATACAGATAAGGTATTTATAAGTTTGTTAATTTAAATGATTATCAATTTAATATTTCGTATATCACATAATAGTTTCTCTTAACTAATTCCATTTCTATTGTTTGATTCTTAAATTCATAACGATTTAACATATTTTTCCACAATGATTTGAAATAACATTGGTTTTCCTCAAACTTGAAGATGGTGTAAAATTCACCGAAACATGTCGTCATAGAAGAAATACAGTAGAGCGTCGCAAATCCGGATGTCAAAAATTCGGAACGTCGCAAATCCGGATCGGAGGTGAGAGCAGGTAGGGGAGGTAGTGGAAGATGTCCTTGAGAGTCCAACGACTTAGCCAGTCACCTCTCCTTGGTCACGTGCTTGGCTCAGTTCTGTGCTATCATTTACAAACTTTACAGCGGTGGTGAAACCTTCGTCGTATAGTTGCCTTGTGACGTTTTAGTGTGCGAGTTAAAACGGTACATGTTTTTACTTTGTTAATCATGTCATCATTATCAAATAAAAGGAAACATACATTTTTATCTATAGAGGATAAGTTATAAATTCTACGGAGACTGTCTAAAGGGGAAAGTGGTGCATCTCTCGCTAAAATATATGGTGTGGGAACTTCAACCATTAGTGACATTAAAGCAAAGAAAGATAGTTTGCAACGTTTTGCTTCAAAACTTGATTCTGAAGAAGGTTCACAGAAAAGAAAAACCACAAGAACGGCAAAAAACAATGTATTGGAAGAAAGTGTCCTGCAGTTTGTGAAAAACCTCAGCCTAAAGGACGCCATTTACATGGTAGCAGATACCTGGGGATCTCTCACTGACCACAACTTAAAAAATGCCTGGAAAAAATTGTGGCCAATCCCCGAAATCCCAAATCAAGGACAAGATGAGGCAAACTCTCAAACTCCATCGGACGCCAATACTCCTACTGACGCTCTATTCCAGACATTGCCTGGATTTGAACAGTGCGATGAACTTGACGCAAGGGAGTGGTTTGAAAGTGATGGCAATGACCCTGGTTATCAGCATTTGAATGATGACAAATAGTTCATCAGGCAATTGAGGACAATGATAATGGAAGCAATGCAGGAGAGAGTGATGACGATGAAGAAATGGATGCTGAAGAAGCTGCCGGTCCTTCACACTCAGACGCCTATGAAGCATCCCAGACAGCTATGAACTGGTTAGAGAGGCAACCTGAGGGGACGGCGACACAACTCGTACTTCTTAAAAGACTGAGAGACATGGCTGCAAAGAAACGTACATCAAGTCTTGTACAAAAAACAATTAAGGACTTTTCTACCCAGTAGATTTCCATTAATTACTGTAGATTCTAGTGGGTTTTTTTTTCTAAAAAGTATTGTAGAGTTACTAATATAAATTACATAATGTACATGTTCTTATTCAATATACTTTATTAAAATATTTTGTGTACTGTATTTTTCGAACCCTTCAGCCTCTATTTTGCAATACAGTAGACTCCCGAGCATCATTTATCCTATAGTCAATACATTACATATTTATACAGTTATTGAAAGCACATTTGAAAATCCGGACAATTCATTAATCCGGATGGGTCCTGGTCCTGATCGATCCGGATTAACGACGCTCCACTGTGTGTGTGTGTGTGTGTATATATATATATAAAAAATAAGGAGAAGGGAATAAAAACAAAGATTTAACCATATTATCAATCATTACTACTCCTTACCAAATAAACATGAACATTATTAGAAATATTGAAAAGGGTGTTATACAAGGTTGTGTTATGTCTTCATGGTTGTTTAATTTATTCATGGATAAAAGTGTATGAGGGATACTTGTGAAAACGTGGTTGGTGTACAAATGGACATGTGAATGTGAGAGTGCTGTTTTATGCAGATGATGCCGTATTAATGGCTGAAAATGATAGTGATTTGCAGAATGCATTAAATCACGAGTGTGGCAACTGACAGAATGGATCCTCATATAGATGTCTCCAAAACTAAGCTATTGGTTTTTGAAAGGACGGATCAGGAAATTATTGTCAGCTTAGTATAAATGTAAAACTGTTAGAGCAAGTGAATGATCTTGTGTATCTGGGCAGAATGTTCTGTAAAAATGGAAGGATGGTTGGTGAAATCGACAGACGAGTGAATGCATCTTGGAGAGTAGTTGGATGTATGTGGACTATTGCAAAGAATGAGGTAGTATAGAAAGAGTCAAAGATGGCAGTTTATAAAAGTGTGTTCACACCAACATTGATTTATGGGTGTGAAGTGTGAATTTGTCAGTCAAAACACAAGAGCAAGGTAAATGCGAATGTTGTGGGATGTAGGGACAGTCAGTAATTAGTGGGTGCTGAAGGAGTGTGTTTTGAAAGGGAATCCAATAAGACAATGAGAGAATCATCTTATGTTGGTTTGGACATGTTCAATGGATGAGTGTGGATCAAATGAAGCAAATATATGAAGGTAGAGTGTGTGGATCAAAAGGAAGGGGTATGCCATGTAAGACGTGGATAAATGTTGGAGACGAATGTTTGGAAAAGAGAAACATTAAGAGTTTTAAGATTAAAAGCGAGTGTATGACTCAGTGTATGGATGTTGTTGAAGTGAAGGGAGCATGCAAGGATATAGAAGTGTGGAGAAAGTTAGTGAAGATGGATTAGGTATGGAGTTGTTTTTTGAGCTATTTGCACAGTTTCTTGTCTACCCTGTAAGGGAACGGCATCTTTATATATGTATAGGGCTATGTATTAAAAAATGGACAAAGGAATTTCCAAGACAACCTAGAAAATTCCAGGAAAAGATTGGAAAAATGAGAAATTCCAGGTTTTCCAGGATGTGTAGGAACCCTGCCATGCCCTTATTATATAAAATATCCATATTAAGCTCAATAAACATACATGTATTTAACAAACTATAAACTCATGGCACACCAAGTGAAAACATTATTATGTATGTAATAAAGCTCCTAGAAGTTAGGTGGACACATGGGCTAAATGGCAATCTCGTCTATTGTCGCTTACTTGTGTCAAGTGGCCGGGGTGTGAATCCCAGACGTGTGTACCGAGTGTTTTAATTTAAATGGTTTTCCACTCTCCCTCTTAATTAATCTGGGGACCCGCCTTGGTGGTGTAGTTAGCTAACGCGCTAGTTTCATGTTGAGCTAGACTGCCAAGGATGGGGAGACCGAGGTTTTAATTCTGCTCGGATGAACTGGGGACAGTTTTTCCTTAATGGTTTTCCACTTTCCTTCCACGCAAATGTGGGTTAACTTCCTCTATATTCAACTTTAACTAATTCTAACCAATTTGAATAATTAGTACTTAAGCATATAACCCTAACGGTTTGTAAGATGCGGCGCTATTTATTTTATTAATCCGGATATATTCTTTATTCCAACTCCACTAGTTGAGTGTCAACGCTTCTCAGAGCGATGCACAAACTATTTGCTAAAATTGCCAGCATCGCTCACAGCAAGCTCTTAGTTCAGTATTAAGTCAACAGATAGGGTAAATTTTATTTCCACTGCATTCTTTTATGTTCAAGCTACTTTTATATTTCTTTGCACTTAGTTTCAATATGTCAAACATGAAAATTATTTTCTAACTTTATGAGTTTTATCTTTGGCCTTGTTTGTAAACATGGCTACCGAGAGGAAAGCTGTAATTCAAGAGACAGAAATACTTGCAATATTTATTGATAGCTCAAGTGAGAGTGATCAATTTGTTAGTGATTATGAAAGCAGTGATTCTGAATTTGTAAATAGTGAAACTGAACAGGAATTATATTTTATTGAAAGTGAAAGATCGAAACAAGTAGAAGTGGTAGCTGACATTGATAATGTGAGTGTGAATACTAGTGATTACTATTGGGATGAAATAAATCTTGAAGATCAGGATAATCCACCCCAACCTCTTCATATTTATGCAGAGGTACCAGGTTTGAATACCCCCATTTCCTCTCCCACACTTCCCTTCAGATTGCAAGCCAATTATTTATTTTAAACTATAACCCTGCTAAAGTTGATGGTCACTGAAACAGCTGCTATACATATCCCAATTTTAGTGTAAAATCTATTTTTTTTTTTTTTTTGTAAATTTTGTTATTTACATGTTCTTTTCAGTGATTTATTCTATTTCAAGCTATTTCAATTTTCAAAGATTAAAAATTAATGTTAAATAAAAAAATTTTTTTTTTTAAATATCTTTGCTAATGATTTTTTTATCATATTTAAAAATTAAAAAAGTATATGTATAATTATATAATCGGATTGGCAAGCATGTTAGCTAGCGTATGTAAAAATTTGAGTGCAAGAAGTTCAAAGTTACTTTTGAAATTTAAACAAAATCCTGTATTTTTCAGCAAAATAGCTTGGCACTTTTAACACATTATTTTTGTCATTTCTCTTGGCACTCAAAGGGTTAGATGTGGAGACCTGGCCATATTGTTATATAGTGAGAATATATAGTAATATAAAGAGAGCCAATAAACAGCAGATCCATTTTGACACCAAACAAGTTTATAATGAAAACATGCACATTTTTAACCAATTAACGTTCCTCTCCTTATTTTACCATATGCTTGTATGTACATTAAAGCAGATTAAAAAACTGTACCCGAATTTGCACAAATGTGAATACACTTTATTCATATTATACCTTCATCACTCATTTCTTATTTGTGTAAATATGCGACTAGTCTGGATGGATATTAGAAAACTAAACATGCAATTCTTTTTAGTTTTATATATTATTTTTTGCGCTGCATCGTACTACCCGGCCGGTCTTATCACACTTAAATGGTGAAGGGAGGAGAGTCTTAGATTAAACGCACCCCCATTTACGTGAAGGAAGAGCAAGAAGTCGTTTAGGAAACAACACCCTCAGTATGTACTTACAGGAGTCGAATGTCGATTGACAACCTCGCCAACAAACTAAATTAGATGAACTTGTCAAGAATAGGACTAGGCGAGCTTCTGTATCTGTCCATGACCTGTGACAGTGAAACATATTCTTATTTGGCAAGTGCACTCAGCCTGTCATCACTCTATACACTAAGTGGTAAAGTTTTCACCATTTTAATTTCTCTGCACTAGCAGTGTAGTCAATACCCTAAGGAGGTATTTAATGGTACAATAATAGATTGCATTGCAATATTCCAGCACTTTAAGACTGCAAGTTCAGTGTCAATAGTGGAAGCATTTTCACACCACAGTTCATCTACTCAGCTTTCACTGCAAGAGTTACATTTCATTGTCAAAGTAAGGAGATAGATTCTCCAACTTGTTTCTCTCATGAACAGAAACAAAGCTTGGACGAAGCACCCGGAAACTTGGTAGAATATTCTTATTTGAAATGAATCTAGCAGATAGATTTTGAATGAAACTATCGACACAAGGAATGAAGACAGTCCCTCTGTAATATTATTCAACAGAAGTAGTTAAATAGTTTGCATGACATAAGCTCTAAAATGGCCAAATTTAGGAAAAAAAATAATATATGCCGAGATCGTTTGGATTGGTTCATATACTGAGTATACTGAACACCCAGAAGAAAGTCCAAGAATTCCTATGGGATCATTTCCGCCATTTTGAAAAATCAGTCAGCCATATTAGAATTATATAAGGGTTAATGAAAACATTTGTTTAAGCATAATGGTATATTTAGAAGGTTCCTTTTTTATATTTTCACAGAAAAACATGCTATCATATAAACACAAAAATATCTACTTTATGTCAAATGTTCACCTGGGTTTATGAGTTTGAAATTTATTTTTATTACTTTATGTAACTAGCATGTGAGGGCTTTCCTTCAATAAAACCTTTACTTTTTATTTTACAGAAAAATGTTTTAAATAAAAGTTGTAGAGCATAAAACCCTCTATCAAATCCCTATATATTATTTTAAGCCTGCTGGTCAGCGTTACATTCAAATGTGCCCTACACTTGCTCTCAGCACCCCTGACACCTTCATCGCAGTCAAAGTTCTCTGCTGCTCTCAAATACTCTGTAGTTGTTATTAATATTGTTCCTATGATTTCTGTAAGAGTTTCCAACTAATATAAATTATGACTTTGGCTTTATCAAAGAGAGGGTTGATAAAAAAGATTACAAATATTACTTTTGATAATTAAATTTATTATGTAACATTTTTAATATGATAGTGAACATTAAGTACAGTAGCCCCACGGCTTCTTTGGTGCTGACTTGACAGCTCACAGCTGACTGTCAGAAGTGGCAGCTGCTAAACACATGTTTTTGCAGATCATATGGTTCAGCGTAGAGATACATAATTTGGTTTGGCAACTTTCCAAAGCTGTCAGCCATGCCATGGGGCTACTGTAGTGGTGTAAATTAAATTAATAGCATTTTATGTTTAAGAAAATCAGCTGGAAACACAACAAATAAATGTATAATATACGGTTGATCATACAAGGCTTATTTAATTTAACACATAACTTATAGAATCTCTGTTCTATTTTTCAATTTGAAACAAATGTATATTTTATTTCCATGATTTTTAAATAGAACACTTTTTAATTGTATTATTTAGTAAGAAAATTAGTTTTAAATATTACTTCTAAAACTATTAACAACGCCACATAATTTCATAGAGTTAAGTTTGTGAGACAATGCATGCTGGAATTATGGAATAGTTACTGTACTGGTTAATAAATAAAGAAAGAACTGGTTACAAATTCCTTTGCAATAAATAAGTACAGCAACACACACAATTAAGTAAACTGTACAGTCACAGAGCTTTTAAACAGTATCATTATTGTCAGTATTCTCTGCATTCTCACACGTATCCATAAGTGTAAGGTAGTCTTGATCATCATCAGAGACAGGTGGTGTTTAACTGCAGCCTACCCAGAGCAGTGGCCGCACAGCTGAGAACGGGACAAGGAGCTTCTTTGGCACACACAATATTTCTCCCAGTTACAGCAAATCAGCTTCATAAGGTTTTAAGGAGCAGCTTCTTGAAGCTTTGGTATAGGGACAAGGATATGACTAGCATCATGCTTCCAGCCCCAGTTTGTAGCCGGTAACGTCACACCTTTCCACAGTTGAATTTGGTGAAACTCTGAGCGAGTGCTGGCGGGTTGCTGCTTTGGTAGGTGGAAGAAAGGCAAGTATAAAATGTGCACTGTGTTGTTGCTTGGCAATTGTTCTTAGATGTATGCGGTGACTTGGTGTTAAGGTCACTCTCTATACCTTGAGGAGGTAATGTTCACCAGCTGCTGCAATGGTGTCTTGAGGAGGATCATTGGCATTAAAGATACTGATGGTTTGATGAAGGACTATGTCATCTTGGAGCTCCTTCAAAACTGCTTTCTTTCCCTTATTATAAATGGCAGAAGTTGTATCGCATCCTGGGAATGCATGTATCAGGAGAAGAAAATGAGTCGCTTCACCAAAGCCTTCTTGCAGTTTCTTCATGCTAAAAAATATGATCTGGATTCTCTCCTGTTCCAGGAATAAGCAAGAATACATTACATGTAGCTAGCGAAATCAACAATACGAGAAGATCTGTCTCTTGTCCAACTAGTATAGAGATTTTGGTCTGACCTGTGCACACAATGAGGGTGTCTGCATCAGAAGTAGCATGGGTAATGTGACAACCTGTGGCTTTAAGATGTACCATTAGTAGTGTTATGACTCCAGTTTTGTTGGTAGGATTCACAAGAAAGTCTTTTTGAGAAGTTGGTATTGTAATATAATTGGCTGAAACATCTGATCCATTTCTTCTTGAATGCTCTGAATCCTTGGTGCTAGAAACATTGTACCCATCAAAAACTACATGACATTGGCCATATCTCCTCATCACAATGGCAAAATATTGCTGGGATATCTGTCTTTAAGTGCTGTGACAAATCCAAACAATGTGGTGTAACAGATAGCCTCCATCCAAAGCAAAGTAAGCACCATCAGGAGCTTTGTCACCAAGAGGTGCATATTGTTGAAGCACTTGGACTAACAAAGCTTTGTTACCCTTTCTGATTGATATTTCATTAAAAAGTTATGGTGGCCGTGGTGATAACTCATACTGCAGGTATAATACAAGCTCTTTTATCACTTCTTACTACACAAACAATCCTGTGGGATTTACTGTAATCTCATTATCATGTACTTTGATCCATTTAGTCATGTGAGCCAATGTTTTCACAGAGTCCTTCCTGTGAAGTGTTACTGCACTAAACGTTTGCCCAATAACTTACCTATTTCCTCTGCTTCATCACAATTGATGCCACCACTCCAGAGGAGATTGATGTTAGAATAGGCGACACTCGGTGAAGGTGAAGCCACTCAACAAAGATTTGAATGTCATGTTGGTGGCCATGACCTTGACGTGAATCTGAAGTTACAAACTCAAACTCCACAGAATGTTTGAATAGTGTGAGTTATCTGAGAAATATGGACCCATCGAGCAATCGTTGCAGGAGTAAGGCCCCTACCAGTTGTCAACCCTCTAAATTTGTTCTATGGACCTGTCACTCCAGAACTTGTTTGAGCGTCTAATCATCAAGTAAACATAAACAAACTTCTTATACTCATCAAATGGCAATATGTCTTCAAGTTGAAGCATCATATGTAAGTAAATATGGGCCAAACAGGCATTATTCAGGTGCCCGGATCCATGTAAGAAAGGAAGCATTTTCTGAACGCTGTACATGTGAAGACCCCAATCACTAGACCACTCAGCTTATTTGAAAAGCTTGATGATGTGAACCATTTGAATATATTGCACCCAAGGTTTTCTTGTTCTCCCATTAGCAGTGAATTTATTCAACTGCACTTATAACTTTAGGCTCAATACAAAATTTATCAGCAATTTCTTTAAATAACCTTGGCAGTGTTCATTTAATTGAGAATAATGTTTCATGTATACATTGTTTCAATTAATCTAACTTATTAATTAAATTATGTTTAAGACTCTATTTATTTAAAAAAATAGTAAATGTAATAATTTGACCCTCTCCTAAATGTATAGGAAAGATAATAACAAAACAATGTTTAAAAAAATTAACGGTAAATAAAAAAGTTTATGGGCCGCTGAGTGCACGTTTGAACGTAATGCTGACCAGCAGGCTTAACATATATAGGTAAAACTATATAAGGATTCGATAGAGGGATTTATCCTCTACAACTTTTATTCAGAATGATTTTCTGTAAAATCAAAATTAAAGGCTTTACTGAAGGAAAGCCTTGCGTGTTGGTTACAAAAAGTACTAAAAGTAAATTTCAAACTAAGAAACCCAGGTGAACAGTTGACATAACGTAGATATTTTTGTGTTTATAAGATAACATGTTTTACTGTGAACATAAAAAAAAAAAGAAAAAAAAATAGACTTCTAAATAAACCAGTATGCTCGAAACAGATGTTTTTGTCAACCCTTACATAGTTACAATATGGCCGACCTCAGTTTCAAAATGGCGGAAATGTCCTCAAAGGATTTCTTGGGACTTTCTTCTGGGTGTTCAGTAGACCTTTATAAACAAATCCTAATAGGTCTCAGCTTTTTTTTATCTATGTACCAAATTTAGAGCTTGGATTATAAGGGTTTGAATGCTTCGTCTACTTTAATGTGAGTCTTGGAGCCTTCAGTTTGATTCGAAACACCTCCTCCTCAAGCCGCTAAGAATAAATAAATATTTCCTGAAATAATTTTTCTTCATCTTTTCGTTGATTTTTCAGGGTTACCATGATTTAGAGCTGATACCAAATTAAGAGACTTTTCTTGAAGAAATACAGACAATGCAGAGTAAGGCTAAGGAGTTTGTCACAAACAAGTAGGCTGACAATAAATTCACTCTTCTCCATGGCTGCCAATAAAGCTGAGGCCGTTGAAGAACTAATGCAAATTCATTGAACAAGTTCAACAAATGTTAAGAAGCTGTTATGCCTTTCAATGAATCAGGTGTCACAAAGGCAGGGAAGTTTTCTTTGTCTACTCTCTGGAGCATGTATTGAAATTGCATCCTGAAGATTTTCATTTGCATGAGGATGGTTTTTAAATACGTTTGCTACTTCTATGACAACACCAAGGCAGTTTCTGACCATAGGAAATGACATGGTATTTGACGGCGCAAGATTTAAACGATGGCTTGCACAATGAAAATGTTCCACTTTTGGATACTGCTGTGTGATTCTAGATTGGACACCACTAATGTGGCTTGTCATATTGGCTGCACTATCATATTCTTGTCCAACACATTTAGACATGTCAAGTAATAGCTCGTCACATCTCTGCAAAGTGACTTTGGTCAAGTTTATTTAAGACTAATTATGAAGTGGGACAGATCCATAAAATCTTCATGGATTACTGGAGTTTATTAATCCTTCAATAGGTTTACATACCTAACACAGATAGAAAGCTGTTCAGTGCCTGACACCTCCATAGTTTCATTGGCAAGTAGGCTAAAACAACATTATTCACCTTATTAATGATTTATTCTGTAACTATATTTGAACATATCTGTATAATTTTATTTTGTATGGCTTAAATATGTGGCATTTCTGTGGCTATTGATAATGTGCCTTTTAAAGTCTTCATTGCCAGAGTTTGCTCTAAATCGCAAAAGATCTTGAAATTTTCAATCCTTTTTTTCAGGTTTCTCTAAAGAGAGAGAGGTTTACTGCCATAATCATTTCTAACAGGTAATTATTGTTCTGCACGGAGGAGAATAGTTTTTATTATTGGTCTAATAGCTGCTATATATTCTTCTCTTTTTTATAGCTCTTTGAGAATCCAACTGAGACATGATATCCTGACATTTTCCTGGTAAAATTTTGAGAAATTTCTCTGACATAACACAGTCTTTGTAAAACTGTTTACTGGTAGGTTTTAGGAAATTTTCTCTAGCCTTTTTCCAATCTTTGAAGCAGCTAGTTACTAGCCTCCTTCATGAAAAACCAACAGCAAGGTTTACAATAAACACCATCTTAAGGAAATCTGGTATCTGGATCTTTTATTCATGTCGCTTGGAAACTCCTATTCTGTTTCTTTACTTTAGTCACTGAGAAGGAATAAGGTTATTTAAGTAGAAAATGTTAAGTAAGAATGTTTTTCTTTCTGTTATCATCTAAAACTGTTAAACGATCACCCCTTGCGCCCTTAGTGTCAAAATGATTGATTTGCCATATTTCTACTGTTTTCTTAGATGGGTTAGTCAATGAATTTGTATCATCAGAATAATTTTCAATTGGAACTTAAATCCCGGAACCATGTGCAGCTGCAGTAACAATATAGGACTTGTGTCCAGAAGCAATCGAAAGCACAGGTTCCCTTTCTTGTTCAATACTGTTGTTAGGGGTGCTGCCGCTTGGTAACTCTGTTACTAAACAAACATAAAAAATAAAGAATGGGAGGTGAAAGGTAATGTCAAAAGTGCTAATACTTCTGTACTAATTGGTGCTGGAGCTGGCTAGGCCGGCCCGCCATAAATATTCAATACTACAAATTTCCTTCAGCCTTCCCTCTCACTTTAGTTACACAAGCAAGGAAGAAGGAACTCACTTTTCAGTCAGAGATTACCGTTTCCCAACATTCCAACAGCACTTAGTCATCATTCCCCCTCCCCCTTTCTAGTTTTTCTTGTAAACGCAATATTTCAAAATAACTACTAACTGGCTAAACTAGCGACAGCTGTTAGCAACAAGGTAAATATCCCTAGACAGTGCACAAACACATTCACATTGCTTTTCTGTGTAAACTTTGAATTAATACAAGCAGTTGAATATTATTCAAATAATATTTAAATACTATGGAATTGAAAAGTACTTAAATAATAATAATAATTTACCATAAAAAACACAATAACAATAACATAGCCATATAAAGCATACCGTGCTAATAATAACCCCAACTTACCATTAAAATCAAAATATATTTTAGGGGTTTCTTAAAAAAATGAAGTGATACTTAATTGACTCGATTGTCTTTAAGAACGTTTCATTGTACTCGACACTCATCTACACAAGTAACATTAATATGAAGACAAAACAAAGACATTAAATAAATTTCATGAATCAGGAACTTATTATTTAGGTGACTTCGGCTGTAGATGAAGTAACTTTAGTCTCCAGTGCTGCCAAATGTGATAACTATAAACTGATCGCACAGCAGCAGATTTGAAATTACCCGAAAACAAAATACATTTGAAGGAAATAATGTAATATACTCTTGGAACTAAAAATGTAGTTTACACAAAGTTTAATCGTCAATTTTCATTCATAATAATTTTATATCATTTAATAATAATGTTAATATATTGTTTATATTTTGGGGCAGGGTAAACTTCAGCCCCATGAGCCCCCTCACAATACGTCCCTGTATGACAAGGATATGGTAACCCTTCCATTTATAAAATTGAACACCTCAGAATTAAAAGGGGCATTTTATTAAAAGGCTTGTATTAAAGTTTATGATTAAAAATATATAAGATGAGAAATAAGATCTAAAAAACAATTTATTGAGTCAAAACAAAAAAGTATAAATAAAATTATGACTTATAAAAATATTAGTAAACACGCATTTCACAATGCACAATCAATTCGTAAGAAAATAAAAATAATCTTTCATGTGTACAAAATATGGTAATGATAGATTGATTTCCTTTTAAAAAAGCTTTTTTGCATAATATGTTAATTAGTTCAATAACATTAAAAAATGGAACAATTTATGTATGTTAAAATTATATAATAATGCTAAATAAAACATTGATGTTGTGCCTAGTATAATATCAGTATTTAATTAACACAATTACACTGAAATGCCTTTAAAAATGTTACATATTGTAAATAATTTGTTATAAGTAACCTATCTCACACAGTTTCTTCAGACTTGATTATTAAAGGAACATTAAATATTTTAAACATTTTCAATGAGTCTTCAGATTTTATAATATTTTACAGTAATATTTTTATAGGCTTTGTATTTGTACTAAAATTTGTATTAAGAATAAACTATTTTACTAGGAATATTTTTATAGGATGGTGTCAACCAAGATTAAAAATTAATGTAAAAACCCCAACAAAATACATGTCTCTAGACATTAATGTCTGATAACCAAGAAACATTATCAGATCCAAATATATGATGGATTTTTAAAGGAATTCAATAATTGCATTCATTTGTTACCTGCTAAACACAACAGTTCGAATCAATTAATTTGCTAATGTACTGGATAAAATCTAAATCTGGATGGGAACAGTGTGTATTTGTTATCTTTAATTTCAAATAAAGTTTTTTTTTATCATGTCTGCTTAGTAAGAGAATTATATCAAATTATGTTAGTTCAATAGACTTTTATGCATGCAGTAAACCCCCAATAATTGAGACCTAAATGCCGCTTTAGTTGTTTAAAAGTTTCTAGTCTAATCTAATTAATGATGCTTAATCTCGTTGTTAATGATTCACACTCCTAGTTGGAGAAGTGGAGGCATTTCTTGAATTCACACATTTCCTTTTGTATTATACTCACAGATATATGTATAAAGATTTTAAAATAATTTGGGAATTGTTTTCCTATTAATTATAAATAATGAGGTTTTACTGTATTTGTTTTCATAAAGCAATGTGCAGTTCAGCAAAATCAGATCGGTGACAAGCAAGCTTAGGGGGTTTTGAAGGAAAAGTACAGATATAAATACTGGCCAAAATATAATAAAAACATACTAGCCAAAAGAAAATATCCCTGCTCATTAAATATATTTTGGGTTTGACACTTTTTCTTGGTAATCACATTCTTGAAATATTCTATTCTATAACATCTTGAACAACTAATCAGTGTTCATGGCGTATTAAAGGAATTTCTCTTGACAAAGATGTAAAAAGCAATATCATCGTCCCTGTGACGCAAAGTGTATGGCAGGCAGGTGGACATGCCTGGGAGGTTATTAGCCAAGCACCTGGTTGGGATCACAGGTAGGTGGACTCCCCTGCAAGACAAGCAAGCCAACATCACTCTCACGCAAAGCTAGTACACAACATTATCATCACATTTTCATTATTATTGTTATGAGAAGCCATATTTAACGTGATATTCTGAAGTTTTCTTACCATCACTTCAGACGATCTATAAATTATGTAGAGTAAATGTACCCATATTTGTGTGAAGGGAGAGTGGGAATCTAGTTTAGTAAAATACACCATCAGTACTCCAGACCAATATTCAAACTTCGATCTCCCCATCACCAGCAATCCACTCTATTGTGAGTTATGCCTTAGACCATGCAACCACCAATACAAGTTCCCAAGAGAGTCGATCAACTGACACATTCTTATGACATGCTATTTACATTTATTTGACAGTATTAGTGTTTCAACTCCCATTGTTTCTTAGTCTGCCAGTGAATGTTGGCACTGTACTTGTTCATACTGTGAGTGAGTTTTATTTTTCTCCTTTGCCCTTTCCCCTTAAAGTAATTGTATTGTGTGAGAAACATGGAAAGTGAAAAGAGAGAGAAAGTGGTTCTTTCAAATGAGGACAAACTTCAAGCCTTAAAAAGACAAAGGCAAGGCAATCCAAAGAGTTGCATCAGAATTAGGTGTGGGGGGAGTTACAGTTGGTGATTGGAAGAGGAAAAGAAGTGATATTCTAATCAAGCCTCTAGTGAAGGACTGAAGGACAGAAAAATAATGAAGAAATGTGAATACGGAAGCTTTGAACTTTTGGTTCACACAACAAAGGGATAAGGCCATGACTATCATAGGACCAATACTCAAGAGAAAGCTCTGATTTTTCAAAATGAATTTAATGAAGGGGAACTTAATTTCACGGAAAGTATAAGCTGGCTTGATTGCTGGGAAAAACGTTATGTGGCAAAAAAATTATCAGCAAATTTAGAAGAATTTCTGAAATTTAAAGAGGAATATCATCGTATCATCGACAATGAAGAATTATCAGGTGGAGAGATATTAAACTGTGATGAGACAGGCTCAAACTATAAAATGTTGCCTTCAAAAACTCTATCTTCCCGGGCTGAGGCATCTGCTCCTAAGTATAAACGAAGTAAGGAAAGAGTTAAAATTCTATCTTGCAGAAACACTACTAGTAACCACAAACTAGAACTTGCATTTATTGGAAAGGCCAAAAAACCAAAAGCTTTAAAAAATCTAGCTCCTACTGCTTTACAGTTTTGTATAAAACCAGAAGAATGCATGGATTAATTACGACAATTTCCATGGGTGGTTTTTCCAGTGTATTTGTTCCTTCTGTAAATCAATTTTTGAATTCGCTAAACTTACCAAGGAAAGCAATCCTTGTCCATGTTAATGCGCCTCTCCCCTGATGGACCACTGTGTGCTTAAAGCGCTGAAGAAAATATATCCTCGTAAGCTTTTAACTTAACTCATTGAAGAGATAGATGACAAAGATGGTGTGCTGGATAAGCTGAGGAAAGTGAATCTAAAATATGTTATTTAGTGGAATGCACAGACATAGGAGGAAATTGAACCCTAAGCTCTAGCAAGATCATAGAGAAAGTTGTTTTCAGAAGATGAAAATTCACAAGAAATGGTAAAAGAAAGTGGTGATAACCTACTACCATTATTATAACAAATTCCTGGCAGTGAAAAAGTCAATTATGATGCACAGGAATGGATGGAGAAAGAATAGCAACAATAATAGCTCTGGTGAATAAAGATGACAGTGAAGACGATGAAAATATTTGACAAATGGACAAGGACTAGATAAAACAGAGAGAGAGAGAGTCTAGTGAAGAGGACAAGACTCTCGATATGAGCAACAAGGGGTGGCAGCGGCTACTGATGTCATGTTGATGAAATGACCTCGACATGATAAAGAGGAGCAAAGCTGGGAAACAAACTTAAATCACAACTATTTTTAAACTGGGTGCCTTTTGCTTAATATAATAAAATAATAATCCTGCAATTAATTGCATTGTTCATGCTGGAGTATAGTTGCTAATAAACCTTATTTCATGCCTATTTTGCACTTCCCCCTAATTTTTGTTTCGCTCTCGCTCCCATCTCCATAGTCTCGCCCTTCACCCATTTCTGTATTATCCAACCTGTCGGTCCTGTTTAGGTCAGATAATCAGGAGTCTACTGTAAGTAATTTTTGTTTAAATCCCTTGCCCATTATAAAATTGATATTTTACTTCTTAAAACAAGTTTACCATGGTGTCTGAAAAATAATAAATAAAAGTGTATCTATTCACTAAAACTAATAACAGAAAAAACTAATTGCTCCTGCTTTGATTATATGCACCAACTAGTCCCGACTATCTATCAGGATTATCTTTTAATACAAATTGTGAGATATAGGTCATAACATATTTAAATCAACAGTTTTATAATCTTTATAATGCTAATCTTTTATTAAGTAGCTGCAATTGGAAATAGGTAATTTCTGTTTAAAAAACTATTTGCTTTATCTTGCGTGGCTAAAGACGAGATCTTGCCTTTCTGAAGTCAGTGAACCACCTGGCATATACATTCGTTGTAAGAGCAGGGTGGGAGTGAGAGGAGAAGAATTACAGTGAGGCATGCAACAATGAAATGGAAGATATAAAGGAAGATGGTTTCCATTGTCAAACACAGAATGAGTTACAATTTAGGGAAATGTTAATTTTCTGTGAAGAATATTGGCGCATGGGAGAGTTTGGTCAGAACACAGGCATGAGCTCAACATTATTTTAACGGTGTTTCAACTAGATCGTATAAAATTATTTTATAATTATTATTTTGATCATAATGGACAGTTAAATTGCTAGAATATTGTTCACATATTTTTGTAAATCTACTAACATTAAATTATTGTAATTTTATACAAGATGCACTCAGTCGATATAGCTCGCGTGTGGCTCACATCATGGTTTTTATTTTTACATTGTTGTAGATGAGTATTTACATTTTTGTAAATTGGCTCAAAAAATAAAATAGGTATTGTAATGTAAAAATAAAAACAATTCAAGTTAACCTAAGTTCCAAACAATAATGGAAATTTAATTCAATTTTAAAAAATTGTACTAAAATAAAAATAAATTTCATATTTGAAAATTGAAAACTTCATTAAATTACATCTATTTATCTATAAGCTTAGAAATATTTCAAACTTTTTTACTTTACCTCTACTAGTTCAATAACATTGCTTTATGTTTTTAATAAACTATTATCAACATTAACTTAACCACAGAAAACTGTTGTATATATAATACAAGTATAACATTGTTTATTCACTAAATTTGTTATGTTGGTAATGGTTAACATAAGATTATGTAGTTCAATGTGACAGCCCACAAACGCTGAGAGGCCATATGATGTAGTGTTGTGTTTGTGTGTGGCAAGTGTTTTTATTTAATAAAATCTGAGAACATAGCAGTTACCACAACATTGTGCATCAACTACCTAAATAATTTTCTGCTAACCCTTTTTCATTAAAAGTTTTATTTCTAAGTAATGCACTCATTTAATTTATCATATTCTATTTTAGTTACATAATTTAATATTTATTCATACCACTTTCTTTTCATAGTTCTGCTTTTTACTCTTGAATTATATAGTTAATTTAACATTAATGAGGTTTGTTAATTTTTTATTTAATTTTACTTAAATCATTTGCTTATGACTAATAAAGCTTTTATTTATTTATTTTTACTTTCTCGCTAGCTTACAGGTAGAGAAAGTATTATGATCATTAAAAAAAACGAACACAATATTTTGATTAATCTTGTTGTTTCATGACCCCTCGAATCCGAAAAAGTGGTTTTTGAATTTGTCTTCTGTCTGTCTGTACCTCTGGCTAGAGCCTAAAAATTTCTACCGATCGGGCTAAAACTTGATATTTAGAGTTTTCAAAGGGTTGCCCCGAGTGGTTTTTGGAATTGGATATGTATATAAAAAAAAAAGTCAATTTTCTCAAAATCAGCTCTAACAATTTTGATTAAATTTCATTCTTAAAGTTTCTAAATATTCTAAGCAAATTGACTACTCTCAATATTTCAGCAAAATTACTTTAAGGGCATAAATTCTCCCTTTTTATAACATCTCTGAAACTATTTAAGATACAAAATTACTTATCATTGTAAATATGTAAATCTAGATATTTTGTTCAAAGAATAGTTTTATAAAAACAATAACTTTCAAGCTATTTGCAAATATTTATAATTTTTAACTTTTTGAACACAACAGGTAAAGTATTGAGACATTAAAAAAATCTAACCTGAAATGTTGATGGATGTCGACGTCTCATGACCCCCCAAACAGTGGTTTTCGTAATGCCGTCTGTCAGGCTGTACCTCAGATTAAAACCTAGAATATTTTACTGATTGGGCTAAAGCTTGGTATATAGGGTTTTCATAGTTTTACCCCGAGGAATTTTTGTAATTGGATATCCAACCCTAAAATTAAGGGTAGTTTCCTTAAGGGCGGAAAAAGAAAAAAAAAAGTCGCTTTTATCAAAATCGGCTTAAATGATTTTGATTAAATTTCATTTCTAAGCTTTGCTCAATATTACAAACCAAATAACTACTCTCAACTTTTCGTCAAATTGACTTTAAAAGTTTCGATCAGATGCGTAAATTCTAATTTTTAATTTTATCTCTGTAAGTCCTTGAGATATGAAATTACTTATCATTGCATATATGTGGATTTATTTGTAATATACATCTTTTACTTGAAATATTTTCATAAAACCAAAAGTTTTCAAGCTATATACGAATATATATTTCTTTTAACTTTGCCAACACTTTAAGGTAAGGTATTACAATCGCCAAAAAAAATCTAGCCGGGGATGTTGATGGATGTCAACGTTTCATGACCTCCCAAACACTAAAAAGTGGTTTATGCAAGGCCGTCTGCCTAATCCTAAAATTAATAGCAGTTTACAAAAGGGTGAAAAGAGAAAAATTCAATTTTCTCAAAATTGATTATAACGATTCTATTTCTCTCATTTTAGACTCAATAGTCAATTATCTATTTAATTGGTCAAAATTTATAGAAGAGAAATTTAATAGCAATGCAATAACCATAAGATATCCCCTAGTAAAATAATGACAATTTTAAACAAGTCAAAATTTTAATACGAAGTGTTGACACTTGGGGACCCAATATCGATATTATGTATCGATACAAATATAAAAATGAAGATGTTATTTCTTTAAAAATAAAATTATGAAATTTAAAATCACGAATAAAAATGTTTTACATATGTCTAGCTCAATTTGTTCTTGAGTTTGCTAGTGTATATTATATTACATATTTTGAGAAAATATTTCCATTTCTAAAAAATAGAGCGAGAAAGTTCATGCAGAGTTCTGTACCATTTATTAAAATTATAATACAATTCAATCAAACTCACATAAAAAAATATAGCCCAAAACACAAGAAAGTTACCTCTAACTTTTTATTAAAAATTGGTAACATTCAATAAAACCTAAAAAATTTAATAAGATAGATTTTTAGGAACGTGCCATTTTTTGATAGGCAGAGGGGAAACATTTTTCAATCCATGCCAAAATTACCAAGCCATTCACCAGATTGTTAAAAAAAGTAAACTAAATGTGAACATACTGTGTATTGTGAATGTGCCATGAATCATTTTAAGGAGATTTGACCTCTATTAAGTCTTAAAAGCAGCCATTAATTCTAGCAAGAGGTACCAATAACTACACTGTGGCATGTGCTTTGTCCCATAACATAACATTGCATACACCTTTTAGCAACTTAATAAAAGTGACATATATTATAGTGTGAGGAGTACTAGCAGTTGTGTGGGGATTGAACTATGTTAGATGTTGTTTGTACAGACATTCTTTCACAGTGGTGAAGGATCACACTAGCTTAGAATGATTGTTGTCAGTGAAGGACTTGTGCAGCGGATTTCATCACTGAATGTTGGATACCAGTGCCTCGGTATTGTATAAGGTAATGGTGATTTGATGAGTTGAAAGGTAAGATCAACAACCACACATGTCATGAGTGACATGCAGGCAGAACCACATGTCATGAGTAACATGCAGGCAGAACCACACACGTCATGAGTAACATGCAGGCAGAACCACACACGTCATGAGTAACATACAGACAGAACCACACATGTCATGAGTAACATGCAGGCAGAACCACACACTCATGAGTAACATACAGACAGAACCACACGTCAGGATTGACCCACCCAAACACACTAACCCTTAAGTGTATTGTTGTGCCTAAGAGTAAGAAAAATATTATGAGAGAATGCCATGATGATATATTATCAGGACACAGCAGGTGAGACAATGATCTTTGAGTAGCGTTGAGGGAATAATAGCTTCCAAGATTTCGGTTGTTCATCTGGGCTGTTGTTGCAACAATCTGTGAGAAGGTTAAGTTATAGACTTGAATGGTAATTACACACAGACCAATCAGAGTTTATTTTTATTGTGTCAATATCAAACAATTATTAGAGTTAATATTTCTTAAAGGCCAGAGAGTATAGTGATTTTTTGATGGAAATAATTAGGGGGAAGCTGGAAATGGTTTTGATCGCTTTATTTCGGGGGTCTGATGAACATACTAAGTTTCTCCCCTGATAGACCTCTGTAATGATCACCATATTGGAAAAATGGAGCCAAATATCAGCTTTTCACTAATATCTTTGTTTGTGTCAGTTTTACAGTGAAAATAGTTATTACAGATTATTAAATTCTCTATAAAACTGTCAAAAGGACTTATTTGCTAAGCCCTATAGTTTCTGAGCAATAGCCGTGAGAAGTGTGGTATTCTCCCGCAACCGTTCAAAATATTGGGCTTCACTCGTCGTATATTGCTGTCTATGTTTAATATTACTCTAATTCAATGTTTTAACGAAAACTAATGCAAATATATAAATATTCATAAACCAATTTACAGCTTTTTTTAAACTCGTTCCCACACCACCATACGGTAGATCTAATGTCGCATTTTTCATTTTTTTAAAAGTGGTAGCCCCTGTAGGCCTAGTACCCATAGATTCTTTTAAGTAATTTTTCTTCATTTAGAAGTAGATGGCTGGTAAAATTATTCTGCTTGTTCAGTCTTATTTCCTCATAGTTATTATGCAGCTCACTCTTAGTTTACGATTTGTTAGATATTTCAGTTTTTCGGACAAAGTGGTTCAATTGAGGTCAATTTCTGTATCAAAACTTGGGTTATCTGAAACGTCGATACTTGTGCGCGATTGTCCCAGACAATTGTAACAAATCGTGGAACATCGAAGCCAAACTTTCTAACAACTGCAAGACGCTCTACACTCTTTTGTGCATTTACAAGATATAAGCTTTAGGAGCGTTTGCGAAGCTGGATCCTTAGTTGTGGTAATCAGAAGAAGGCAGTGTTTGGTGTTCTTCCAGACCCAATCTAGCGGACTTTCAGGGAGTTGCCATACCATAGCTGTATTTGTGGTACGTTCAAAAGGAATGTTAATGTGCAGCTGCCTGACTAAGTGGTAAAGAGGAGATTAAACAAACTTTTTGATAGGGACTTTAAAATAGTTGGAATCTCAGACTATCCAATGAGCTGTCATCAATCTTGGCTTCGTAAAGAGTTGAGATGTCCAGTTGTCCTGCCACATCAATCCCATCTGGATGTGGGTCTTGGTCCTTAAAAATCTGCACAATTGTCTGCAATTTGTTGTTTTCCTTCAATAAACAAAAACCTTCAATTGCTCCTACCTAAAGAATGCAGAAACTGTGTTGCAGTCACTGAATGCCTGTAGAAACAAGATGTTGTCTTTTACTTCGTTTGGCAATTTTAAACTGCTCAAGGAAAATATACTCTTGTCTGTTTTACCTCTGCTTGGTTTCATGTAGTAAATTTTTGCTGTGGGTGGTAATAATGCTATTAGCAGCACCAAAAGGTCTATGTCTTCGCCTACTGACATTAAAGTCATAATCGAGTGATACATCAATTGCAGTATTGATAATTAGACAGTATGTTTGTTAAATCGACGAAAATGTTCATTTAGAATTGCAAAGTTTAATAGTACAAAAACAATGAATTCAGGAGTAATATGAAAATGAATTCTCTATTCACCCTAATTATTTGGTGTGTGTGTGTGTGGGGGGGTTTGGACCTCCTAATCACCCTCTTGGTATGGTGTTGAAATATTGATATATTATGAAAATGAATTCTTTATTCGCCCTAATTATTTGGTGTTGGGGGGGGATTGGACCTCCTAATCACCCTCTTGGTATGGTCTTGAAATATTGATATATTTGCATCAATTATTGTTAAAAAAAATTGAGTTAGAGTAATATTTAACATAGACAGTGATATACGGCGCCCATATTTTGAGTGTTTGTGGCAGGATACCACAATTCTCACAACTATTACTTCGAAACTATACGTTTTAGCGAATAAGTCTTATTAACCATTTTTATAGAAAATTTAAATTATCTTCAATATTTTTAATAGCTATTTTCACTATAAAGCTGACACAAACAGAAATATTGGCAAAAAACAGAAATTTTCTCGATTTTTCCAATATGGCGGTCAACGCAGAGGTCTTTTGAGGGAGAAAACTTTATATGTTTACTGTATCAGACCCTCGAAATAAAACTTCCCCCTAATTATTTCCACTAAACCACCTTTCTCGCTCTCTGGCACCTGGGCTATTGTGTCTATATCAAACAATCAAAGCTAATATTGCTTGTATCAATATCAAACTAATCACAAATAAATATTAGCTCTAAATTGTGTTTGTTGAGCTGGAAAACAAAAGTTTATTGGATCTGTATCTCATATTGGTTAATGTATCTCTACTGAAATGTAATTATGTTTTACTGTTTGGAAAACTTGTGAATTCTTTAAAATAAAATTTGTCTGTTATAAACCAGGTATTTGGTTTGGTTGGATTTAAATATTGCTAAGCTATTGATAGATAATATTTTTTTAATGTCATAATTAACCTTTATAGGTCTTCAGGCATGAATATTTTGTTATTTAGGGGTGTACTGAATGTGGTTTTCCCCACTCTCTCCACACAAATGTGGGTACACTTGGCCTCTAAATTCAACCTTCCTAATCCCTAGTTCACTAGTGTATTTAGTGCATCTGTGTATAACCTAAACACTAAACATGTTGTAAAACATGGTGTTAACAACCTGGAAGGAATACTTATCTCTGGATAGATTTTAATTGAGAAACAAAAATAGTTACTTGATCATTTATTATCACAGCTCATAATTTTACATTGTGGCTGTTTTATCACCCAATATAATCTATATTAATAAAATACAGAGTCTGTTTGTCTGTTGCGAGCATTGCACGATATCTATACCATTCAGTGGGCCGACATTTTAAAACTAGTAGCTCTGTGTATGAACACATGTGCCTCAAAGCTGGAATTTTAAATTTTTGATTAGATCTTTTTAAATTAATTAAAAATTGGGTTGAAAGAAATTTTTTTTGTCTGTTTGAAATAAAGAAAAGCTTTGCCCAAGTACTTATGCTAGTTTATAATATATATCACATTTATTGAGTCATTCCAAGTGAGGTATCTGATTGCGCAGGGTTAGCGATATTGAGCCCGAGCCTTTAATGACTCCCCAACTCCTTAGCTCAGTCAGTAGTGTGTCTGTTCCCTGAGCTAAGGGTCCTGGGTTCGATTCCCGGCATGACCGAACAGTTTATCAATGGTAAGATGTGGGTTTGGTGTGTAAGCATGTGATGCTATGATAGGCCTAGAAAGCCAGAAGAAAAAAAATATGGCTTGAATAAAAAAAACTGACCCAGGCCACAGGATGGAAACCGTAATTGACGTAAAAAAACTTGTATAAGCTTGGTGGATTAATTGTACAAGAAACTGCTGACACACATCCTTAGTGGTATAATAGTTCCAAATATATTTTATTTTCATTTTAAGACATTATTAATTTTTTTAAATCATATGATTTTAATAAGTATATGTTTATTGAATTTGGGCATGACTTGATGCTTGGGAAATTCAGGAAGAAACTTACTTGAGCTTAATAATTAACATTAGTAGCACCAGGATTAGGAGCTCCAACAAACTTTATACAAAGTTAAGTCTTTTATGTGTGAATAGACATTTCTCATTTCAATTTGAGTTTGAATAGATATATTAAGTTTTATTAAAGTTCAAGTAATTGATATATTTATATCAATATTTACATTGGAAATATTTCAAGCTGTATTTCTTTAATACTCAAGCCATAACCCTAAATAAAGATTTTTAAAAATTATAATTTTTTCGTGGAAAAAAAAAGATCAAACAAATTCAATTTTTTTAGACAAAAATAAATATAAGAAATCTGTTTACTAAAAACAATGTTTTAACAATGAATGAAATTAATTAAGCTAAACACTTTCATGATAACATTGAACATTTCAAGAACTATAATTTTTGAGATTCTTTTGGAAAACTTTTCACTTCAGTTTGAATAGCTTATCAAACTTGAATTTTCAAGTACTACTTGGACACCCCTAGTTTTTAATTGGTTTAGAAATTTCACACCATTGTTTTAAAATATTTTGGCCGAATAGCCTTTAACCAACTATTACATTTCCCCCCCAAATTTAAAAATATTTATTTCAATACATTAATTAATTACAGTTATTTAATTTCTGCACGAGTGAGGTTTCAGTCTATAACTAAATCTAAATGCACTTAAAAGCATTTAGCAATCTTGTTTTCAATATTAATTATGTGATATATTTTCTAGTATGTGAATTCTGATTCAATCCCAATTTGAACAATTTGAACTGGTTTTGCACACATAACAAGTTTCTATTATAATATATTAAACTTGAGTAATTTTCTATACAATATTTGTAAGTGGAAAATATATTCCTTAGCTTTAAACTATTTTTTAAATCAAGATCATGTGCATTAAATACAATTGATAGTATCATATTGGGTATTTATAGATATTTTACAACATTTTAGATAATAATTTAAACTTGACTAAGGCAGTTGATTTCAAAGTGAATTGATAATATTGTGCTGCAACACCCTGTAGATATGTTTCCATCTACCATCTGACATGCATTAAGTTTGTGTAATATAGTTATTTGCAACATTTGACATTTCTACTGGCTTCTAGAAGGAAGGTGAAAATTTGTCTATAGAAAATTAGAAATTAATTTATATCAAATAAATTAGTTCCCTGTATTCATGCAACTATTCAGATTTTTAAGAATTATATAATTATGAAGTGTCGAACAGGATTTCTAGGAATCCAAATGATTCTGGTTCTAAGAAAAGTACAGGCAGAACCAAGGTACTGAAGAATTGAACCATCTCAAATTTTAATAGATCAATATTCATGCCAGACTGTCGATGATGGGGAGATCCAGGTTTGAATCTCGGTTGGGTGAACTGAGGGTGGTTTTTCCTAAATGGTTTTCCAGTCTTCCTCCAGTTAAGTGTGGGTTCACACCTCTTAATTCAACCTTCCTTATCCCTAACCCATTAGCGTAATTAGTACTTAAGCGTATAACCCAAAGGGTAGTAAAACATGGTGCTAGATTAAATTAAAAACAACAAAGTGATCAGAGGGATGTTTACACCAAAGTCAACCTCTGATTGGCTGGAATGGCACATGGCTTGTAGTAATCAGTATAGTGTTATCTTAAATGCCAATACATGATCCTCTTTGCTCTGTTATGCACGAGGAGCAACCAAGTAAAGATGGACAACTCCTGCTAGCTGTGAGGTCTGTGGTGTGATTCATTCTCTGCGAGAAGAAGGACAAAGTACCACTGAGATTTATCGTTGATTGTGTCATGTGTATGGTCTGGCTTTGTAACCAAAATGTTATTTCATACATATCTAAAGGTATGTGAAATCATATAGTTTATAAGTAACACCTTAATAGACCATTTGACTGTTGTTTGGTAGTGGATATAAATACATATTTTACTCATCTATCATATTAAATTATCACTTGTACCCCTGTCTACACCGTGTTGCTGAAACTATTAGGGGCCATTATCAATTATGTAAATAAAGTATTTGTAAAGGCAACTATTGAAGTTAAATTTTTTTTTTGTGAACTACTTACAACTTTTCCTTTTACCTCCAGAGATATTCTAGCTCGATTGGGTTTGTGGTTAGAGGGTGTATCATTCTACAGGGGAAGATGTAGCCAGCAATGTGATAGCTCAGGAAAGTTTTTGTGAAGATGGCATCAATAAAAAGATCCAGTACATCTATAACCGCTTCTCTAAATTACCTAAAATTATAACACAGTTGTAGTCTCGAGATAATTCCTCGCATAACTCACTTTCTCTCATAGATCAAATTTCAGTAGAATTGTCTTCAGAAACTCAGGGTGTTGCTAAGATTGCATTCAATAAACTTGGTCAGATAATAAATAATACTCCTCTGTTTTAAAACAGTCTGTCATATTATCCAAGATGTCTGGTGGAAAAAGTGAAATACACGAGGAATTCCCCAAAGAAGAATTGTTGTGTTTTCAATGTCGAAAGGACATTTTAAATGTCTAAAACATTCTTCACTGAGACACATGGAACTTCACAGAGGATGACTTTCCTTAGATACTGTCACATTCATGAATAAGCTAAGATTTTCCAAAAAACAAATAGTTTGATTTATGTTCATTTGTTTTTGCATATTATGGTGCGTATTTTTTTACATTTTTCGTGCATGTTTTACTATTTGATTGTCTGTGCATACAAATCTGAGCTCTATTTATGAGTGACAGTTCTGTGGGGGATTCAAGGATGGGTGCACAGATGTGCATGACGAGAGGTGGGACAAAATACGACACCCAAGAGTGACTGATTAACTCATTCAAAAAGTCGACCAGGTCATGAGTGAAAAACGTTGTTTCACGATTTTAAACCTTTCTGATCATTTTCTTCAAATTTCAAGGCCTAGCTTGTTTTGAAGTATCACAGAGAGAATGGGTTGTCCCAAGTTCTGTTCCCGGCCGGTACTAAAACAACTAACTGATGTTCACAAAACTCAAGGAATGGGCCCAGCATTGATGTGCCTTCTATGCTAACAGAGAAGAGGGCGAATTTCTCGACGGAATTGTGACTAGGGATGAGACATGGATTCATTTTGTGAATGCAGAGACAAAGGAACACTCCAAACAGTGGATGTACAACCTCCTTCTCCAAACTGAACAATGATGCCTAGGGTGTTCTGGGTCTACAAGGGAACTCATGGCACCAGAGACCACAATAACACTAGAGGCATATTGTGAGAAACACTGAAGAAGCTTCCAAAGTTGCTCCAAAACAAAAGGCGATAAATGCTCACCAAGGGTGTTGTTCTCATGCTCGACCGGGCCAACTTATCACTTCCTTACAGCCCAGACTTGGCGCCAAGCGATTACAAGTTATTTGGTAAAACAAAACTTTGGCTTGCTACCAACAACTTTGAACCAAGGAACTCATATACGGAGTCTACAATTGGCTGAATACCCTGGAGGTGCTGTTCATTCACAAGAGTTTGCAAAAGCTGATGCCACGATACAACAAGTGCCTTAATTTGGGTTGTGATTATGTAGAAAAGTAATGAAGCTATGTACGTAAGTTTTGTATCTAATAAGATTTTTTCCTCTATTTTTAGTTTTACCAGCCAATTGACAGTTGATTTTGGAATATCGCTCGAATATCTATATTATTCTCTAGCCACAATAATATCATTATTATATTATTATACTGTAATGAAACAGATAAAATGGATGTGAATTTAAAATACTAAATAATACACTATACTTGACCATTTAATAAACTGTAACTTTGTTTCTTTTGTTATTTTTTTTCTAGATCTATGAATTAAAGTAAATATAAACTAATACATTTACAGATAATAAACAGTTCATGGAAGGTGTGTTATTTAGTATGTTCTCTCTCTCTATAAAATACTTTGTAGTGGCAACAAAATAATTTTAATTACTAGAATAAAATTAACATGTCATAAACCGAGTTAATAGGATTCAAATATGTTTGTTTCTATGTGTAAAAAGAGTAGAGGAAACATAGTCTCTCTTTTGGTCTTAAATAACTTTCTAAATTCTTATCCATACAGTACAGGGCTTAGGTGCATCAAAAGCGCTTCTCCACCAGTGCCTAAAATATTAGTTTTTCCTTTTTATCACCTAAAAGCCTCAAATTAAACACAGATCCTTATAGCCACCGAAAAAAAAAAAAAAAAATTCTACCAGTGATCTTGAAACTTATGTTAGCAACTGCAATTTTGCTATGGACTATAAAAATATATCCCTTACATATCATAAACTTTACCAATTAATGTTCAACATAAATAAGAGTGTGTGTTAATAACATACATATAATGATGGAAATAAGTTAACAAAAAAAAACAATTTTTACAGAGAGTAAATAAATACTAAGAGGTGCTTGTTGCCCCCCCCCCCTCCCATTACCCCCCCTTGGAATTACAATTCAGGCCATACACAGTCATACAGCAGGGATGTTTATTTTACCAATTAGTACTTTTTAACTCATGGTTTATTAATGGCTTGATTGAAAGTAAACGTTATGAGGAATGCAGTCTGGCGGGAATGCACTGGCATTAGCAGAGAGAAATGATAGCTCACACCCCAGGATTCAAACAGAGACCTCACACAGCTGAGGTTTTGGTTCAATTCCCCGCCACTCATCTCCCAAAGCCACAACTGGGTATTCTCAAGGGATCATACAATTTGTTTGTCTCATGTTTCAGTTGTAAAGTACAAATGACAAACTATATTTGAAATTAGTTAGAGTGAGTGAAATATTAACTTGAGGCCAAACTGTACATTAAATAATATTCCAGTTATGAATAAGTAAATTAAGCAGAAGTAATTATTTTAAAACTGTTATAGACTACTATTTTAATTTTATAATTGCTCAAATATAAATTGATGACATTTTAAACTTAAACGAGTTTACAAATTTCACAAAATGGTAGGAATATTTAAAAATGTGTAAAATAAGAAGGCCTACAATGATTGAAAACCTTGTTTAATGAACATTTGTCCTTAAAATACTCAATACAGTAAGTATTCATACAAAGAAATTATTTAATATATAATATTTCAACTGCAATCATAGAAATAGTAATATCATTAATCAATTTATATTTAAGATTTGTGAAAAAACCTCTAGTACATAACAATACAGAAATAATATATATATAGTTATATCTTATTTTAGTAAATCCTCTGTTAATAAATATGTGCCAGCCAATATGTAAGTGGTCTTGTTTTAAACCAAATGTTTGTTTGACACAGAAGGGTCCACAGAGATGTCAAGGGAGAAACGTTTTCTTCTCGGGGGCGCTATCTTCTGAATAGCTGGCGCAGGAGGGGCCACTGTTGCAAAACAAAAATAACAATCTTTTACTCAGATAGGATTTAAATCTTCTAAGAATCCAAGAAATGAAGATAAGTAACTGACTTGCTACATACTTTGACAATATTTACAGTTTAATTATTTCAAAATTGCTTCTGGATTTCAATCTCGTGACATAGGATCAATTTTTTTTTAATATGAGTTAGTTCATAAAATATATAAAGTCTTACATTTATTTATCAAGACTGGTACACTTTTAAAGATCATGCTATACAAATTTTACTACAGTGGAACTAATAAATTTAAGTTTAATAAAGTGCAGGGGGGCGGACACACTCCCAAAATTTCTGGGGAAAAAGTTACTTTGCACAGGGCTGTTTTAATTGGGTCTTTTAGTGCAAGTTATTGTTACACTATGTGCAAACAAACTTTAAAATCATGACAATTTGAGTCTTAATTGAAGCTTAAAATGTAATGAGCTACACTTATTAATAGTGGCATCAAGCTATAAAAATGGAAAAGGCAAACACAAATTTACACATAAAAACAATGTCTAGATTATGTCAAAAACTTACAAGCCATTAATTAAAAAGAGTTTCAGTATAACTTGGTAAAAATAAAAATTATTTGTATCATCTTTATTTCATACATTTAATTTTCATCAAGCAAGCTCTGGTATTATGTATTATACATTTTGAGTTTAAAGTGTGATACGAGGAATGAAGCTAGGTCCTTCTTAATGGAACCAATAATTCATTTAATATATCATCTATGACCTTTTGTTTTTCTTCTCAACAGGATATAATAAAGCATGTCTCAAATATAGGATGGAGTCAAAGTTTGACTTTTAACTCTTTCTCTGTTCCAGTAAAACGAGTCCCATAATTTAACTTCAATTAAGTATTTCCTGATACAAGACCAAAGCATAGTTTATAAAAAGACAAAATAATATTATGAAAAAAATTGTAATATCTGAGAGATGAAAAATACTAAATAAATTCAAACATAACAGTTCTGATAGTTCTAGTAGTAGTAATAATAATAATTATTATTATTATTTCCTTTATTATAGTGCTGGTTAACATTTGTAAGACCTTTAACAGGTCAGCACTGAAAAAAACCCACCCACACACATATAATTACACAAGAAAATAAGATAGACAATAATAGTTAGATAATTATGTATAATGATGAATAGTTATGAAAAAAGTTATTAATAATGATAAGAATAAAAAAATAACAATAATAATTAATAACAAATAACTAAGGAGTAGTTAAAAGCAGTATCAGTATGCAAAAAAAAAAAAAAAAAAAAATCATAATATTGTAAATTTTAATATTATAGGCAGAACCTCTATATGATAGATTATTGCTATGGGAGTTCCTTAAATTGTTCTCTTGAGTTTAGCTTTTCTTTATAATAGAAGTTTAATTCGACAAAGTTAGAATTAATGCTATGGATACAGAGACCTGTAGGGCTCACCTTATAAGGGCTATTGAGAAAAAATAATTTTGGATTACATTAAGTCCGAGAAGGGATATGAATGCCTACATGATCAAAAGCAAAATTGCAAGAAATTTTGCTATTGAAAATATTAAAAACAAAAAGGGCACCACAATAAAGTCCCTGCGAGAAGAGAGTTTGGAGCCCTAAGAGGTTTCAAATTTTGTCATAATCACAATAAATCCGGTTAGTAAAAAATTTATCACAGCATGCAGCGACAAATTTCTTTTGAATGTTTTTCTCCCTTAGAGAGAGTTAGTTAAGGTAATAGAATTCCAAGCAACAGTGGCATATTCTAACTTAGATCTAACCAGGGCGTAATACAGACATAAAAAAGTCAACTTTTTTAAATGATGACGTAGTAAATTTAATAAGTCCAAGTAATTTCAATGATTGGGAAATTACACAGTCAACATGACAGTGGAAAAAACGTTTGTTATACAGGAGAACATCAATATCATTAATATAAAGGGTGCAAACTATGTTTTCATTGCCCAATTTATAAGTAAAAAAGAAAGGATTAGTTTTCCTAGTAAATATTTAGTTTGGTCTTAGATTTAAGACAAATACCATTTTTAAAAGACCATTGTCTGAAATTACCAAGCTTAGAAAGAATAATACTATACTGACATAAGTCAAATGCCTTACTTTGGTTGAAACAAATAGCATCAATCTGACCTTGGGTAGAGACTTGAGGGGCAACATTACCAAGAAATTATATTAAATTAGTGACAGTAGATTTATTTTTTATAAAGCCATGTTGATTATCTGAAAGTTTATTTTCAAGGTGGTGGAAAGTATGGTCATGTATGATTTTCTCAAATTGTCTATAATTACAAGTATTTGTTTTTGCCCCTTTTTTTATAAATAAGTATGACAACAGATTGTTTCCATGTAAGAGGAAAAGTTTCATTTGACAGGCTAATGTTAAAGATATAGGCTAACAAAGGGCTAAAAATGCTGGAACAGCCTTCAACAATAAAACTTGGAATTCCATCTGTCCCGGAACATCTAAAAGAACTCTATTTTATAGCACTAACAACATCGAAGGGTGTAATGGGACAAGGATACAAGGGCACACTAGTTTCAATAACGGGGCAGGGTAAAATAGGAAGGGCTGAATTATAAACGGAATCAAAGTAGATCCTAAACTCATTAGCAATTAATACAGGATCCACTATAATCTTGCATGGGGAAACTTTATTCCCATTATTATTTTTTAACAAATTTCCAAAATTCCTTGGGTTTGCATTTAATACTATTTTATCTTGAGTTCATACAACTGGCTCTGTCTATAATCAAAGTAGTTTTAACTAATTTATGAACAAGAGAAAAATGTGAATAGAATACACTATTATTTGTTTGTTTGAACTTTTTGAAAATATTCATTTTTTCTTAATATAGTACTTAAGAGTAGAAGAAAACCAATTCGGATAGTTGGATGCATTAAGAATGGTAATTTAAGGAATATGCTGTTTGATTTTTCTTTGGACTAAGTTGGTAAAATTATCTACAACCAAATTAACATCTGTAGTAGAATAAACACAAGACCAATCAGCAGTGGCCAGGTCATTGTAAAGATTAAGGTAATCATCACGTGGTGGGAGTGTCATTAATTTTGGTAGCAATAGGTACATTTAGTGAGATCAATAAGGGTGGATGTGCTAAATCAATATTTATAATATAAGACTTAGATATATTGCTCAAAAATATATAGAAAGTTAATTGATGTAATAAAATAAAATTGAAGATCAAAATGTATGGTAATAACATATTGTCAAATAATGAACATTACACATTTAATATAATTCATCATCAATTTAGCAGTATATAAGGTGAAGATAAGTCTAAAATACATGAAACAGGTTAAAAATGTTTTAAACCTTACACATAACAACATAGGTTAGACAAAACAAAGTTCGAGTTCATGTAAGTTTAAAGTTCAAATTATAAAAATTTGGGTTAAAAGGTTAACATCTGCAAATAGGTTATGTTTAAATGATTGAGTATTAATATATATATACACTTTAAGATATGCAATATTTAAAGTATAGACAGGTATTAGAGTTGACAAGTATAAAATTTTGTAATATTCTAAGTCTTAACTGTATTTTTTGTCCCATTACTCCTTTTTGCATTTCTAGCATTGAAAAGATGCTGGAATACTCAATCCGATATGTTTCAACACATAGGTGTCATAATCATGGTAACTGTAAAAGCACCTTAATAATATCTATTTTGATTCCATAGATCATTCAACACACCATCTTATTTCAATAGCAGTTTCTCAACCTAACATTACTCTATCATGGTCTAAAATTTTACCTTTTATAGTTTGCTTATCTTATAACTTTAGGCCTAATTTTTATATTTTAAAGCAGTCTCATAACCGAAGTGTTTACCTATCGTGGGTCCCCCCTTAACCTCCCCTTGAGTTTTACAACTCCTAAAATACTCCACTACTTTACAAAAATCAGTTTAACTGAGTACTTATGAGGACATGCAGGATCGAAGTTTGCTTTTTTTTAAAAAAAAAAAAAAAATTTCATTGATTTTTATACTAGTGAAAATTATAAACAAAAGTATGAAACTACAAACTTCAGTTACAATAATTACAAGGCTATTCTACTAACCAGCCACAGGGTAACTGAATATCTGTTTAGTATTGATTAACTGTAAATAAGAATATTTTCCACAGTTTGGTCATTTCTCTTCCTTGTCTTGCTCTTAGTGTCTGTGGCAGAGTGAGCTCCATGGAGTAACCATGTCCTCACATAGTTTGAGGGATCGAGACTGGTCAGAGAGGGTCCAACAATCTTGATGAACATGAGGTTGTTTATAGTGCCCGCTAAAAGAGCAGCCCTGCCTTATCTGGTGTTACAAGTATGTTCATTTATGAAAAATCCTTCTCACACTCACTTGATGACACTGGAATTGTGTGTATTATGTTCTTAAGTTGAAGGAGCTTTATAGGTATCGAGTCAGATGATTTAGAGAACTCCCTGAAAGCATTGAAATGAAACTGTTTTGACAGTTCAAAATTTCTTCTTCTTTTAAAAGGATGTTATCTTTTTCCCCTGCTAGCTATTTCCTGGACTCTAAAATCATGGCACACCTTTCTATTTCCACATCATTACTAGAAAGGAGTGTTTTATGGACAGCTCAAGCTCTGATAAAAATCGCTAGGTGAAATTGGAGAATCATCTACTCTGCCTTTCTTGTGTACCACACCTCGCCAAACTTCAGATTTGCAACAAATTTAAGATATTTTTTGTATGTTGGACCTGTAAATTTCCTTCTCTTCCCAAAAACTTCAACTATATTTTTGACTTTGATGGGAGCTTTGTAAAAATCCATTTTTCTTTCTTATAGATCAAGGGTTAGTTCTGCCAATTCCTGGAGAGCATCACACATCAATCCAAGATCTAAAATAAGCTTAACAGGAGTTATTTTCTTCAACAGGCCTTCTTACATAGCTCGATCCCTTTTGTCTATTGTATTGTCTTCCCTGGCTTCTTCAAAATGCAAAACTAACGCTTCATAATTTTGCCATACTGCAGCAAGTGTTGTAGCTGGAGGCAACCCATCTGGTAGACAGAATTTGTCCTACTTTAAGAACCTGAGTTTCCTGCATTTTTGCACAAACCTTCAACTCTCTTGCATTTTTCTGAGATGGATGGTAAATCACATATAACTTGTCCAAGAAACTTTTAAATCTATTTATACCATCAACATATTTTAAGGCATCATAGATGGACAACTCTAGTCTGTGATTTGCACAATGCCACAGGACAATAAAAGGGAATTTTTAGTTGAAAAGTGTTGAAACACCACTGCGAGATCCAAACATAACAGCCACTCCATCACAAGTCATGTAAATTAAGTTATTCATTAGAAATTCTTCAGTGAATCCTAGTAACTGAAGTGTGACATCAAGCATTCAGCAGTTCCTCCAAATTGATTTCTTCAATCAAAACTCGAACATAAGCTATCTACATAGACGTCTGGCTTTCTGTTGTTGACTCATCAATATTAAGTGAAATCTCACTTTTTTAGTCAAAGATTGGCTTTATAATCTTTCTTAATTTCCTCTCCTATGTGGTTCACAGTATTAATACATGCATTTGTTGAATGCAATATTGTTCCTATGTCTATTCTATGCAGATCTTGCAAATTTACCTCATCCTCAAGGTTGTTGAATGATTAATTCTTTTTTGCTAGGTACCTGTAAGCTGTACGGAACACTTTGTATTTCTTTTACTCTGGTCATAGATTTTAAACACACATTTTCCAGTTTCTATTTCTTCACTTCTTCCTCAATTTTAACTGCAGCTTTATGCACACCACTGTCTTTGTGATTACAGCTTTTTCCTCTCGAAGAAATTATCTGTTTTCTATTATACCCATTACATGAAATTTCACAATTAACCCAAGCTTTGCTCAATCTCATCCCCATTTCTTGATCAACTCCTATACTTCCGATTTTCTTGTATGATGAACCGCCCAATTTCTCATTATCATATGATCACCAGTCATTTTTTGAAGTGAATTCATCTTTTTGAGACACATTCCAGCAGCTAGGCCATGCCTGCTCAGGCAGTGAGACTGAGGCATGTGAGTTTAAAGAATCTGAAGAGGAACTAGGCATAAGCCTACAAAAAAAAAAAAAAAAATCAGTATTCCTAGCTACACTGTTAGTTAATTGTGGTAAAACATGAAATGAGACTTCATTACCTTCTTATTTATCTGATTTCTGCTTTTTACTGGGAGGTGCACAAAAATACTATGTTATTTTCTTCATTTTTGACAAAAAATTCATGAAATTTCTTGAAAAACAAGATTAGTCTAGGCTGCACTGTGAGAACTTCTTAGCAAACACACTGAATACAAAATCACCACTGACCAAAACTACTACTGTACATTCATCAAAAACTAAAAATTGAAAGAAAGAGGAAACTAGCATACCCGTTAGGGTTATACGCACTTACGCTAATGTGCAATGGTAGGGTGATTGTGAGATGAAATGAAGGACCTACAGTTTAACGTGGAATCCGAACCACGGTGGAGGCCTGGCATTCCACACATTCACAAGATGTGATTAATACACATTTTGTCAGAAGTGAAGGAAGGGTTTGGCAATCAAATAAATCTGTGCTGGAACTGAGGATTGAACCCCAGACCCTAGCACAGAAGTCTGACACCTTACCCCTAGACCACCCTCAAATTTAAAAGTTCACTAATCATAATATAAAAAATCTTTGAGAACGAACACAGAACCTCAAAATAGACAGGAACTGCACGATTTCTCATGTAATACTGTGCGACCAAACTCTAAATGTTATTTTTTCTTAATTATTCTCTTCTGGAGTAAAAATTAAACTGATGGATAGTCTTGGTAATGTCAAAAGTTATCAAATGGTGCAATGGTTAATGTGGCACAAATTTATATTTTGTTATTTTCGAGAAAGAAAATTGTGATTAAAAAAATCTTGCTTTTTTTCTAATTTTAATTTTCTCTTTGGGCCAAAAGGGTGCTGGCACAGTGTTCCGGCAGAAAAAAGAGCCCTGTATGTGTGTGTGTATTTTTTTTTCTGGAAAAAATTCATCCTATGTAGTTTACTGATAATTGATTTTTGAAAAAATTGAAATGGTTAGAAAATAGTCTAAATGATTTTTTTAAATAATGGTATTTGGAGACTATTTTACATGATAATAAACAGTGTCTGTTGGTTTTTCTAAAATAAATTAATTTAAGGGTATTTATTTTACTTATGACAAATTAAAAAAAAATTGAAAATGGCCTTTTGAGATTAGTTCAAAATGGTTATCTGGGAATAGTTTTTGAGAAAATAAAAAGTTCCCAATTCTGGAGTGTAAGTGGTTGGAGGATTGTGTGATGCAAGAAAAATTAGAAATGGAGCAGTGCTTAGATTGAACCTCTTGCAGAGGCAATATTGCTAAATGTTCTAGGAGTATGAAACATGGAACGCTGACAAACTCTCGAGAATGTAGTGTTTACAGTGTCAATGGGTGGATCTGGTGTTTCAGCCATATCTTTGCTGCACGTCAGTTGTGTAGGGGAAAGAAGCGAACAGCCGGTCATTCCATGAGGATGCTGTTGAACTTGGGAATGTCACCAGATTTTGGGGTCAGAGATACCAATAAGAATGAAGGATCAGGAAACATCTATGGAATGTAGATGATGGACCACAAATGATCATAACATAGATCCTGAATATCACATAGGTATTCCCAATGCAGTTGAAATATTTCACTCACATTTCTATTGGCTAGATCCTCATCGTGACACCACACAGAAGTCCAGAAACGCCTCGACTGTGCAGCAAGGACAATTTAAATTAACAGCTAAGGCACCATTATAAATAAAGTTCCATTACAAGAATGAAATGGAAAGTCATTATGGTTGTTTTTAGACTACTTTATTCGCGTGGAAGCATATGCTCTGCTATATCAGAAGGCAATTACTAAAGCCAAAGTATTGAACGACCAGTTAAAATTCACAGATTTGGTGTCCTTAATGAACCTCCAACTCACTAGGGTAAACAATTTGATGGGACAGCCATTACACATTTAGGCAAAATATTAGCGATAGCAAAAACATGAACCCATGTCAGATGGTTTAAATATACTTAACTGGACATGTCTAGAAGGGCAAACAAAAATAAAACTGACTGGGTTGTAAAGGTGCCCAACTAATAACGCCATATCTTACAAACCCTCTCAACACACATCCTATGAGATTGTGCTCGGAATACAAGCATTTATTGTTATAATGAATTGCGCTCTGAAGTAGAATTGTGTGAATTTGTGTACACCCTGTATAAAATATATATATACATAATATAAATACTTATTTTTTAAATCTAGTAGTTTAGCTGTGTTCCCAAGTCTTTAGTAATGAGCACCCATCTCTAAGTGTTATTTAGTTCATGTTTGAATTCTATCTTGGACTTAGGTTTGGAGTTTAATTTAATTAGGAGGTCCCAAACCGAAAAAACTCAGATATACATTATATAAGCATTATGGTAAAAAATTGATTTTTCGGGGGTAGTAAGTGACAGGGCCGTAATTATTAGTTTAATGAGTGTAAAAAAATACAAATTTGAAAAGAGTGTTATTAACCTCATATCTTAATGTTTATTATAAATAACTTTGGTTCTTTCCCTCTTTGCATGGAGTTAATAAACCTTTTACTTGGAAATGGTTAACCAATTTTATAATTTTAATAAACATTTAACATACCTGCAGCCTCTTAACTAGAATTGTTGATAAAACTCTATTTGGGGATCCCCCCTAATGAATGACCAAGAACAGTCACAAGGTTAAACAGTCCAATTTTCATGAGAATATCCTGACAACTAGAAAATTTATTAGATCTACTTTCACATATTGAGACAAGTCATGTTCTAGTTTAACCATTGTGAGTTTAATGTTTTTGAGGTATTTTACTACTATATTATTGTTATTATTGTATAGGTTTTGATATTATCTCTCGAAAATGGTAGTTGCAGATCACATGACTTGATGTATAGATATATTAAAATTGTTTTAGTAAATGAATGTCAAAATAGTTTCTTTCCACCTAGACCTGACTGTAGCTAGCCTAGCTTTTTGTTCTTCTTCTTTGAAATTTTATCCAAACAAGTGAGGAAGGAAATAACACAAAGATAACAATTCACATGCATTGAAAACCGTTGTTACTTTATCGGGGTATTCAACACCAAATAGAGCAAATTATCTTTGTGCAAATACTAGAAATGTTGGAGTATGTATTAGTGTGTTAGGTTTTCACACCACTTAGTTATTATTAGAATTTGATAATTAACAAGGTGTTTAAATCCACACTTTGTTTACATCCAATTACAGTCACCATACATTAGGATTTTTTAATTTGTAAGAATTTGTTATTTTAAAGATTATATCTGAGAAAGTTATTATATTTAACTTTACAAATAAAAATGAAATTGTATAATTTTTCTCTATATAAAATTATTTACCTCTAAGATTAAAGAGAGCCAGCCGTATGCCATTCTATCTAATATGTAGAGTGTATCCTTACTTTGTTGTTAACATACCTGTCTCTGTTTTTCTTTACAACCTAGTCATACACGTAATCTGCAAGCTTATTTTTCATGGTACCAGTTTGTAATCCTAGACTTATCTCCAATTGGATAATAAATGTAGGCCAATGTTAATGTTTGTGTGAAAACAAGTGAAAGCTATGCGAGTCATTTCTGGTTTAGAATCACTTTGTCAGTCCCGCAGATTAAATATTTGTATTAGTGAATTATTACACATGTTTGTTGTTTTTAAATTAAGTATGTATTTCAGTTCAATTAAAGTTGAATACAATTAAATGAACCATGACTTTTTTAATCTTAATATAACCCAATATATTAGAGCAAGGTGTTATACAAGAGTTACATCACGGGTGAAAGCTAAGGGTTTGCCAAGAAAACTTTTTAAATTCAAGGCAAACTCAAATCAAATACTATAAGAAATATTCTCAAAGCCAAATTGAAGTTTAAATAATTTTTTTTGTTAGTTGTTTTATGGTTGAAAAAATTATATATTGGGGTTATTTATAATATAACATTATGCACACAAATTATTTGGAATTGTTTTTATTACTAAATTGTTTGTAATTTTTTTTAAATTCTGATAAATCAAGTTATTACTATAGCTTTACAATTCAATTACTCCACAGTTTTTTCATATAAATGTTAATTTGTAACGTAGATAGCAGGTCAAAATGGCAATACTGACCATAAATTGAATTTTTTCCACAGCGAAATTGACGTTGATAGTTGTGTTGAAGTTTCCCACACCCCTATTACTAACCAACACTCTTTGGTAGTAAGTTTGTGTTTACTGACAAAGCTGTTTGTGGTTGTAGGAGGGTGTAACACTCAAATATGTGTCCAAATTTCTGACATGAGTCCTTTTCAAAAATGTATATAAAATTGAATTAAAATGTTGCTAAGAGTTATTTACAAGAAAGGCTATAATGAAATGCTTGCTGGATGTGTGATAGCGCTGACACGTGTTCATCAAAAGTTTAGTTGTGAGAAATGTAGTTTTTGGATTTTATAATTCTAATTTAGAGTTTAATATTAAATATACCGATAATATTTAGTAATGTACATTTTATTACTAACTACACACTAAGCGACTATGACTAAAACTTGTATATGATTTACTTGGGACCATATTTTGGTAAACTATTTATTTAGTAAATTAACTGTTATGGTTAAATTGACCAGAGGTCACTTTGTACTTTTGTCAGCTTTACCATTTAATATATATTATTATATACTATCGGTATTCGAGAGATTAAAAAAAGTACCTATCACAAATTCATTTATTATGAAGAGATTGACTCAATATCACAATTTTAAGCAACTGGCAAAATAAATTAGATGACTTGAGTAATTTGGGAGAGTAGCATATTGTTTGTGTTTTGATCAATATAACAACTAGTGAAAAGTGTCCCTGGATACGAGACAAACCAGGATGGTCAATTGGTGGAGCAATGGCTCACAAAGCCAAAGGTCCAGAGTTCAATTCCTGTGTCCAGATTGTAATTTTTAACTAAATTGAATTTGATTAAGCTCTCAGGACTTTTCAGTGGACAATCATCATGTATCAGTTAGTGATCACACAAATTAATAATAATATATTTTTTACCTTCACTGTTTATTTATATATTCACACACAGATAGGAATAACTATTTTTTTAATACATTGTAAATATAAAGAAATTAAAAAGGCAGTTCCTGTTAATCCACTACTATGGCCTGCCTGTGTGGCAGATTGGAATTAATTGGAATTATTTCTAACATACCAATATAATTGGACTAATAATACATTTTTATCAAGATTGTATATTAACAATATTGTGGATGTAAGAGTTTTAGAAAAACAATACTAATATTATAAATTGTGGTATATACTTCATATTGATATTAAAAATACTTTAACTATTCTTATGTATATTTTAAGTTAGGAAAAATAAATTCAGAAATTGATTTGCTATTATTGGTAGCTTAAGGTAGGAGTTTTTTTTATAGCAATGTAGCAAAAGTAGCAAAAAGCAGTAGCTATTGTTAAGATAGTGTAGTTAGTCCAGCATCTTTGTGACTACAAAGTTGAAATTGTATTGAAGGAAGATATGACTTTTTAATATAGATATTGATATAAAATAGTTGTTATACACTAACTCCTAGCTCCTTAACTTAGGTCAGTATTGAATGCACCTGACTATTAAATTATTACAGGTTCCAAACTCAGTTCCAGGCACGGCCAAAAATATATTTATACTATATATTTATAACTCTTAATTATATTTATAATATTGTTTTGGGGGTTTCCCATTTCACAGTAATGCTGGGATCACAATCAACTTAACATTAACTTAGCGCAAAGAAACTATTGTATGATCACGATTTACATAACCTAATGGAACAAAACAAGCAAAACAAAAACAATGGATTTTAACGGTTTGAAAACAATTTGTTCGCTAAAATGAAACCAAATTATCAAGGGCTGATTAGTCTATAATTACTTGCAATAGAAGCTTACTGGATACACCAAATAAAGTATAACAAGAGTTTACAACATTTTAGAGATGATAAAACGTGGAAAATAAAATGTAGCAAAGAATTTGTTTACATACCACACACAAGAAAATGAAGTATTAAATAGTCCTGACGAGGTCACTCCTAACATGAGTGGAACCTGTGCTACCTTCACTCAAATAGTCCTGACGAGGTCACTCCTAACATGAGTGGAACCTGTGCTACCTTCACTCAAAGTGAAAGTTCTCCCTGGACAACTCTTTAAGTGAACTGCATTGTAATGGTTTCCATTTAAAACCACGAGTAGAACTGTTACATTACATTAAGTTACAGGAAAGTTAAGTGAACGTTTAGATGATCCCGGCATAATGCATGGTTGAGGAACTAGATGTTATGTTTGTTCTTGAATTAAGTTTGTTTTAAGCTGAGTACTAATATATTCAGTTTAACACCCTTAGTGACGTAAACAATAAGTCTGATTCCACATGTAGAGAAACATACTAGCATGTTTTAACTTTTGTTTGCCACAGACAAAACATACGAGTTCAATATTTATAAGTATAGCAAAATAAATGTTAAGGACTAAAGTTGGCATGCTAATTGTTTATAAAAGATTTTGACAAAATTTGTTTCTTGAAAGATTGTCAATAATAAACTTACCTGTGAAAACATCACTATAAATCAATATGACTATTAAATTTTATTTAACAAGTCAAGGAGAGTTGGCACTATGCTGGTGGTTGAATGTTCTTCATAAATATAGACAATAATTTAACAGTATTGTTATATAGTGTTATAAAAATAACATTCAAAATAAACACAAACAAATCATTCAAAAAAATGGTGAGTTTGAGGGCACATAAATAAAATAAAAAATAAATACAGTGAGCCCTCACAGATCCAGATCAAAATTATAAAGAAAATTCACATTTGAATACTTAAAAGATACATGCTATTTAGGAAGGCAGAGGTCTGCTCGAACAAAACTTAATAGTGTTTTCACACCTGCATTATTACGTTCAAAATGAGTATACGAGGGGCATTCGGAAAGTAAGTGCCGATTGATCATGGCAGCAGTGATACAGGAGCGGCCATGTTGGCATATGCATAGGTTGATAGTGATTCATAACGAAACACCCAATTATCAAAGCTCTGTGATTGCTTATGGTTGAGTACAAGCACTTTAAAATGAACAATACAATCAAAAGTTTGAAGTCTGTGTCGTTATAAAAAAAATGCTGCAGAAATTCATCGCTAGTTTTGCCACATTTATGTCTTTACTGTAATTAGTGAAGGTAAGGTTGAATTTAAAGATGGCTGAACAAAAGTTCATGACCAGGAACAGAGTGGCCAGCCAGTCTTCTGTTGTGTCTCCAGACTTGGATGAATGTGTAGCCAAGAAGATCTACACTTTCATAATATTTCCTCCATATTTCATGAACTGTTTTGTATGAGGTCGTTATTGAGAAGCTTCAGGGGTGTCAAAGATGTTGATGGACACTCGCCAGAAGCAATGGATGGCATCAGCCTTGACATTCCTTGAACACTACATGATACATTGACCACATATTGATTGGAGATGAAACCTGGATGTCATATGTTCAATGTCAACACAGAGCAACAGTCCATACAATGGATGTACACATGTTTTCAAACAGAAAGGGGATGGCAGCTTTGTTATGGGATTGAAAGGGAGTGCTTCTTCTTAAATGTATGGAGCCTAGAACAATGCTCAACCATGAAATATACTGCCATACATTTAAAATAAATTAGGCGTGCCATTCAGAACAAAATGTGTGGTCTGTTGTGATCTTGCGGTGTCCTGCTGCATGCATACCACACCTCGCACTCGCAGTATGCTTGAGGAGTTTGATCATCCGCCCTACTACCTGGACCTTGTACCTTGTCTGGGATTGACAAGCTTCTATAACATGATATACAGAGGCTAGTGCCAAGTTACAACAAATATCTGTATTCTTGTGATGTATATGTAGGAAAATAGCCCAGCCTCATACACTAATTTTGGCAGTAACACAAATTTGAAAATATTTATTTTTGGTTTTTAATAGTCAATCGGTCCTTTCTTTCCAAACAGCCCTCATACAATCTTCTTTCAATTAATAAATGTATTGTCTTTTTATATTTAAAAAAATTAAGACTCTAAAGTAATAGTTTTTTATTTATTTTTGTCAGCACTACCTATATTATTAAGGTTTTTTTTTTGTATTTTAGCGCTATCTTTTGCTTCATTATTCCAGATGGCTCAATATGGATGAACCCTCACCACAAATTAATCCTGATTAGTGAGGATTTACTGTATGTAGTAATGAAATGCAAACAATAGTTTAAGCAAATTAGAAGCTGTATTTTATGAAAGTTACCTATAGTTATAATAGGCAATGTAAAACCAAATAAATGGTTACATATGAACATAGGAGTAAGTGGAATGACTTTAATGACTCAACTAAGAATACAAACATACACAAAGCAAATAAAAGTAAGAATTGTTATTAATTACAAGCATTCAACTAACATTTGGTAGCTTCATCAGGGCAACTAAAACTAGACTAATTGTATTTTGAGCAAAACAAAAGGCAATCACATTAGCATCACGATGGAAAGGCTTGCCAACTGTCGGGAGGATTTGAGAGCAGGCGATACCGACCAACCATGCGCGCTCAGCAGAATCTCCTGAGACCAGCATGTCAAGGAGAGAAACAAAATGTACACATATCAGTGTTGCCCCAACTGCCCTGTCAATAGCATGTTGGAATAAACATTACTAATTGGTGTATCCATTTTAAAGATATTAATTGCTGAGTTTTGTACATTAATGATTTTTAAATAATTTAACAGGGTTGTTTGAATGTTTAAAATAAGTATTTTAAAATGCTAGTAATATGTATTTTTGCAACCTAAGATGCAATTTATATGTTAAAATTGATAGCTTTGGATTTAAATTATTAATAAAAACTCATGTTGTTGTTGCTATATATTTATCTGATTCGAGAAAGCTGTGATGAGTAATATAATATTTATTCCTAAAAATAACAATCCGGACTTGGAACTTAAAATTAGCTTTTTTACCAATGTCCAACCAAAATATTGTTTGTCTGTTTGGTTCCGCAAACATGAAATACACCCCAACTAATAAAATAAGGGCTAAAAGTACCTGTAAACTTATTAAAGCACGGTGTGGCTAAAATGAACCTGGAATTGTCAAGGATGTTAGAACTATCAAATTGTTCAGATCAACAAGGATGATAATAATAAGTTATCTATTTATATTAATATAATATATATAATATATATATATATATAATATTATCAAGGTTTATGAGTATTCAATTTTGAGCTTTGAGCTGAGCTCATAATCAAAGCTCAGAGATCAAGATAAAAAATTGTGTAGGCTCGTCATTTTCAAGATTCCTCTTGATGTATGTACAAATTCATCTTTTAAACACAATGTTAAGTATAGACTTTTAATTAAGATGGTATTAGCAGTTTCAATTCTAAATCATTTGGTAACTTAACAAATTGTTGAATTAATATCAAATTTTTCATTAATAACATAATAGAACTCTAAAACAACTTTTGACCAGTAAACAAATTCAATATTATCATTCTTTGAATTATTATCCTCGATTGAAGACATTAAGAACTAATTAACAAAATATGAAACATTTCAAATTTCTAAATGCTTGTGATTCTTACATTTTCTTATAGTGTAAAGTTACGGAGGCTTATTATTGCTAAATATTAGCTCATTAAAACACAAAGTTGATGAACTTTATTGTAAATGTTAGTGTTATTTTAATTACTTTAGGAATAATAATCATCATCAACAAATCTTTCCAGTCTCTGGCTGGGTCAGATTAGTAAAATGACTCCATCTTCCTATATCCTTTCACCATTTTTCCTCCTTTAATTTCTCCCAGTCTTCTCCTCTAGCATGCACACTTTCTGTTATCTGCTCCTCCCATCTCTTTATGATCTCTGTTGCAGTCTTTTTCCTATATCCTTAATTTCCATAATTTTCTTTGGCATCCTCTCCTATTCCATCCTCATTACATGCCCAAACCATCTCAGTCTTGCTTCCTCTACCATCTCATGTACTTCGTGTCCCCCCACTCTTTCCTGAATAACTTCATTCCTAATCCTGTTTCTCCTCGTGGCAGCTAATATGCTCCTCACAAACTTCATCCCCATGGCCTTCCCCTTCCTAGAATTTCTTACATTTTGTGTCCATGTTTCTTATACTGCAGGTGTGACAATGGATACAAAACACACCCTGTACAACACTTCCTTACACTTCAAGGGCACTTCTCTTCTCTGTAGCAAGTCTCTTACCCACCTATAGAACAACTACCCCAGCTTCACTCTTCTCATTAGATCCTCTCTACTTCCACCTCTAACCTCAATCATGCTTCCAATATATTTTACACTTTGTACTATTCTCAGCTCTACTCCATCCAGCCTTGCAGCTTTATTAGGCCTTACTCTATTCCTTATCATTACCATCACTTCACACTTTGCCTTGCTAGATTGCATTCCACAATCTTTCCATTTCGGTATTTCCTCTTTCTTCTCCCCTCATACCATCAATTCATCAGCAAACATCATGACTTTCATTCTTTCCTCCATGAGTTTTCCTGCCGCTTTGTTTATGACCATTTCCATTACCATTACAAATAGTAATGGTGAGAGGGCGCTTTTTATACGGAACCATTCCATCCTGAAACTCTTCGTCTTAACTCCCGCTATCCCCAAACATGCTTTCCACTTTGACCTCCTCCATCACTTTCCTAACATTATTTTAATCCACACTCTCATAATATGCCTTATCCTCATCCATAAATACCATTACCAAGTCTTTCCAATATATACCTTATTTCAATCTGCTGTCGTATGGAAAAGATTTAATCTATTATAGACCTCTGTTCCCTAAATCCATTCTGTATTTCTTTCCATACAGTGGCACATTAGCGTTTTCCCCCTATAATTTGTACACCTTTTCCTGCCTCCCTTTTTGAAAATAGGTATTATACCTCCTTTTGCCGGTCTTCTGGTACCTCCTTTCAGATCACTCTCAGCATCCTGTATAACCATTGTATATCTACTTCACCTACAACCCTTAACCTTTCCACAGTCAGTTTTGTCCACACCCGGTGCTTTTCTTTGTTTCATCCTCTTTAGTGTGTCCTCCACCTCTTTCCTCCTCTTCTGCTATTTATTCCTGCTGCTCTGTTTCACTCTCACCACTTTCTTCTTCCGGAGTGAACAACTTTTCAAAATATCTCTTTACCACTCAACATCTACACTTTGCATCTCATCCTTGGGTATTAAACTTTTTGCCTTTCTTAAGTACAGCTCTCTTTTCTCTTCATTTTCTAGCCTCCACACCCTTATTCTTCTTTCTTGTCTTACTACCTTTATCCTACATTCCCATCCCTTTATGCCTGCCACCAACAGTCTGTGGTCACTCTCTAAGGACACACTTGGTATTACCTTGATGTCTACGATCTGCATTTTCATTTCTTCATCCATGATAAAGAAGTTTATCAGCAGCTGTTGCCATTTTCATTTTTTATTTCTTGCACATAACGCCAACAGCCTTCTACCCTCCTCGTTTCTCTCTTATCATCCTTCCTTCTCTAACAGCTCCTCAAACTCATTAAGAATCCTTTCAAGGTCTTCCTCAAACTTGTCCTTTTATTCTGCTGGGCACCCCCCTTGTGGGGCACACACTTGTATCACCCCCACCCTTTTCAGTTATTATCATCTTTATTATTCTATTTCTATTATATTTAAAGATATGAATGTTAGACAAAAAAAATCACAATTTTTTTATATTATATATTTATTTGAAAGTTGCTCTTATATTTAAAGTATTTTTTTTCTAATTTAGAAACCAATATTTCCATTTGTTGAACTTTTTTTTTTCAAAAGTATTTACTATTTATAAGAACACGTGTCATTTTTATTTTAAGTTTGTTATGACTGGTCACATTAAAAAAAGATTTATACTATTTTAATCTTAAGACAAATAGGTCTACGCTTAACATTTTAAAATTATGAATAGACTCAAATTCAACAACTTTTAAAAATTATCGATTAAGAAATAGAAACCATACTCACATACTCCTAATATATATATTTATATTATTATTGATAAATTTAATCTTACATGTTTTAATAATTTCACTTTGAAACACATTCCCCTTTATTTGCAGCATTTTTAGGTGTTGTGTTTTCTTTTGTTTGTGAGCACTGTGCAATAAATTTATGTAAAATCATAACCAGACAATCAAGACAAACCCCAAAAGAAAATGGATACAAGAGTAAACATCATTGTAAGCATGAGTGGTGGAGGTTAAGACTAGCAAGACCACGCTATATACTATATTAGAAATAATTAAATGGTAAAAATAAATATATGTGAATAAGATAAAAATTAATGAATTGTGTGATCAATATTTAAAAAAATCATATTTTTTAAACAAATAAATCAACTATGCACATTTACTATTAGTAAGGATGTTGTCATATACAAACATTATCATTTCTTTAAATATGGGCCGGAATAATTATTCCGAAATATATTTCAAAAGGATATCAAATACAAGTTTATAATATTTTTGTTTCACATACCCACAAAATATATTTCAATTAGAACAAAGAAAAAAAAGTTAACATTTTTTATTACAAAGAAAGGGAACTCTTTGAGAAGTAAAAAGAGTTATTATAAAAATGTCTGGTTAACACATCACAGTACTCATGATAGCTAATATACACGATTGAAACACTAATGTAATTTATTTCTTCCTATCACCTTTGCTGTTAGTAAATATATATACTTTGTTTTTTTACTATACTGTACCTAGTTTTTGCTTGGTAGGCTACACAAATAAGTTTTTATGGTTGTGTTATTATTATATTCTTACTAGTGTAATGTTTTTAATTTTTTTTCTTATGAAATGTTATTTCTAAAACCTTTTTTTCTTTTATTCATTAACTATTATATTTCTTGTTGTAAATACATTTTTTCTTAAATACTATGCTAAGCCAATGCCATTCAATTATAAATATAAACTTGACTCCATACAAATAAATAGTTGGGTATTTAAATCCACACAGGAAAATGTTTTCAAGGTTCGTCTATCAGAAAATATATTTTGTGAGCATTTTGAGTGTGTTCCTCTAAACAATTTCTATAACTTTTCCAACAAACTTTTAACTAAGTCACATCTTGTTCTGAAGTGGATATACTTCTTTAGCAATTAAAATTTTCTTATTACCCTATTTGACTAAATTGGTCAAATATTATTAAAATTTACTATTACAATTATTTATTTTTTACAACTTTTCAAACATTTACTTCCTTATTTTTATGCCAATTTTACATTATTTTATGAGTATTTTAACAATGTCATGAGCAAGATAAGCTAGTTAGTAGCTAAAGCTAAATGCAGTAAAGTCTTTCCAATTAGTAATGTAGCATTCATAACAAGTCATGAGAACTACCCAAGTATTATATTTAATAAAATTTGAACATTGCTTCACCTTTGAGAATGTTTTCAAATAACTTGATGTGATTCAGAGGGAAATACCTAGATTTGCATTACTATTAAAATCTATTTTGTTTCCTTTAAATTATATAAACTTATAATCACAATCCCCTATTTTTGGAAGTTATATACACCTAGGCTGTGTGTTGTAGTGACAATAATTATGTTTTTCAAGTGGAATGCCAGGTCGCCACCGTGGTTCGGATTCCACGTTAAACTGTAGGTCCTTCATTTCATCTCACAATCACCCTACCATTACACATTAGCGTAAGTGCGTATAACCCGAATGGGTAGTAAGACGCGGTGCTAATAATATATTAATAATATGTTTTTCAAGGGTTGGTACCTTTAGAAAACCCCAGAAAAGAACTTGTAGTATTCCACCTTTTTATTCATTATTTTTGTAATATAATTTGTGTTGGCATTGTTGCTAAGAAAAAATTAAAAATTTCAAGGTTGAAATAAAACAATGGTTTATAACATCTCTCATAATTAGCTCGTTTCCAACACTTTGTCTCTGATGCGTCTAAAGCAAGGACACATTTTAGTAATCTTATAATGGCGAAATGCTACCAATTAAAATTTGATTTACAAAGCCGAAGGGACAGAAATGTATTTTGAACAAATTAACCTACAACTTTATAAACTAAATACTTAAAAAATCCTAACTTTATGTAGGTAATGGTATTTTCAAACTAAACACTACATAAATATCAATTCAAGAAATATTCATCATTAAATCTACGAGATGTCTCCCCCTGAAGTTGTTTACATTTGACAACAAAGTGATTGTACCAGAAACCTCTTTGGAGGTAAAATCTAATGAACATTAATATTTGCCCTTTTCTTTTGACTTACAGCGTAAAAGAAAAACATTATTTTCGCATCAGTATGGTAATAATTTATTTTGTGAGCACCAATTAATGAATCTGTTCTAACCACATTTTCTTATTTGAATAAATGTCGAATTACCAAATGTTCATTTCATAGAGCCATGGAAAATGGATAGTTTTGGATTAAACATGGTGTAGATATTAGAAATCCTGTTTATTGTGTTTAAGAAATTATCTATGTTGTTTGAGAGTTTTGAAAAAAATGTTTAGATTTATAGATACAGACATGGTTTCAAGTAGCGCATAAAAGTGAAATATATAGTTGTGCAAGATTTTTTCACTTCAAAATATCAAGGTCTGTCGTCGTTGTTTAACAAACTAAGGAAATTTTACTCTCTGATATTGTATTGGAACTTATGAGACATTTAATCACCACTAACAGCCTATAGTCCGTTTCACTCTTACTCTGCAGTACAGGTCTTATGGAGCGCGCAGTTGCCAGATCTCACCCACTCGAAACAGATGGACAACTTTTACATTCAAACTTAGCAAATTATACAAACTTTATACACGCTATGGCAATCAATTTGTAGTTTGGGTTGTCAAGAATTGTATATTATTCTGTTTATTATCATATTAATGTCAATTTGATATACACTGTACACTGTCACCTACAATGCATAGGTTGGAGATCAAATCTTTTCAAAGATGGTCTTCCCAAGTACATAGGTTTATACAAGAATATTCCCTGTTTGCATGTGAATGTGTGTGAACTTTTATAAACAATTATGCCTACCTAATTCATCTTTACTATAGTAAAAGTTAAAACTCAATAATCATAATCATAATAAATTAATATACAATAGTTTTATAAATTAAAATACTGGTAGTTATAAAGGAGGGGGGGGATTCTAAAATCTATTCAAGGCACATTTAATTTTGCCATGTAAAGTAAATGCCATATTAGTTTAAACCTAAAAAATATATTTATGCTTCAACGCTGTCCCAGTGGCTCCATCAATTGTGAAGTAGTGTTTAGTTGATGGCCCAGGTAGCTCAAGGTTTTGAGAGTGAGTAGGTGGACTTATGGATGGAGGAGATGACACAGGGGACAATGAAGATGATGAAGTTAGTCTTATTAAAAAATGCTCGTCATCTTGCAGTTCGTCTGCTTTCCATATGTCCTTTCCAATTTTGTTGACGTGATTTATATAATTGAAACGGTTTTCTACAGAAACCTTTTCATACATGGCAGATATTAAGGACTTCATATCTTTAACCTTAAAACTAGTATGGTTCATTTTAATTAATGTTTTTACCTGAGCCCACACCATCTCTATAGGGTTATGTTCACAATGATACGGAGGAAAACAAATGATTTTTCGATCCACTGCCTTCGCCATCTCATCCACTTTATATTTTTCAAATTTGTGTTTGTGTTGCGAAACCAAATACAGCATTTTCTATTTCAACATTTTGTCATCAACATCAATGTTCTTATGGATAATTAATTCACTCAGCTATTTGAGCTTTACGCCATGATGTGGTCGGGATCGCTTCACACCTTCTGCTGTGATAGGCTGTATTATCGATTACGATAACAGCTCCTTCAGGTGTATTAGGGAGTAATTGCAATTTTCTTGTTATCGTTTCCATGATAAATGGTTTAAAAAATTAACACTAAGCACTATGAATCAATAGTAAATAATATATAAAATGATCATTCCATATAATGTAGACTAATGTAGACCCACGCCAAATTAATGGCCGTAACCCGTAACACAAGAATAATGGCTCACTACTGGAGAGAAGCTTCTTGGATAGATTTCAAACAGCTGTGTTTTGCTTTTCCAAGAGGACTGTCATCAGTAGGTGTGAAGTCAGCAGGGTTATATTTATGTTTACACGGAGTGCTAAGCCTGAAGACTGTGTTTCGACTTTCAGCATCTTACACTGATTTAAAGCAATAATATAACGGAGTAAAGTGACTAAGAGTATGTTCATCGGTATTTTCCTGAAACTATGGAAAAATAACCTGTTAAAATCAACCTCAGATAATTATTTTGTATTAGGTGGATGTACTTTTCAAACACATTGATTATAACAACACACGACTTACAAACTACCCTAATACTAATAAAACACAACATCCAGTCCCCTAGCCAACAATTTACCAAAGATAAATCTCAGACCATTCCAATATTATACCTCTATCTCAGTTGGCTCACGCTCTACTGACTGTTCTAAAGTGTTTAATTAATGAGAGTGAGCTCAACCAGGATTCGAACCCGGGCCTGATTAGAAACGGTGGCAAGGTATGAATGCGAGTGTAAAACCTTAGACTGCCCGGCCACATACCTCTGTGGGTAGCTGGTTTCTTAATTCAAAAGCTTAGTGTAATAAAATTTATGAGTTGCATATAAAATGTATTCTCAAATTGTTAACATTGTCTCGGCAAGTACAATAAAACCTTGTTTATTAAACTATAATTACAAACGAAGATGAGTATAGTGAATGTTTAAGTGGCTGGACCTTGTATTTTGTGAAACCAATATTATGAATTTTGATAAGGATGTGGTGAATTAATGCTTCAGTTCTCAACGCTACAACTGTATAACATTACTCTGCTCTTCAAGGCCGGACAGAGCTTAAAGTGAACTACACCCTCTTCAACTTCAAAATGCTACCACACATAAATGGGTGGCATTATTGGCCAGTAATCTTTTTCAAAAATAAATTTGAGCTTTTCTTATAATTTCTTAAACATAATGTACCTAAGCAAAATCAAAAGAAAAAAAGTTTCCAACAAGACAACTTTTTCATGTTTTACTTTAAATATTTCAGGAGGTATAATACGTTATTTTTTATGGCATTATATAAAAGATATTCCGTTCAGACTTTGCAGACGTTGTTCATAACTATTATAACAGCCACCATAACATTACTGGCTTTTCCACACAATTGTAACTAGATTTATGACTTAATACATTTGGAACTTCATGAAACTTTTACACAATGCATTTTTTAATATTTTGAAGAAAAAAAAGTGATTTAAAAACATCTATGGTGGTTTAAATTGATTTTACAAGATGCATAAATGTACCGTATTGGCCCGAAAATAGGCCGCACCCCAAATTTACGACAACTTTTAGAGGAAAAACAATATTCCCAATTGAATATGATCAGTGTATTAAATCATTTGAAAATAGAAATTGTTTAATGGTAGGTGCTTATACTTAAAATTCAGGTTACTTAAATAAAATTCCTTTCACAGAAAAAACTCACAATATTTACACTTAAAATAATGTCACTTGGAAATAAAAAAGTAAGTTATTCATACTCAAATTGAATCGCTTGGAAAAAAAAAGGTAAGTTGTACATATTAAAAATGAGGCCACTTGGAAATTAAAAAATAATGATACACTTAAAATGTGATCACTGAAAAAAATAGGCCAACAATGAGACACTTTGAGATGAATTAAAAATTATTCATCACTGCTCTCATCAGTGTCACTTTCTTCACTCTCTTTGGTCTCTTCTGGATGTTCCCCCCACAAAATATCATCTTCTGTGCCATCCATATTATTGGATAGGCAGCATTTCTTAAATCCGTGGACAATGGATTCGGCAGATATCCTTTCCCAAGCATTTAATATCCACTTGCAAAGCAGGTTCAACGAAGGCTTCTTAATTTTACCACTAGGGGTTAGGGGATGATCTCCTGACAAAAGCCAATCTGAATACTCTCTTCGGAGGTTGTCCTTGAAGGGTCTGTTCACAACCACATCAAGTACTTGTTGTGAAGTCATACCTCCTGGAATAACAACAAGATCTGAATTGTTGCCTTGACTTTATTTTCACATCTGGAGTAAGATGCCCTTTGAATGCATCAAGCACTAGCATTGCCCGCTTTTTTAGAAGAGTGCCAGGCCTTCTATTCCACACGACTGCTAGCCAATCGCACATTCATTCTGCTGTCATCCACCCCTTCTCTTGACACCTGACAATGATTCCACTGGGCAGGGTTTCTTTCGGGAGGGTTTTTCTTCTTAAAATTATATATGGGGGTAGCTTCCTACCATCAGCAGTTACAACTAACATAGCTGTAATGCACAATTTTTCATTGCCAGTGGTCTTCACGACAATAGATTTGGATCCCTTTTCATTCACGCAAGTATTACTTGGCATGTCGAAATACACAGGTGTTTCATCGGCGTTTCCAATCTGACTAAGAAGATAGTCATTTTGTTTACGGAGACTAATTACATATCGTTGATATTTCACCAATTTCTCCGCGTAGTCAGTGGGCAACTTTTGCGCTAGAGAAGTTCTTCGTCTTAGTGACAGATCACTTCTGCGCATGAATCTTCGGCACCACCCAAGGCTTGCCTTGAATTCCCTATGTGGCACTTGTAGCTCTCTTGCAATTTCTTGTGCCTTCAATCTGATTACGTCGCGACTTATTGGACATCCATCACATCTTTTTTCCTTTACAAAAGAAAGAACACGCGTATCAATTTCAAGATTTCGGCCATGCTTGGGTCCTCGAAAGGCTTTTCGCGTTGAGATGGTGTTCTTAAGTTTTGTTTTTTTTTTAAATCCAGCGACATATGTTTTTTTTCATCAATTCCGTATTTTCTTCCCGCTTCCCTATTACTTGTAGTTTCTGCATAGTTCATCACCGCTAATTTAAAATTGGCATCATAGCTTCGTCTAATTCCCTGGCTAAAACCAGCTTTTTTCTCGACATGATCCGTCATATTGCACTTCCGAGTTTAATACACGCACTAAATTATTGTTCTCACAATAGAATAAATGTTCCTAATTTAATACACGCAGTAAATTATTGTTCTCACATGAAAATAAATGTTGACCAACATACTGAAACAAAATCTCACTAGAAATATTAAAGCTCACTTTACCGAAAGGATATTATGCCGATAGAATGCGCTGAAAAAATAATTTTATTTTGCAGCCATTATGGCTCAAATATTGTCCACACAAATAAGATAGTAAGTAATTCTTCATCTATTTTTAAATAACTTTGCCAACTGTCATGGTTCATCTAATTTTAAATAACTTTGCCAAATGTCATGGTTCATAATTTTTTAATAATTTTGTCAACTTTCAAGGTTCATTTATTTTTAAATAGCGGTGGCGAGATATATCGATTTAACAACGTGCATATCCTGTAGGTACAAAATTGGATGTGTATTATCTAAGAGTGCGATTATAGGCCGCATTAGAGATTTATGAGAGCTTTTTCTTGGAAAAAAATGCGGCTTATTTTCGGGCCAATACCGTATCTTCATCAATATTCCATGCTTATTTAATAGAAATAACGGCGTTCAAATTTAAGATACAAAATGGCAACTCCGCTTGTTAGAAAAAGGACAGCGCTAACGGAGAGTCCAATGGGTTGGAAAGAGATGGTAATAGTCCATAAGAGCCTGTACTGCAATTTGAGAGTGGAACAGCCTAGTTGTGATATTACAGTTTTATTATGGCTTTCCATGCAAACCAAGTTCACGTGTATATTTCAATATTCAAAATATAAACAGCACATTTGAACTGTGTTTAAAATGATGATAGTTATGAAAATAATTGATGAAAAATGAATGTATCTTCATTTTCTGTTTGTTTTGAATTTCAAGAAGTGTTCAAATTTGTACCCACTAACAATGAAAATGCTTTTAGCCTTCTGATAACAAAGGAGAGGATTTCTGCAAATTCCCAGAAAATGTGTTGTGAGTTTTCCGAATCATGGAAAAAACTTCTTTTTTTAGATTACCCCAAAAGAAAAATATCCAAAGTGGTTAAGTTTGGGTGGCCACATTGTTGGTTTGTCTCAACTATTTCAATTTCTTGAATGAGTTTCATCCATTACTGCCCTTTAGGTGTGTGTTTATCTTCTTCAAAAACAACAACTTTGCTTCAAATAATTGTCAGGGGTTTGTTAAATAAAAAGTTGTTTTTACAAATACAAAGCTTCACTGATGAAACGTACATAGTCATCTTTAGTTACTGTCATTCTGCGCTGTCATGGGCATTAGAAATTAATGTTCACACGACAACAATTTTGTATTGATAAAATAGTATTTGGAGCTTAAAGTTGTTTACATGAACGATATATTTATATTGTTTGCAACATAAAACAATAACAAAGTTGTTTGAACTAAGATTCATTTAGCAGGGAATATTCCAAATAGTTTGGTTTTGAATAAAAATAAGTGGAGTTTTTGCTGTTATTTTTCACCCTTATTAATTTTATTACTCTTACTAGTCTTATTCTGGGTGTCCAGCCAAACTATATTTTGAAATTCCTTTACTTTTCGAGGTTTTCCAAAGCCACTTTCCAATTTTTGCAGACATATTTTACAAACATTATTTCAGTACGATCCCAACTTAATGTGACAATATTTTTAGACACATATACATACACACACACACACTATCTGAAATTGTCACACTATGAAAAGGTCAAAGTATTTCAGGCTGCCAAAGCATTGGGCTAAGTTAGATATTAGTAAGATCATATTGTGATATTTTCTTTTAGCACCACGTCTTACTACCCGTTCGGATTATATGCCTATATACTAACTACGCTAATGAGTTAGAGATTGGAAGGTTTAATTTAGAAGAAATGCACCCGAATTTGCATGGAGGGAGAGTGGAAAACCTCAGTGCACCCGACCGAGATCAAACTCCTATCTCATCTTCAGTAGTCCAGCCCAACATGAGAGTAGTGCATTAGACCACGCGGATCTGTTGAGACATTAAAATATCACCTTATGCCAAAACAATTTAAAATTGTTGTTAGAGATATTATTTATAATTTGTTCATTCTCTAATGTAATCAAATTGACACACATGTGCATGACCATGACTCAACTTCGGCTAAAGACGTGTGGTATAGAGGGGAGAAACGACATGAAACTCACATGTTGGCTTTGAGAATCAAGATTAGTAAGCTCGTTGAGTATTAAAATAGATTCAAGATGTGTATTAACTGGAACAAAAATGTAATTTTCACTATTGTATATACATTTAAGGTCTTTTTAAGTGAATGTGTAAAAATTCCCAAATTTGATAAAATACCACGACTTTTCCCTGACCAAGCAAATTCCCTGACTTGCCTATTTTCCAGGTCGTTGGATATCCTGTAACATTACCTCCCCTATTACCTTTAATACTCTAATTACCGTTACTAACTTATTTTCCTGACTACTAGCACAAATGAAAATAATGTTTATACAGTGACCTCTTCTGACAAAACTCAACAGTGATGAGAATATCAATTCCTCAATGGAATGAAATAAAGTTTTTACTGTATTTATTGTGTTTGATTGTAAGCAACATCGGAAATAACTCGTACAATGATTGTGTATTCTCTCTCTGTATCGTGAAATAACCTCATGAACTCAGTATGCATGAAGTCCACACGATTAGAAAAACTTTCAATACACATCCTTCTCACATTTTGAAAGCTTTAACTAAAGCTTAAACTTTTGTTTACATAGAAAACTTTATATCTCTTAATGAATTTCTCTTATCTTATGTGTCTCTCAAAAATACACACCAAGGGCCCAAAACATATTCAATGCTTCCAAAAGAACAAGGTCAAATTTGCTAATCTCAATATTTAGGTTCTCTCCGTCTACGTCTTACTACTGTTTGGGCTATATGCATATATAGTAAATAAGGTAATGAATTAAGGATGAGGCAGGTAGAGGTTATAGGAGACGTGCCCAGTTTATTGTGAGGTAAATAATGCTCTGGGACATTCAACAATAGATGCACGATCTAGATTTTAAATAACCACTCTTATTTATAGAAAAAAAAAGGCAATGTTGTCTAGTTTTAGTTTTTGGGTAATTATAGGCAACTGCCACTTTTTACTTACATATTTAGAATTTCAAATATTTCATGGAAAATTTTCTCAAATTTGTTGTTGAGTTTTGTGTTTACAATTATTTTAATACGAAAAATGCTTCACCATTTCTAATATCTCTTTTTGTTTTTTGAAGCATTTAGTTTTCTTGTACCTTCTTTAAAATAATCATCATTTATTTTATAAGTAAATATACATTTTAATTTACTTTTTAAACGCTAAGCTTCCAAAATCATCAGTTTTATATTACTTAACTACTATACCTTACAGAGACTATTTCTATGAATATGGAAAACAAATATTATAGTTTCTACCATAGAACAATCATAGGAATAATGTTAATAATGATAATAGTGAAGAGACTTTAGTTCTAGAGTATTTTATTTTAAATAAGGGGACAATCTTGAGAGTTACTTTGAACACCGCTCAATGACCATTTATTTTAAAATCATTTTAACACAATATATATAAATATAGTTTCAAAAACTTTCAAAGGGAGGATATATTTAATTGGAGATTAAAATTAGAATAGGTATATATTTATATATACAGTGGAACCTGACTAATTCGAACTTCCTTAGTTCAAAATAGTCTTTAATTCAAATCTTTTGCATGGTCCCATGAATTTTGTGTTTAAACAATATTAAAATTTTGTCGATAATTTAAATTTTGTTTTGATTAATTCAAACTTTTCATAATTTGTAATGTAATGTAAAGTATTGTTTTCCTACTTATAGTTGCTGCACCGTGTTGTTCTATTTTTGGAAACAAGGGAGAGGACGTTGGAGTGCGGTCAGTACCCTTCTTCATGCCCCTCCCTCTTCCCCCTACATATTTGTTTACATGTACAGGTCAAACTTCTGGAGCAGTTATGTGCGCCGTTCTTAATGATTCGGTCGTAGCGATATTCTAGTGACATGCGAGCTTATTTTGTTTTGTTTAGTACATACTGTACATTAGTGTGTGTGTGTGTGGTGTGTGTGTGTGTGTGTGTGTGTTATCGTGATGTCAGTTCAAGCCACCGTCCTATAAATCATTAACTTTGGCTGAAAAAGTAGCGGTAATGAAGGAAGTGGACTTAACTGTGTTTATTTTCAATTCCTTTTAAGAAACTTATTTATTTCCAATTTTTGGATGATTCAAATTTTTTTAAATTTATATTCATTTTATAATAATGGAAATTGATAAAACTAAAGAAAAAGAAAAAATAAACCAATAAGAGTAAATTTAATTAAGAAAGTACACCTAGGGAAAGAGGGAAAAAGTGGGAAGAATCCAATGCACAAAGGCGACATCTTCTTCCTTTCTTCTGTCTTCTATAGTAGAAGTAGTCACACACACATTTTAAACACAAATATAATAATATTTCGGCATTGTTGCCTTTATCAAACACAATTTACATTTATGTGATATTTTTAAGACAGTACAAAATGTACATCATGAAGCAAAAAGAGGTTTTCCTTATAAATACATGTTATATATTCACATTTATTTAAATATAGAGTGCACAGTTGAGGGCTGACGCGTGATGAATCAAAGTGTCGATCTAGTTACTTAATATGATTTTATGATAAGGGTAGTGAAGAGGAAATGAAACAGAATATGCCTGGAAAGAGGATGAAAACCATTGCTTTCAGATCAGTCAGCAACGCTGATATTGAGCTAACTATGGTGGTATAATGGTTCAGGTCTCTACGACAGCTAATTACCCGTGTTTCAAAATGAACTATCATGGTTCAGGTCTGTAAAACAGCTGTTCACCAGTGTTTCAAAATTAACTATCATGGTTCAGGTCTGTATGACAGCTGTTCACCAGTGTTTCAAAATAAGCTATCATGGTTCAGGCCTGTACGACAGCTGTTCACCAGTGTTTCAAAATGAACTATCATGGTTCAGGTCTGTACAACAGCTGTTCACCAGTGTTTCAAAATAAGCTATCATGGTTCAGGCCTGTACGACAGCTGTTCACCAGTGTTTCAAAATAAGCTATCATGGTTCAGGCGTGTACGACAGCTGTTCACCAGTGTTTCAAAATTAACTATCATGGTTTAGGTCTGTACGACAGCTGTTCACCAGTGTTTAAAAATTAACTATCATGGTTCAGGTCTGTAAGACAGCTGTTCACCAGTGTTTTAAAATGAACTATCTTGTGAGGTTTTAAGTACTAATGGCTGCAACATTTAAAACACTACTAAACTACCTACAAACTATTTTCCTACTGCAATTTCCACAGCTACCCCTCATTATACTAAATACTGACAGTTGTACTAGTCAAATGAAGCAAAGAAGCAGACACACTGATATTGTAACCTGAGTCAATAGAACATAACTTTAGTTCAACTCACCGGACTCCCAGCCGTCTTCCTCCTCGTCAGACTCTGTAGACTCAGCCTCTGAGGACTCACTAGGAGTTGTGTCTTGGAACTGTCTAGAGCACTGCCAGTCCTGGCCCCCAGGGGGCAGCACCGCATGCTCACTAGATACACGGTGCAGGAACACACTCACCTAAACACAGTTTTACCAATGTTGTGTGTTTACATTTAGTGTGGCAGTAAAGGAAGTGTTTACCAGTCACACCCAAGGAGCCATCAAAATACTAAAATAATAGTAATGTATCAAAAGGTGACCAGGTTTAACACCTGCTATATAAATTTACAAGAAATTAATTAATAAAATAAGTTACTATGATAATTAAAATGATAGAATATTAGGAAAAAGGTAGAGCACCAATAAAAGTAAAAACACTAACACATATTTACACACACATCAATATTTCGATGCTATTATAGCATTATAGCTCTAGCTTTTTCCTAATATTCTATCATGTTATTTATTACTAAATGTTTTTGCTCAATGCACTTTTTTTCATACATATGATAAACTAAAATAACAAATGGGATGGTAAACTTTGACCAATTACAGATTAAATTTGAAAGTAAAAGACTTTCAAAGATATGAAGTAAGTGTCCGAGCCCTGGAAAAGAGCAAAACTCATGATCAATCAGAATATGAAGCATGTTTCTATAAACATATGATTTACCAATCAAGTCGGTAAATTTATAGCAAAAAATATTAAATCAATTATTGTAATACACATTACATCTATTTAAATAAAAGGTTTCTAGAAGTTACATTTTTTTTATTGTGTCTTACTATATGTTTTAGTTATACACATATATATACTGATTAAAATAATGTGTTAGGGATGAGAAAGGTTGAATTTAGAGGAATTATATTCACATTTGCATGGATTGAGAGTGTAAAACCATTTACATGACTGGGATTTGAATCCCAATTTCTGTCATCGGCAGTCTAATCCAATGCAAGTGTGACACCTTGCCCAGTAGCACAATTTCACTCAGCCAGCAATGCTTGAAGTGACAGCATTGTCAGCCAATATTTTATTTATGGCTTAGTGTTTTTAGTTGTGACTTTCGTGGCTGCTAGACTGTCACAGATTTATGATTCAAATTATGAATTGAGGATATTAAGGTTAGTGTTAATGTTTGACTTCTGAAATACCCACTAATTTTCTAACAAGTAGTCATATTAGTTTGAATTGAATTGATGTATCTTATTTCATTGTTTATTAAAATAGCACTCATGAAAACAATTTAAATAGGCTCAAAGCAACAATGAAGGAAGAGAAGTAATAGGGCTGTGTTACATTGTTACAACTATTATAATTTTTCATTTGATTAAGGAGATTACATTAAACAAAAAATTAAGTTTTTTCACCATTTTAAATTTTCAAATTTGGGATAAATTTTTAATTCGTTATCTAGTGTTCGATTTGCATGAAATTTCATACAACCATGTTGTTTAGCGTGCTGATTTCTAATTTGCTCTAAGTTATTTAATAAAATGTCGGGGGAAGCCCCTTCACCCTCACACGCTAAATTACAATATGTTTTGAATAGTTTATTGACGTACCAGTATTAACCTTTTAGGGCAACTTCCACGAGGTTATGAAGCAGGGCATTGGTAGACTGGTATCAAAATACTCTAGAAATAGCGATATATTCAATTTTTTAATTTCTTTATTTTACAGTTGAAAATGTTTTTAAATAAACATGGTCAAACTGCTAATTTTTTAATAAAGTGATGTGCAAGTTCTACAGTTCCAAAAGCTTACTAATTAAATATACTTACAAATGTTTTATAATAACGCAGCGGTTTCCAACCTGGCGGTCGCAGCGTGTATTGGTGGGGTCACAATATAGAGGTTTTTTTAGCTTTATATTTACTTTTTCAATAATCTTAATTTTTTTTTATTTAGCACCGTGTCTTACTACCCGTTCGGGTTATACGCTTAAGTAGGGTTATACGCTTAAGTACTAATTACACTAATGGATTAGGAATTGGGAAGGTTGAATTAAAGGAAGTGAACCTGCATTTGCATGGAGGGAGAGTGGAAAACCATTTAGGAACACCCCCCCCCCAGTTCACCCGACCGAGATTCGAACCTCGATCTCCCCGTCCTCAGCAGTCGGGCTCAACATGACAAGCGCGTTAGCCAACTACACCACTGAGGCGGGTAATATAATCTTAATGATTATAGGAAGATGCGTAATTCGAATAGAAATGTAAGCTGTTAAAGTGCTAAAAACGACCTAGTTACTGCTTAGGTTCCTTTTGGCTATTCCATTCTGATAGCATCTTGCTGACTTGTTTACTGTGGCAGCCTTGTAATGCTGCTAGCATAATATAAAATCATCTCTCAACCCCGAACTTGTTGATTCTCTTTGACTATATATTAATCGCATATAATTATTATAAGCAATTATAATAATTAAAACAAGCATTAGTGGACATGCGGGTTTAATGTCACGCTCTTTTGGTTTACTATGTTGGCGAAAGTGAAGTAAGGATTTTAATTCTAGCCAGAGGTAGATAATTCTAATATCCCTCCAAGCAAATAAGGGTACATTTCCTCTCAATTTTACCTATCCCACTGGTGTAGCTAACTGTAGATAGTATGGGCTGGTAGTAATACAGTGAAAAAACTTAATTAGGGCTTTGCGAGTACTCATATTTCGAGCTCAAGCTCAAAAGTTTTGTAGGCTCGTCATTTTTTTGAGGTTCTACTTAATGTACTAAATCAATTTTTAAAATGCAATAGTAAGCATAGTCTATTTTATTGAAATAATATCACCATTTCCACTTATAAAGCATTCGGTTACTTAACAAATCGTTAAAAATTAGTTTCAATTTTAAGATTAATAATGTAATAGAGCTTTAAAACCACTTTCGACCAGTAAATATATTCAATATTGTTGTCCATTTTGAATTATACTTGAGTGAAGTTGTTTACTTGTGTTACCATGACAATGCAATGAAAATGAAAATAAAAATAACTAAGAAGATTACTAAATAATTGAATGATTCTTTTTACTATTTTTACCTGGTCCCTTTCTAAAATAATAATTTATGTTAAATTAAAAATGTAATGTCAAAAATATCTTATATTAAATGTTTTCAAATTTAAGATATTTAAACTTGTATTAATTAATACTTCTAGCTACAAAACTAGCTCTAGTTTAGTTACTATTTAGTTATAGAATTGTGTTTGTTAAACTGTTTAAAATCAATGTTGATATTGTTTATTACAATATATATTTTACCTTTAAAACATTTAAATTTAAAAAAAGCATTTACTATTTCATATTGTCTACTAAAAATATTATTTTAGTCATGTTATTTTTAATTTTAAAATCTCAGCATCAACTTTTATAACCATTAAAAGTTGAATTGAAGTAAATTTCTCAATAAAATAATATTTTAACAAGAGCCCGTATAATGTGCATGTACAACTGCGCATAAAGGAATGGAAATGGAACAGAAGACATGATAATGCACAATTACACTTAGGAATAGTAAACGAAATATGAAATATTTCAAATTTCTAATTGTTTATGATTCTTACATTTTCTTATACGGTAAATTAAGTTATTGAAGCATATTTTGGGGAAATATTAGCTTATTAAAACATCAGTTTTATTAACTTGTTATAAAGACAGTTTAGAAACACTGTACAATGATGTAAAGTGATAGTGAAGGAAGCCACTCTGAAAGGATAGTTAGGTTAGGCCTAGATATAAACAAACACACTTCTCTATTTCTTTATAAAATGAATAAATATTTCTGAAAATTCAAACAATGTGCAGCTGTGGAGGTTTAAAGAAGTATATTCTTTAAACCTCCACAGCTGCACATTGTTTTGAATTTTCAGAAGCATTTATTTTTCATATGAAGAGACATTAATGAAAAAGTAATATTCCCGAAAATTCAAACTTATGTGAAACTGTGGAAGTTTTGAAGAAGTTGAAAAGCTTAAGAAGAAATGAGGAGAGAAGTGTGTTTGTTCCTATCTAGGCCTAACCTAACTATCTCTTCACATTAGCTTCCTTCACTATCACTTACTTACATCACTGTACAGTGTTTCTACACTGTCGTGTTATACATTTCCGAGCCATCATGCAATTATTCATTTTATTAACATTTTTTATAATTGTTAGTGTAATTTTAATGTCCTTAAAGAAATGATTGTTGAAATCATTGATATTGATCAGACGCTTGTCGAGAAAATGTTCCACTGCAGCCAGGCCATGAACACGAGGAATATTGGTATACAACGACACAACATCGTCTGATCAATATCACACCTACAACATAATTTATTCTGGATCTCACTAAATATATACTAGAAAAGAACAACTTTCAAGTCTTAGATCAGAATTTCATTCAAACCAAAGGCACAGCGATGGGTACCAGGTTGGCACCTTCATATGCCAATCTGTTCATGGGCAAACTGGAAAAAACTTTCCTTGACCACCAAATCAACAAACCACTTTGCTGGCTTCGCTTCATCGATGACATATTCATGGTGTGGACAGCTGGCCAAGACCATCTAACCTTATTTTTAGACAACCTAAACTCCTTTTCGGCTCTGAAGTTCACCTCAAATCAATCCCACGACTAGGCAACATTTCTCGATGTGGACATTAGGCTGTCAGATGGCCACTTCAAAACTTCGGTACATCTTATACCCACTAATAGACAACAATATCTGCATTTTGATTGCTGCCATCCATTCAACACTAAAAGATCTATCCAAACAGTCTCACCATACGGGCTCACCACATCTCCTCCGATCCAGAAAGTCTTCAAACCCACCTGGAAAACCTTCAAGAAGCCTTTACAAAGAGAGGATACCCTAAACCTCTCATTAATAACCTACTTCGACTAGCAGAAACTCCACAATCACCAAACCTGAAAAACTAGATACTATACCTCTAGTGACTAAGTACTACCCAGGCCTAAAAATGTTCAACAAAATATTAGCGTCAGGTTTTAACATATTGAAAGCATCCAGCCGTACCAACAATATTCTCAAAGAACCACCAATCCTTGTGTATAAACAGCCTCTATCTCTTAGAAATCTTCTGGTACACCCTAAACTCGAAACTGAAAATGACACAACCTTCATTCAACCACAACAAGGCTCTCAACCTTGCAACAAAACAACTTGCAAAACCTGTCAAATACATTATCCAGCAGGCACTTTCTCTAGCAACATCACCAACTCCATCTATACCATCAAAGACAGCCACACATGTGAGTCCAGTAACCTAATTTACCAACTAGAATGCCAACATGTACTGCACAATATGTTGGCCACATCACTGAAACTTTCCATAAATGAATGAATGAACACCGCCATGACACCAAAATTAAGAATCCAGAAATAACAGTTTCAGCACAAGACTTCAATTATAACCTCAACTTTGAGGACAGCTACTCTGTCAATGTGTTAAAATCACTCCACAAAACAAAATGTAATATGTCTCAGTTAAGAAGATGGGAACTGGCACATCAATGGATCACAAAGTCTAAAAAACCACCCAACCTAAATATTTGCTAATTTCAACCCAGAGACTACACCAGCACCACCTACCTTCCATAGAGTAATGAGAAACATTCAAAGAATTTCAACTCCACTAGAGAAGTTTTCATCCTTACCAATCAAGTTGGCATCACTGAAGACAACATCCTGTTCAGTCTACTACTACATCCTGAGGAAGATGCTATAATAGCATCGAAATATTGATGTGTGTGTAAATATGTGTTAAGGTTTTTACTTTTATTTGTGCTCTACCATTTTCCTAATATTCTAACATTTTATTTATACATTTTACTAACACTGTTTAAAAATTCAAAATGGAGTAGTCCAGTGTTTCTGTTATCTGGGTCTCTTCTTCCTTCTTTGTGTTTGATAAAGGCAACAATGCCAAAATATTATTCTCTTTGTGTTAAAATATGTGTGTGACTACTTCTACTATAGAAGACAGAAGAAAGGAAGATGATGTCACATTTGTGCATTGGATTCCTTCCACATTATTCTTCTTTCCCTAGATGGGCTTTCTTCATCAAATTTACTCTTATTGGTTTATATTTCTTTTTTATTCAGTTTTATCAATAAGTTACTTTTGAACAACTTTTTACACTTTACTTCCTCGACCCACGCAATCCTCAGGAATCCAAACCCCTGACCGCTCAAGGTCCGTCCAGACTTTAACACCCCATGGTGCCATGGTAGTGAAGTAATCATCCCATGTAAAGTGGGAAGTTACAAATAATTGTCACTTCAAATTGAAAAAGCAGACCTTGCATAACCTGAAACTAAATTTTTCCCAATATTTTAAGATCAACGAGTTGCGCAATTTGTGCGTGTAAGTGTTCAAAGAGAGTGAATATGTTTGATAAATGTAAAGATTGGTAGGAATTGGTGAACATACCTTAAAATCAGAACTGTAGAGTTTGTTCTGCTTATCTTTGTGAGCATCATCCAACCCCCATTTGTCTATCCTGAGAACGAGCATCTTCGAGTCAGGAAGTAGTGAAACAAGAGAGCTAGTTCTGAAACAAAAACAAAGTTAACTTTTATTTAATGCTGCATTGCACAAACAAAATCAAGATAGTTTTAAAAAAAATCAAGCAACCAATAACATACAACATTAATACAGTATATAACACAATGTTTAGTTTTTTATTTATCTATTTATTCATAGTGCTGCCATCTATACAATGATGTCATAACTGAAAAACAATCATCTGTGGACAGTCAACCTCACAGTTCAACTAAAAGCATCAGTCTACTCTCTTGACCTGATGAAGCTGTCTGTGACAGTGAAAGTTTGTCCTTAAAAATATGTTTGTGTGTTTTTTTAGTGTTCTATCTAAACAATTTCTACTCCAATATCACCAAGGTAAGTGTGATGGCTATCCCTCCTAATTTAATAATTTCTACTCCAGTATCACCAAGGTAAGTGTGATGGCTATCCCTCCTAATTTAATAATTTCTACTCCAGTATCACCTAGGTAAGTGTGATGGCTATACCTCCTAATTTATTAATTTCTACTCCAGTATCACCAAGGTAAGTGTGATGGCTATACCTCCTAATTTAATAATTTCTACTCCAGTATCACCAAGGTAAGTGTGATAGCTATACCTCCTATTTAATAATTTCTACTCCAGTATCACCAAGGTAAGTGTGATGGCTATACCTCCTAATTTAATAATTTCTACTCCAGTATCACCAAGGTGTGATGGCTACCCCTCCTAATTTAATAATTTCTACTCCAGTATCACCAAGGTAAGTGTGATGTCTATCCCTCCTAATTTAATAATTTCTACTCTAATATCACCAAGGTAAGTGTGATTGCTACCCCTCCTAATTTAATAATTTCTACTCTAATATCACCAAGGTAAGTGTGATGGCTATACCTCCTAATTTAATAATTTCTACTCCAGTATCACCAAGGTAAGTGTGATGGCTATCCCTCCTAATTTAATAATTTCTACTCCATTATCACCAAGGTAAGTGTGATGGCTATCCCTCCTAATTTAATAATTTCTACTCTAATATCACCAAGGTAAGTGTGATGGCTATCCCTCCTAATTTAATAATTTCTACTCCAGTATCACCAAGGTAAGTGTGATGGCTATACCTCCTAATTTAATAATTTCTACTGTAATATCACCAAGGTAAGTGTGATGTCTATCCCTTCTAATTTAATAATTTCTACTCCAGTATCACCAAGGTAAGTGTGATGGCTATACCTCCTAATTTAATAATTTCTACTCCAATACCACCAAGGTAAGTGTGATGTCTATCCCTCCTAATTTAATAATTTCTACTCTAATATCACCAAGGTAAGTGTGATTGCTACCCCTCCTAATTTAATAATTTATACTCTAATATCACCAAGGTAAGTGTGATGGCTATACCTCCTAATTTAATAATTTTACTGTAATATCACCAAGGTAAGTGTGATGTCTATCCCTTCTAATTTAATAATTTCTACTCCAGTATCACCAAGGTAAGTGTGATGGTGATCCCTCCTAATCTAAACCATAATCTGGAGTTATTGTAATAAAACTACTTAGTGGTGCCTCTATCAATGCTGTAAGTATATATTTTCTGTTATACACAATTTAATATTCTATTTTAACAATACATCACATTAAATGTAAATCAAATAAGAGTGTGCGAAGCTTCGAAAATCTCAAAGTTGAAGCGAATATTAATTACCTTCGACTTCGACAAACAAAATTTACTTCGAGAAATTCGAAGCTTCGGCAAAAAAATATATATATTTTCAATTTTTATCATTCTAAGCTGTTATTCTATTAGATTATTTTCATGTTTACCACACATAATTCACAATTTGAAACAAATAAAACGTTGAATTATAGAATGCTTAGTAATATGTATGAGGCGCAAGCTTCCAATACAAACTATTTTCATTTGTTTACTTTACCAAAGATGGGCCCTATCGATTTATAGGTTAAATATCGATTAGTTCGATATTTTTTAATATCTGTATAGACGCAAAAGGCCATAGTGATAAAACGACAAGTTGATTGTGACCTACTTAATTATTATTCCACAATATTTCTACTGAGATTAGTGACCACTTTTAATAAATGGTGATCACACTATTTTTGTTAAAAAAAATAATGTTCCTGTAAGTATCTTTTTCTTATTCTCTCTCAATAAATAACTTGTAAATTTTATAAGTTTGTTATGATGAAATATTGAATAACTATCGATAGTTACACAATTTCAATAATAGATTATATTCAATACCACACGGCCTGATCGAGTCACAAATTAAATACGTTCAACTATCTTCACCGCCACATGACCTAAATCCACGTGTTAAAGATTTTAAATTATTTAAAAAAAAAAATCAATATACAATTTAAAATCGTATTTTTGCTTTGAATTTTGCATAATTTTTTCAAGTGAATCTTTTTCAATATTCTAAAATGAAATGAACTTCACGTGTATTTGCTCAACTCAACAGAAAATGTTACTACGCATGCGCCAAGAGATAAATTAAAAATTTGATAGAAAGTCGAAAAAATTAATTTTGAGACAAAATATAAGTAAAAATATTTACCCTTTACTGATTAAATTTTGTTTCAATTTTAAATTATACTTTTTTTTAACTAAACGATTAAATAATTTATTTTTATTAACCCAAAAACTTGATGTAGAATTTGATGACCTCATGTTGGCAACATTAGACTGTTGTTTATTAATTTATCAATGTTTTGGTTAAGCCTACGAAAATGTCCGAAACAAAGAAAAATAAAAGTGAAATATGGGTATTTTTCACGAGAGCTTCTGATAAAAAAACTGCCCAGTGTAATATATGCCTTAAAAAATACAAGACACCAACAGGTGACTTATTGCTATTAGAAACCTTTTTTATTTTTAAAACAATGCATGTTTTTCTGTAATACCAAAATATTTACCTTTTTTAAAAAATTTAAAACTGGGATAAAAATAACTTGGATTATTATTATTTAGAGCATGTGTTGCAGTTTATCTACATTTTATTTTAATGTGTTAGATTGAACAGTAATATTGGATTTTACAAATTACTTCTTTAATTTCTCAAGTTTAAATTTGCTTGAATGCTAGAACTATATAATCATTTTAATACATTTAAGCCTAATATTTTTATTATCTGATTAAATTATAACTTACATTTTTGATTTCAATCTTTTAATTTTTAAAATCCTCTATCCCAGGCACAACAAAAACACTTTCGAACCATCTAGAGACGCATTCATCTCAATTCAATGAATTTAAAAGAGCAAGTGGCAATAAAACTGAAACTACCTCAGCTCCTAAAAAAGACACACTAGTTCAGTAAACAATTCAAGGTGCCTTTCAGAAAAAGGTGCCCTTCAGAAGGGTTTGATCATGCAGCCTACCAACCCAATAGCACACAAAATTACAAAGCAAATTGCAAAAATGTTGGCAATGAGTCTCTTGCCATACGAGTTTGCGGAGGAAGAAGGCTTCATCAACTTAATGAAACATGTAGTACCAAACTACAAAGTTCCTTGCCGCACCACATTTTCGCGAAACTATGTGCCAGCACTATATGATGATATAAAAAAAGATTTAAAATGTCAACTTATTAATGATTTACCCCAACTTTTTGCTTTGTCACTTACCTCAGATGGATGGACGTCACGTGCACATGACAGTTACATAAGTCTGACATGTCACTATTTAAAACCAGACTGAGTACAAGTCATTTACAATGAACACTGTGCTACTTAATGAATCACACACAGCTGTGAACATCAGAGCTACACTGCAACAGGCTGTTTGTGAATGGGGCATTGCTTTAAATGAAGATACACTTCCAATATATTGTGTCAGCGATAATGCTCCAAATTTTCGTTCTGCAGTTAATTCCTTGTTTATTTCTATTCCATGTTTTGCACATTCCCTACAATTAGCTATCCATGATGCCAAAGCAGAATGTCCTGGTGTTTGTACGCTTTTGACAAAGGCAAAAGCAATTGTGGGACATTACAGTCGTAGTCCATCCGCAAGAAAAAGATTACATACTGTAATGGAAGAGATGGGACTGCCAGTACTCGAGTTAATTCAGTTTGTGGACACGCGCTGGTCCAGCGAGTATAACATGCTTTCTCGATTACATGCTGATAGAAAAGCTGTTGGAGCTGAACTTGCCAATTCATAAAATAACATCGAGGTCCTAACTGCAGTTGAATGGAAGCAAGCGGCAGGCATTGTAGAGGTTCTTGGGCCACTAGCTGACGCCACCAAGGAAATCAGCGGAGACAGTTATCCTTCATTGCCTCAAATCCCATCTAAATGTTTTTATCACTAGCAAGAAGGATGGTGTGATGTTCGCAAGAAGTTTAGATAAGGCTTTGAAATCTCGCTTCAGTTTCTACGATTCAGATTCCATCCATGCTACTGCGACCCAAGATTTAAGGTGTCTTGATTTGATATGGTGGCAGTTAAACACGCTAGCAATTGAGGTTAAAAGTTGAGTGACAAGTCATCTTTAAGCCTAACGTAAAGATGAACAGCCCTCATGCTCCTCTTCTAGTTCTGGACTATGGTCAAGTTTTGATTCCATACCAAATACCACCCAACCGGCAATAGACAACAATAGTGAAGTGAAGGATTACCTAAATGAACCACGAGTGCCCAGATCAACAAACCCTATATCTGGTGCAGGGAAGAGGGTTCTGAAAATACCCTAATGTCTCCAGGGTAGCCCTGCTACAAGTGTGTGCAGTGAAAGGGTATTTTCTAGTTCAGGAAACATTGTAACTGCAAGGCGTGAATCGTGACTCCTATTCATGTCGAGGGAAATTAACATTCCTTCAAAATAACTTGAAGAGAAAGTGACATTCTAACCGCCTGTATAAATAATTTCTTACAATGTTTATTTTTATTTTAACTTATAAAACGTGTTTGATGTTGATATAATTTTTCTTAATTTTTAATACACGTTTTTTTAAATAAGTTATAACATAACCTGCCCTGAAGTGAATATTTTTTAAAGTTTAATTGCAAATCAAATGTAGGATAATATCATTGCAAAATGTCACAGGCCTGTGTAAATATTTTATTAGCATATAACTTAACCTAATATAGTATATACCTTTATTTTTTATAAAATATAATTGTCTATTTACGTGTCCAAGTAAATGTCTTTTTAGTAGGCTTACATTTTTTTTCTAAAAAGGTTAATGTCTTATTGTGTATTATTACATAATTAGGCTAAATTGTGAGGTTTTATTAAAGTTAGATAAAATGTAACAATTTAATAGCATTTGAACTAAATATAAATATATTAAGGCTAAAAACATCCAGGTTTTTTTTAGAAAAATATTTGTTTTCAGAGCTATTATTAGTTGTTAAAATTTTATTCGAACTTCAATTCGGCTTCGAGAATATTCTTGAATATTCACTTCGACTTCGCTTCGAACTGAAAAAAGTGGCTTCGCACACCCCTAAAATCAAAGAATTACTATTATTTTTAAATAAATATTAAAAAAATAAAAATAGAAAAGGACAAAGTTCTGTCATCAATAATGTACAAAAGGGCTATGTACCAAATCTTAAAAATCATTCTGACACTTTTCCTAAAATATAAACCACTACATAAAGGTATTTTTTCAGTTGTTAAACATTGCCAATCCAAAGTTATTTAGCAGACACATAAAAAGGTTTCTTTTCAGCAGGTAAGTAGTCAACCATATCCAACAAATCATTCTTTTTTCCCACGGTTATTTTGTTTGGTTTATTTATGGAAACAAACTGAGCATTTTGAATGTCTGCTATAGTTTTTATTTTCTTCAGTACAAATATTTGCTTCCAATCTTCTCCAATCTTCTACTTCTTCAAATGTTTCTTTAACTAGTACTACACCAAGAAATTTGGCATCAATGCGTAACCATGCTGCTTTGGTTATATTCTGCTTAGCAGTGGTTATTATCTGCAGCTGCTTGGATATCCAAGAAGTGGTTTTCCTCCATACTCACCACTGTGAAAGGCCAGGTTTTCTTTGCTGAAATGATAACTTATTTTAGGTCAGAGGGAACAAATGCTTTCATAACACGTTTGCATTAAATAAGCCAACTGAAACAAGAAATAGATACACAAAGATTATTATTCGATTCTTGTTCTGTCCTATACAGTTATCATTCCACACTAATATAAGCTTCCGGTGTGTTATTCCCATATTTAACACTTTTAAAAGACAGCATGCAATTTCATCACCTCCTCTGTTTGCAATATGTATGCCACAAACATATGTAAGAGTTTTGGTTGTCGCTAAAGCTAATGCAAAAGTTGAAGCAGCTAAGTTGTCTCACATAAAACATTTCCATGTTAGTGTATGCACAAAAAGAACTTGTTTTAAGTCCAATGAAATGTTAACTTGCTTTACCACTTGATATCTGGGGAAGCAGAAGCTTCGATCTTCATGCAATTTGTGGCTTTTTCTGCTTTCCTGTGGTGGTGAGAAGTTTTGCTTCAAGAACTACCATTTCGGAGCTCACATTGGAGCCTATCACAGGTTTTACAAGTGTCATGTCAAGGCCAACGAAATGTTAAGTTTGGGAAATATTTCAGAAATATTTTACTGTAAAATGTATAGCTGTTGGGAAATTTTTCATTGAAAGCACTGTGGAGCCTAATAACATTCAGATCTGGATTTAAATACTCTTTACTAGATTTAGCTCGAGTTTAGTGATTCTCATCTCGTGGTATTGACTGGACATGTTCCTTTATTCCCACCATATCTTCGTCTGAATACTTTGAAGCTTTGTGTGCCTTCCTGTTGTCAATGTAAGTTGTTGCTCCACATTTCTTCTTTCTTATGAAAACGTCTATTTGTTTCTTCTTAATAGCAAAAATATTCATGAAAGTGTTTTGGCACACTTGAACTAAATCTCCTTTTCCATTAGGAACACAGAATGATGGTGTGGATTGGCGTCGGCTCAGAGAAGGGTCATCATATTTACCATGTCGCCGCCTATGAACATTTTTTATTGGTCCCATTAAATATGTTCCTTGTGTATGCCTGTCTTGTTTGTAAAAGTCATCAAAAAGTTGTAGATTTATAGTGTTGTCGAGATCTTCACATTTGAAGTTGCATTTGCATATTCTCTAAAACCAATAAAGAAAACATTTTCACTTGAATATAGAAAATAAATAAAATTATAGTAATTGACATAAGATTGACTATGGTATCTATTTATGTTACATAGTCATGTTTGGATGTAAGCCAATTTTATATTACTAATATTTACAAAGATAAAAACCAATAGGTTATACTTATTAGATCTCAAACCAAAGAGAATTGATATTAGGGTGTAGTCTAGTCATGGAACATAGCCCCTTTCTTAATAACAATCAGCCTAGATTTACCACCTATCCTATCTTTTGGAATAAATAGGTAATTCTATACATGTTATGGCACTTAGGGCTTTTCAAAGGTTGTTGAAAATGGTATTTACTACCGTTCTATGGAATAACATAAAATACTTTTTTGGCACTTAGCCCCTTTTTTATTTTTATGCTACAATTGTTAAAGCCTTTTTTCTTGTTACTCTTGGATGTTTTTTTCAGAAATTGTATCTATCTCGGTGTGATATATTAATTGTCATGAGGGTTTCTAGCACTAGTAGTCATCAAGCAGAAGAGGGGAATGGCAGTGGTGGGGAGCAAAATATAGCAGAGGAGTCATATCATCAACTGTTTCCAACCTGTGGCCAGGTCAGTTTAATATAATTCCTTTATCTTCATCTCTCCTCCCACCATTATTCCTACTTTAATTGCTTCCATTATTCTTATCTCAATTAAGACAATTTCTGTTATCAACTACTCACATCTCTTTCTTCATCCTCTCAAACTGTCTCATGTACTCCCTGTACCCCCACTCTTTCCCAGATAACTTCATTCATTCCTAATGTTGTTTCTCCTCGTGACAGCTAACATGCTCCTCACAAACCTCATTCCCATGCCCTCCACTTTCATAGTCTCGGCACTTTTCTTTTTCATAGCACGTCTCTCACACACCTATAGAACAACTCTTCCTGCTGTCTTATTCTCATTAAATCCTCTCTACTCTATCCAACTTTATAGCTTTACTAGGCCTTATTCTCTTCCTTGTCGTTACCATCACTTCACACTTCACCATGTTCAATTCCATTCCTGTTCCTGTCCTGTCCTTCCTCTTCCTACCCCCATCCCCCCAATACTATCAATTCATCAGCATACAACATGGCTTTCATTCGTTCTTCACCACTTTATCCATGATCATTTCTATTACCGATAGTAATGGTAAGAGAGCTCTTAGTGTTTGTCAAGTGTATTCTCACGTCTCTTTGTGTTTGATAAAGGCAACAATGCCAAAATATTACTCAATTTGAGTTTAAATGTATGTGTGTGACTATTTCTACTATATAAGATAGAAGAAAGGAAGATGTCACCTTTGTCCATCAGATTCTTTCAACATTTTTCCTCTTCCCTTAGGTGGACTTTCTTCATTAAATTTACATTTACATTTACATTTACATTTAATTCAGTTTATTTTTCCTTTTTCTTATTAATTTCCATTATTTTAAAATCAACATATTTAATGTTACCCTTATACATAACTTCTCTTTCCATTTGAAACTTTAATACTTTTAATTAATGAGATAAAATTGAATATTTGCCTCAAGACTTATGAAAATAATGTAGAAACAGTGTACAATATTAATAGTGTCTTGTATGTGAAAGGGAAGGAAGCCAACCTGAAAGAACAGTTAGGTTAGGTCTTGATAAAAACAAGTTTTTACATTTATTTCTTAAAACTTGCATCTTCTAATCACTTTAAATATATTTAATATTTAAATTGCTCAAATCCCAAATTATGCTAAGCCCTACCTTGACCTGAATGGGCCAAATTCGCCAAGACTAGAACAGCTATTCTTTATCTCTATCCTTTCATTTCCCTACACTCGCCACAGTCAACCTCAAATATACAGAACTTCTCTAGAATAATCCTTTTCACCTACTCTATGACTCTCTAGAACAAGCATTCTTACTTAATCCATGAATCTTCTAGAACAATCTTTCTTCTGAGTTCATGAATCTTCTAGAAAATTGGTTCCCAACCTTTTTTCGCTTGCATACCCGTTGGTAGGCCATTTCCATAAATTAGCAAAATGTTTATTTATTACAGTAGTAATTATTTCTGATTTATTTGTTGCAGCTGAAAATAAATGGGCTAGTAATGGAATTTAAAAAAAAAAAACAATCTGACAATAAGCTGAATACAAAGTGCGTGTTCAAAAAGCAAAAGTTACAATAAAAACTGACACATTTACAATTTATTTCTTTATTGATAATTATAAAAAACTATTTTATAATTGAAAGTGAAATCATTTTCTCAAGGTCACATAGAGAAGAAAACCCGCAATAACACTCACCATATCGTTGGGTTAATTTCATAACTTTTGACTGATCTTTTGTCTTACAATGCTGGTAAATGTAACTCTTTTTGCCCTCATTCAAATATTTTCGAATACACCCAAATGTCCTGGCTTATACCCTGAGGGTTACATGTACCCCACACGGGGAGCTGCTGTTCTAGAACAATCTTTCTTACATAGTTCATGGTTATTTAAATATGATAGATGAATATCTCTGGAGGGTGTCATGGAATTTTACGCTAACCTTTCTTCTACATTTAAAAAGTTTGTCATCTAACGCTGCAATGTTCATAATAGATATTCAACAATTGTTGATATAACCATGTGTAGAAAATTAAGCTCTATGTGTCTACTGGAGCAATATTTTATTTATTTTGATATAAAAATTGTAAAAATAGAAGACAGACTAAGCTTAACTTGTTCTCGCTACACTCCCACCTTAATATATGCCTTCTTGATGCGTCTCCAAAACATACCATAATGTCACAAGCTATGATAAAAATATTGGATTATATTTTTGTTTTATTGTTTAGGATGCTGTACCTGGGGTGCTTGAAGTGGATAGACGGCAGCCGTGACTGCTCATCATAGCTCATGGCACGAGTCGAGCGTTCTGGTGGGGGAATAGAGGTGTCGGCATTCTCAATACCGTTCACCTGCTCAGGTACTGTAGTAGCTTCCTCACGTACAAAGAATGTGTTGAACCAAAAGTGAAACATCTTCTCCTGAAGAACAACACATAAAACATAATCAAGTCTGTCAGAGATGGTTTGTATAGAACTAATAAACTGACAGACTTTCACACCATTTTCATACAAAGAATGGTATTAAACAATGGTACTAACCCAAAACCAGTATATTCCCGCAAATATACTATTGCAATGCCTATTTTAACATTCTTCCTTAATTCTAAAACAGCAAAAAAACGAAAAATATCTCACATGTACCCCCAAATATATAAAACCAAACAAAAGTAAAAAAATATAATACATAATTGACCTTAAATTTGAGTAAGCCAATAGAGTTACAAAAATACTAAAATTTCTTTTCAAATAAACTCTTTATAAGCATGTAAGCACATTGTTCATTGTCTCCAAATAAATTGCATCAATAACACCATTAAGATAAAGATTGTGAAGAAAGTGGTATTTAACATCAAAATGCTTTATCTTAGATGTTCTCATTTATCCACGCATCATATGCAGGTTGTTCTCGTACACCTTGGTGGATCCTAGAGTGATTTCAAAGTCCTCGATCAAGTCCTCAACCAGATTAAGTTGGATGAGGCAGTTAGCCGGGAGACAAACCCTGACTTTGCTGAACTGAATGTAGTCTGCTTACATGTAGTTCAGCCAACATTGCAACATAACAATGGAATAGGTACCCAGATGTACATTTACGACCATTGCCGTCATTATCCCAGTATGGGTCAACGTAGACCAGTAAGGTGACGACACATTTCTTCGGATAGAAGAGACCAATTTCAATTGTTCCTTGAATGTATTGCGGTATTTGTTTAAGTTAATTCCATTGTGCTTCTGTTGTGTTGCTCTGGTAGCTCAGATCAGGGCGAGTGTAGAGCATCCCTTGCTTCAAACTACCAACAAGCTCCCAGTACAGCTTTTCCTGGATACTGCACTCTAAGTAGTTGTGGTATCCAAGATGATTTTGCCTTCATTGAAGTTTTAGCAAGTTTGCACTGTTTCATATCCAATTTCTTGAGAATATTCATGTAGGTGGTTTGGTTAAAGAAAATGCCAATTTTTATACCAAAACTGTACAATCCCTCAAGATCTTTCATATCAAATTCTAACATAGGGGATTTTTTATGTCATTCAAATTCCTGTAAAAATGGTATCATCTACAAAAATCAAAAGGTAGGTTTTGATGCCATTGTTGAAGTTGAAATTCAAGCATTTTTTAACTTCAAACTGCTCAAATTCAAGAAAGTTCAAAAATTTGTTCAATTCAGCATTCCACTCCCCTTGTTAATTATTATTATTATTATTATTATTATTATTGTGAGATGAAATGGAGGACCTACAGCATAAGGTGGGATCCGAACCACGGCGGAGGCCTGGCATTCCACACATTCACAAGTTGTGATTAATACACGTCTTGTCAGAGGTGAAGGAAGGGTTTGGTAATCGGATAAATCTGTGCTGGGACCAAGGATTGAACCCCGGACCCCGAGCACAGAAGTCTTGACACCTTACCCCTAGACCTCCAGGTCAACGGACTTGCAGTTGATAGCTCATTTACCAGGTGGCAGGTCATTAAGAGTTGAGGTGTAATTTTTCTTCGAGTTCAATCTTTCAACTAGCCATCCACTGCTATGCATCATCCCTACCATTGATGTCAAAGGCTTCTGGCAAGTCGTCAATAAATGACTCGGCACCAAGAGCCAGTTCAACGTAGTCATTTAGGTACATTGGTGAAGCGCAAGACCAAAGGTTCAAGTACTTCATGAGGTGCTTCAGTTATTCCTCCAGTTAAAGGAATCTCCTCTTCGTCAGAATTTGTCTAGTGTTTTCCTCCTACAGCTCTCCAATAACAACTCCATCTAGAGTCAAACCAATGACCTCAGTGGCTTGACAGGGTTTTGAGCCAATGACATCACTATCGATGAACAAACTTTAATAAAAGATCATACAATTTTTCATTCCTGTGGACACCACAGCCTGTACCCATTTAGGCATTAGCAACGGAGTAGCATGTTTTTGAGTGATTGTCAAGTTTACTTTAAATAAGTTGATTATAGGGATGGCACACTCAAATCCCTCAAATCCTTAAATATATTTGAGATTCAGGGATTTGAGAATATTTCAGACTCAAATCCTTTAATATTTTATTTAGTCTTTCGTGTGAAATTTGTTTTAAAGCTTTATTAATGTTCATTTGATAGTAGTTTAGTCTTCTGTGATGACATGTTTCAATGTTGTTATTGTTTGATCAAAACATAAATTGATAATGCATTATTTTGATATTACTGTAAAACTCGGGCAATGATATTGAGATATCGAGTTTTATGTTACTAAGTGTGAAATGTTTTATGCTTATTTATATTTGATTTTACTCCAAATATATTAATAAATAGTTACATACACAATATGAACGGAAAATGTAGACAGTTTAATATTAGTTTTTTTAATGAATACTAATTTGACTCATATTTATGTAAATAATATCACTTTCAGCAAATAATATCATCGCTTTTTGAGAAAAATAACACCACTTTTCCCCCAAAAATCTCACCTTTTGCATGTTTCTACTTATGAGGAGATAAAGAGTGTGTTCTTTTTCGTGATACAACACCCCATTCTTTCAGCAACGCTGTTTTGCTGACTGTACATCCCCACTTCTTAAAATAAGCATTTCCTGTGAGACTAGTCCACCACTATTATCTGACACAAAGCAACTTTAGGTTAAAGTGTGTTGTTACCACACCTTTAAAATACTTCAGAGTTTGCCTTAAGAATGTAACAAATGCAAAGTGAGTAAAGTCCTCAATCAGAGTAAGCTAAGCAGATACCTTTTTTTGATAAGGGCTTAGTAGGCCCTACATCACTGTGTATAATCTCCAAAGGGCGCTTAGCTCTAATGGGTGGCTTTGTGTGGTGGAATGTGTGTTGTTTAGCCTGTACGAAAGAGTCACATAAATCATCCGTCCACTGTGATCACTTGCCGAACCACCTCCTCCTCCTCGCACCATATTAATGGGCTTAAACCAGTGGTCAAGAAAAAGGAAACCAAACGAGAAAAGAAAAAAGTTGTTCCAGAACATCCAAGATACTTAACCACTCCAGGAACTAGTCGAACTCCAGAGTGGCCTAATTGATCTGCCTCCATCATTTCTCCTACTCCCTCTCCTTTTCCACCAAGGTCACCCCTGTACTTTACTCCTCCAAGACTAGTGATCCCTATACTACCCCCCCTCTCTCTCTCTTACCCAACTACCCAAAACTATCTCAACTCTTTTTGCCAACCAAACCCAGTTTCCCCACATCCCCCAGACCAGTCCAGCCTACGGCCATAGCTCCTCACCTAGCCTGCATTCTCCCTGGTCTCTGCCATCCACCAGACCAGTCCAGCCTACGGCCCATACTCCTCACCCTGAGCCTGCCAGTTTCTCCCCTGTGTCTCTGTCACATCCACCAGACCAGGTCCAGCCTACGGCCCATCGCTCCTCCACCCTGAGCCTGCCAGTTCTCCCCTGTGTCTCTGTCACATCCACCAGACCAGGTCCAGCCTACGGCCCATAGCTCCTCCACCCTGAGCCTGCCAGTTCTCCCCTGTGTCTCTGTCCATCCACCAGACCAGGTCCAGCCTACGGCCCATAGCTCCTCCACCCTGAGCCTGCCAGTTCTCCCCTGTGTCTCTGTCACATCCACCAGACCAGGTCCAGCTACGGCCCATGCTCCTCCACCTGAGCCTGCCAGTTCTCCCTGTGTCTCTGTCACATCCACCAGACCAGGTCCAGCCTACGGCCCATAGCTCTCCACCTGAGCCTGCCAGTTCTCCCTGTGTCTCTGTCACATCCACCAGACCAGGTCCAGCCTACGGCCCATCGCTCCTCCACCCTGAGCCTGCCAGTTCTCCCCTGTGTCTGTCCCATCCACCAGACCAGGTCCAGCCTACGGCCCATCGCTCCTCCACCCTGAGCCTACCAGTTCTCCCCTGTGTCTTTGTCCCATCCACCAGTCAGAAGAATCCGTAGGTACAAGGCCCAACTAATTCCAGCCAAGAAGACTCTGGGAGTCATCTGGAAATTGATGTAACTTTTCTGACATGCCTTAAGTCAAAAATCGGAGTAAGTACCAGCCAACAGGACAACACACTGATCATGTGTTCAGGGGCGCAAGAGTCAAGCAGCCCCACAGATCCATCATATAGTACATTTTTACCTATTTTAATTAATTTTCTCTATTGTATAATTAACTTAATCAGATATTTAAAGAATATTAGAAACGTTCTACCAACTTAAGTTATATTTCAACAACCTTATTTTTCAACGTGATCTTGGAAATTTTTATTTAGATACATTTAATCCTTACAAAAATCTTCCAATGAACAAAAGGTTATGATCAATTAAGGATTATATTTTGGACTTTTCTAATCCTCTCTAAAAAGCTACTGTAAGTGCTCTTCCCCTTAATAACTTTTACTGCCCTTAGCTTGAGCAGTTAATGTAAATGTGATAATAAAGTTAAGAAAAAACTAAATTGTATAATAATTCTCTTAACATTTATATCCATGAATAAAGACATTTGGCGGAGGAGACAGGATATGCCAATGTCTAGTAATGATGATAATGAATTAGACTAGTCGGCCACCAAAGTGAGTGTAAAATATAAAATTCCACCTCCACCAAGTGAAAACTCTCTCAACTGTTTAACAATGAACCATTTCTCTTGAGAACCCCCTCGCAAGATAACCTCACAAAGATGGTAAGATAAGTGACTAGGCACATCTGGGTGTCAAGTTTTAACCGTATTTATGTTGGGAGATGAACCACCAAAAATTATTCAAACTCTAAAACAAATCCCAATTCAGAGTGTTGAAAAGTAAAATAACCATATCTTTTTCTTTCATCAAATGTTTAATATTGTTATGAAATTGTGGTCTGATCTCGAATTAAATCTAGAAATTACATGATTCCCATTTTTTAAATTCAGATTCTTAAAGTTTAACTTCAAATTTTTTATTTTCAATCCAACTTCACATTGAAAGCATGTTATTTATTTTAACATTGCACTGCAAGGTTCAATTTCCTCAAGATCACTAAAACACTAAGCTCATGTTGAGTACAGTTACAATTTGCCAAAGCGGCTCCAGATAAAAAACTACCTGCGCAACCCCACATTCTTCAACTGGACAGGGTGAGAATCAGTCTATGATCAGAGCTTGCATGATTCTCATCGGCTGTCTGTAAACACTTGTTACACTAGCTAGACAAAACAAGCTGTTACGAATGGTGTGTTTTAATATGACGTGAGTTTGTCACACCGTCCTGTCTATTCATTGTGCCAGCCATATTCTTGGAAAAGGTTTTTTGAAAGCAGTAATAATGGTCACAAAACAATAATTAAATTAGCTGATTCTGGATGTTGTCGTTTTGTTTAAATGCTTGGCCAATAATTCATTGGGGTTTGTAACAAGATAGCGGCGAATGATCCTAAGTATGGGAGGATTCATAAATAGCACTCGTCTCAACGTTTCCAGGTTCAAATCCTCTGTCCAAACGTCATTTTTCAATTAATTAAATTCCATGATTTGGTTACAGATTTCCCTCTGTATTGTACCTCTATTAGTTTACAATATACTGTAAGAATGTCTGAAGAAAGTGGACACAACAAAAAACTTTTAACTTGCAAACTAAAATCTTGCTTGTAGCATCACAAATTTAATGCACAATTTATAAAAATAAATAACTAAATCAATTGTATGGCTAAGAATTACAAGTCCGCGAGCTTGGGTTTTTCGTTCAAGTCAAACTCGAGTCTAGATCCCGAGTTTGAGTCAAGTTTGAGTATTGTATATTTATAATTTTAAAATGTTAGAAAGCATATTAAAACACAGGTTCTTAAAAGATGAATGACACTCATTTTTATAAATACAGTGGAGCGTCATTAATCCGGGTCGATCAGGACCAGGACCCATCCGGATTAATGGATTGTCCAGATTTTCAAATGTGCTTTCAATAACTGTATAAATATGTAATGTATTGACTAGAGGATACATGACGCTCGGGAGTCTACTGTATTGCAAAATAGAGGCTGAAGGGTTCGAAAAATACAGTACACAAAATATTTTAATAAAGTATATTGAATAAGAACATGTACATTATGTAATTTATATTAGTAACTCTACAATACTTTTTAGAAAAAAAAAACCACTAGAATCTACAGTAATTAATGGAAATCTACTGGGTAGAAAAGTCCTTAATTGTTTTTTGTACAAGACTTGATGTACATTTCTTTGCAGCCATGTCTCTCAGTCTTTTAAGAAGTACGAGTTGTGTCGCCGTCCCCTCAGGTTGCCTCTCTAACCAGTTCATAGCTGTCTGGGATGCTTCATAGGCGTCTGAGTGTGAAGGACCGGCAGCTTCTTCAGCATCCATTTCTTCATCGTCGTCACTCTCTCCTGCATTGCTTCCATTATCATTGTCCTCAATTGCCTGATGAACTATTTGTCATCATTCAAATGCTGATAACCAGGGTCATTGCCATCACTTTCAAACCACTCCCTTGCGTCAAGTTCATCGCACTGTTCAAATCCAGGCAATGTCTGGAATAGAGCGTCAGTAGGAGTAATGGCGTCCGATGGAGTTTGAGAGTTTGCCTCATCTTGTCCTTGATTTGGGTTTCGGGGATTGGCCACAATTTTTTTCCAGGTATTTTTTAAGTTGTCGTCAGTGGGAGATCCCCAGGCATCTGCTACCATGTAAATGGCGTCCTTTAGGCTGAGGTTTTTCACAAACTGCAGGACACTTTCTTCGTCTCTTTCAGCTAGCAAGAGCCGACGAAGCATCTGTTTTCTATAAATTCTTTTAATTTTTTTCTATGACCTGGTTCAACGGTTGTAGTATGGAGGTTACATTTGGAGGCAGGAACATGACTTGAATATTATCATATATTTTGTTCAAGACATCAAGGCCAGGGTGAGTTGGGGCATTGTCAATGATGAGGACCACCTTGCCTTTTTTTGTTTTGTTTCCTATGTTTTTTAACACTGGGAATGAAAATATCTTTGTACCATTCGGTAAAAATTGCTGCATCCATCCATTGGTTTTTTTGTGACCTGTAAATTACAGGTAAGAATTTAATGTTCCTAAAGCATCGTGGCTTTTTACTTTTTCTGATAACCAACAGATTCAAAGCGTGAGAACCACTTGCGTTAGCACGAACCATTGCTGTCACTCTTTCCTTTGCAACCTTGAAGCCAGGAGCAGATTTTTCTCTACGAGAAGCCAATGACTTCCGGGGTAGGGAACGCCAATTTAGCCCAGTTTCGTCAGCGTTGTAAACATTATCTCTTGTGTAGCCCTCCTCAATTGTCATGCTAACAAATTTTTCCCTAAATATCATTGCGACAGCATTATCAGCAGACAATATTTCACCTTGGACATCCAGTTCTCTAATCCCGTGCCTCATTTTAAAATTCTTCATCCAACCCGAACTAGCTTTGAAATCTGTAGGCCCGCCAAGTTTTTCATTCATCTGGATCGCCTTTTCACAAATGAGTGGACCAGAAATACTCACCTGAACTTCTCCTCTGCGTAAACCAAATGTACATAGCGTCTTTCGATGCACTGTTTTTTGCCGTTCTTGTGGTTTTTCTTTTCTGTGACCCTTCTTCAGAATCAAGTTTTGAAGCAAAACGTTGCAAACTATCTTTCTTTGCTTTAATGTCACTAATGGTTGAAGTTCCCACACCATATATTTTAGCGAGAGATGCACCACTTTCCCCTTTAGACAGTCTCCGTAGAATTTATAACTTATCCTCTATAGATAAAAATGTATGTTTCTTTTATTTGATAATGATGACATGATTAACAAAGTAAAAACATGTACCGTTTTAACTCGCACACTAAAACGTCACAAGGCAACTATACGACGAAGGTTTCACCACCGCTGTAAAGTTTGTAAATGATAGCACAGAACTGAGCCAGAGCATGTGACCAAGGAGAGGTGACTGGCTAAGTCGTTGGAACTCTCAAGGACACCTTCCACTACCTCCCTACCTGTTCTCACCGCCGATCCGGATTTGCGACGCTCCGGATTTCTGACGCTCTACTGTAGTAAGTTATATATATAAAAAGGAAATATTGGTTTTTAAAATAGAAATAACACTTATAAAACTAAATTTAAAAATAAGAACACCACTCATATAAAGATCTAATAATAAAAATGAGTAAAATGGTTTCAACACTCATGTCTTTAAGGACATTAAAATTACACTAACAATTATAAAAAATGTTAATAAAATGAATAATGGTATGATGGCCTGGAAATGTAAAACCCGACAGTGTAAAAACACTGTACAGTGATGTAAAGTAAGTGATAGTGAAGGAAGCCAACCTGAAAGGATAGTTAGGTTAGGCCTAGATAGGAACAAACACACTTCTCTCTTCATGTCTTATTAAACTTTTACACTTTCCACTTCTTCAAAACTTCCACAGTTGCACATTAGTTTGAATTTTCAGAAATATTACTTTTTCATTAATGTATCTTCATATGAAAAATAAATATTTCGTAAAATTTAAAACAATGTGCAGCTGTGGAAGTTTAAAGATGTGGGAAGTGTAAAAGTGTAGGAAGAAATAGAGAAGTGTGTTTGCTTGTATCTAGGCCTAACCTAACTATCCTTTCAAGTTGGTTCCTTTAACTATCACTTTACATTATTGTAGAGTGTTTCTACACTCTTTTGATAAAAAGTTAATAAACCTAACGTTTTAATCAGCTTATATTTCTCCAAAATATGCTTCAGTAACTTAATTTACCGTATAATAAAACATAAAATCATAAGCAATTAGAAATTTAAAGTGTTCCATATTTCGTTTACTATTCCTTAGTGTAATCGTGCATGATCACATCTTCGTTTCCATCCATTCCTTTATGCATAGTTGCACACTTTATTGCATCTTACTCAGGAAGTTAGCTTCAGTGATGACAACCAAGCTGTGTCAGATAAAACTGGTGGATTTTCATCTCACACACCCAAGACGTCTAGAACCATACTTACTCCCACATCTCAGTTTGTTCGCAGTCGATCAGTTGAGAGAAAGAGAGAGAGAAACATAGGAAGGAAGCCACTGAGAATAATAAGATAGAGGGGAGAAGGAGCTTATACAAATACAGCCAGCCTCCCAAACAAGCTGGCACATGTAACAAACAAAGCGCACAACGCGACCCACCCACACGTAACAAGCTTGACACTTTGAAATATGAGTTGAATACCGTAACAAAATTAAACCAATACTTACTATACAATCCAATACCTTAACTCAGTCATAGGGTGTCTGCCTACTGAGCTACTGGGTTCAATCCCTGGCATGACCGAAAAATTTATCATTGGTGAAATGGGGGTTTACCTTTTCATAGTGATGAATTAACGGCTGGGGACTGGATGTCGTGCCTGTCCTAGTCTTAAGTTAGATTATAAGGCATTTGAAGCTATAAGAGGACTAGCAAGGCGGTAGTATATGGCTTGAATAAAACAGTGACCTGCACCACAGGCTGGAAACAGGAATGGATTTAAATAAAGCCAACAAAACATTGGCGGCTGAGCAATCGTAGTCGGCTGCCCCAGCAAAGGTAGGGTGTGCGCCAGAAAGGGGAGTGCAGTGAAACTAAATAAACCAAACCAAAAGAGAAAACTATTTCTCTAACGTGAAGCAATAGATATGTAAATTATTTTGTACCCAAAAATAACAAACTAGCAAGTAAGAATAGCTGTTAAATGTATTAAGACCATTGCCTCCCAGGCACCAGTAAATCATTCCCACGACCGCGTGCACATGGAAACCCTGAGGCAGCAAAGAAGCACGAAACCTCCGTGCCTCCAGCTACGCCTCCTTCCAAGACCTCTGGAGCCTATGGAACAAGATCGAACCTACCTACAGCTCACCAACCTACCCTCTCATCCATCCTTCCCTTACCAACTACCATACCTAGGAGTAGAGTACCCACAGATTCTTAAATGACTCCAAGCTGCAAGTCAAACTCCTGGCTCCGGGGTTAGACATTTGTCCCTCTCCTCTCGCCCCTAGTCACACTACACACTTCACTGTCCCCCTTCACCACCTCTACCCATCTACTTCCTCCACTCACGAGGAGCCTAACGAAACATACCTACACACATCCAAGTCAACAACAATGAGTGACAACAGTTTAATCTATGTGGCTATATAGGCCTATATTATGGAGCACTGTGAAGTATTATACATAGAATACATTATGACAAAGGAATAGATATTGTACATTGCTTGCTGTACAGATTGCACAATACACAAACCAATACTAACTAAAGGCCTTCTGACCTATAAATGTGCGCATGAGTAGAGACTAAAGCGCTGGAACAACCAGTGATGGCTGAGGTGGTGGAGACCATGTGGGACTGCGAGACAATAGTATTCTTTCTTGACATTCCTAATGGATACGGATGGGTGTTTTCAATTTTGGTTTGTCGCCAAGGAAATTTAAATTGTCCGTTATCAAGGAGAAGCCGTTCTTCAGAGGTGTTCATTTTGTTTGTGAGATTACAAGCTGTAATCTTACCTTTCTTATCATCATCTTGGGTTTGTTGAAGAACTCTATCTTGATGTCACCCTGGATGGGGATGTACTGGTCCAGACGAATTTGGAAGTTGGGAGAACCCTTCTTTATCTCGTACACACCCGAGGAGAACACCCGCTTACTTGCCTCTGAGATCACTAGTTGAAGACCTAAACACACAGTTTACGCTCATTATTACAACTTAGTTTTAATATTTACCATCATGCATTGTGTTAACTACCTATTGCTCTGTCCCACATCTGCCAACCATTTTGATCATTATTTTTCGCACTTAACCTTACTACCTGTTCTGGTTATAAGCTTATGTACTAAGTACACTTATGGTTTTAGGAAGGTTATATTTAGATGAAGTGTACCCACATTTGTGTGGAAGAGTGGAAAAAACATTTTATAAAAACCACCCTCAGTGCATCCGAACACGATTTGAAGCTCAATCTTTCCGTCAAGTGCAGTCTAGTCTACTGTGAGAATAGCACCTCAGACCATCCAAACACCGAGGCAGGTGTTTTGATATCCACTATGAAATGTTGCACCAGATGGACCAGATCACTTTCTTTACCTCCACAACAGTGTTTGGGAATCTCATCAGTTTACATCACTGTGAAGGCAGGAAACCGATATTAAGATTTATAAAAGCACAAGGAAAAATTGGATTCATCTAGCTACAGATCCATAACCTTAATCAGTTATATATGTAAAATATTTAGAATAATTATTAATAAGTGACTGATTTTGGTTTTTAGAATCCCGACATCTTTTATCAAACATTCTTGAGACAACAGCATATTCTGGCCATTTGATTTGAATTGGAAAAGGCTTAAGACAACGCAGATTGTAATTTATATGCCATTATTTTCAACACGTATGGGATAGTCTTTCTGAAGGTTAGTCCAGTCTCTCAGGGAATTAACTGGCAAACCAGAAAGCTAAGGAAGCAGTTCATATCCCTCCGGAGGCAAGTCTGGGTGTCATGTTGTTAGAGCTATAGGGTTAAGTTCGGCGTGGGGTCTTATGCACCTGGCACAAGCAGTGGGTTTCGACCCTGCTCAGATTTTGGTGGAGAGTCGCAAGTATGCCCCTATTCGCCCGGCTCTTGATTTTAAAGGTGACCTTCGTATTATTTTATGCAACAGCATAAAGTCATATGTTTAATTCCGTTTTGTATGCCAGGCGAATATTTATAGTGGCATTTTTGAGCCTCACTCTTGAAGAGTAGCTCAATTTATTATTTTATCATACCAATTAATTTTCATTCATTCACTTTATTTCATATTATTTAAATTTATTTTTCATCAATTTATATTCAGTTTTAAATTGAATATATTTGAATTTAAAATGAAGTATGTTAACAGTTTTTCAAAGTGTCCTTATTTTTGTTTGATAAAGACTGTATCAGACGCTTTAGCTCAGTTGGTAGTGTGTCTCTTTACTGAGCCAAGGGTCCCAGGTTCGATTCCCGGCATGGTAGAAAAATTTATCATTGGTGAAATGTGGGTTTAACCTTTCACAGTGATGAATTAATGGCTGGGGACTGGATGTTGTGCCTGTCCTAGTCTTAGGTTGGATTATAAGGCTTATGAAGCTACAACAGAACTAGCAAGCCAGTAGTGGAGGTTGGAAAGAAAAGGAAATATAAAAACTTTGTGTTTCAGTGTGTTTACATTGTTTTTTAACTGTAGAAGCTGATAGGAAAAATGTGACATATTTATGCATCAAATTCTACCCATGATTCCTTCCCACGTCTGCCACTTATTAGTTTAATTTACTTTAGTTCAATTCCACGTAAAACACTTGTCAAGTTCCACACCAGGCTTGAAAAGGAGTGAGATATAAAATAGTACCAGATTCAACGTTCAATGTTTTTCCAAAGAACTTGTCAATTCTGTAAGTTTATCCAAGTTTGAAACTGTGACTTTTGTCTAGTTAAAGTTCTCCTAAGCACATTAACTAAAGACTCAAAATAAATCTTGTAAGCTTAGATAAACTTAAGAAAAGTACTAAGTTATATGGAAAAACATTACAGGTTGAACTTGGCACTCTTTTATATCTTAGGCCTACTCCCTTAAATTTTCAAGGATTATGTTGATTGAAAGCACCCAACAGGCTTTGATTATCTGTGAGTCCTGACTTGTCCTCTACCGAGAGTTGTTGAAGTAGGATGATATGAACTTACTGACTTGTCCTCTGCTGAGAGTTGTTGAACTAGGATAATATGAACTTACTGACTTGTCCTCTACCAAGAGTTGTTGGGCTAGGATGATATGAACTTACTGACTTGTCCTCTGCTGAGAGTTGTTGAACTAGGACGATATGAACTTACTGACTTGTCCTCTACCAAGAGTTGTTGAACTAGGACGATATGAACTTACTGAATTGTCCTCTGCTGAGAGTTGTTGAGCTAGGATGTTAGAACTTACTGACTTGTCCTCTACCAAGAGTTGTTGAACTAGGATGATATTAACTTACTGACTTGTCCTCTACCGAGAGTTGTTGAACTAGGATGATATGAACTTACTGACTTGTCCTCTACCGAGAGTTGTTGAGTCGAGACAGTATGAACTTACTGACTTGTCCTCTACCAAGAGTTGTTGAACTAGGATGATATGAACTTACTGACTTGTCCTCTGCTGAGAGTTGTTGAGCTAGGATGATATGAACTTACTGACTTGTCCTCTGCTGAGAGTTGTTGAGCTAGGATGATATGAACTTACTGACTTGTCCTCTACCGAGAGTTGTTGAACTAGGACGATATGAACTTACTGACTTGTCCTCTACCAAGAGTTGTTTAACTAGGATGATATGAACTTACTGACTAGTCCTCTGCTGAGAGTTGTTGAGCTAGGACGATATGAACTTACTGACTTGTCCTCTACCAAGAGTTGTTGAACTAGGATGATATGAACTTACTGACTTGTCCTCTACCAAGAGTTGTTGAACTAGGATGATATGAACTTACTGACTTGTCCTCTACTGAGAGTTGTTGAGCTAGGATGATATGAACTTACTAACTTGTCCTCTACCGAGAGTTGTTGAACTAGGACGATATGAACTTACTGACTTGTCCTCTACCAAGAGTTGTTGAACTAGGATGATATGAACTTACTGACTTGTCCTCTACCAAGAGTTGTTGAACTAGGATGATATGAACTTACTGACTTGTCCTCTGCTGAGAGTTGTTGAGCTAGGATGATATGAACTTACTAACTTGTCCTCTACCGAGAGTTGTTGAACTAGGACGATATGAACTTACTGACTTGTCCTCTACCAAGAGTTGTTGAACTAGGATGATATGAACTTACTGACTTGTCCTCTACTGAGAGTTGTTGAACTAGGATGATATGAACTTACTGACTTGTCCTCTACCGAGAGTTGTTGAGTCGAGACAGTATGAACTTACTGACTTGTCCTCTACCAAGAGTTGTTGAACTAGGATGATATGAACTTACTGACTTGTCCTCTGCTGAGAGTTGTTGAGCTAGGATGATATGAACTTACTGACTTGTCCTCTGCTGAGAGTTGTTGAGCTAGGATGATATGATCTTACTGACTTGTCCTCTACCAAGAGTTGTTGAACTAGGACGATATGAACTTACTGACTTGTCCTCTACCAAGAGTTGTTGAACTAGGATGATATGAACTTACTGACTTGTCCTCTGCTGAGAGTTGTTGAACTAGGATGATATGAACTTACTGACTTGTCCTCTACCGAGAGTTGTTGAGTCGAGACAGTATGAACTTACTGACTTGTCCTCTACCAAGAGTTGTTGAACTAGGACGATATGAACTTACTGACTTGTACTACCAAGAGTTGTTGAACTAGGACGATATGAACTTACTGACTTGTCCTCTGCTGAGAGTTGTTGAGCTAGGATGATATGAACTTACTGACTTGTCCTCTACCGAGAGTTGTTGAACTAGGACGATATGAACTTACTGACTTGTCCTCTACCAAGAGTTGTTGAACTAGGATGATATGAACTTACTGACTTGTCCTCTACCAAGAGTTGTTGAACTAGGATGATATGAACTTACTGAACTTGTCCTCTACCGAGAGTTGTTGAACTAGGACGATATGAACTTACTGACTTGTCCTCTACCAAGAGTTGTTGAACTAGGACGATATGAACGTACTGACTTGTCCTCTGCTGAGAGTTGTTGAGCTAGGACGATATGAACTTACTGACTTGTCCTCCATTAAAAGTTGGCAAGGGCTCAAGATGTATCTCTTGAATGATGAGTGAAACTGGATGGTACTCCAGTTGTTCTTGTACTAATGTTGAATAATACTCTACATAACGGCGTTGACTTGGAATTGTAACTCCCTGTAAACAAACAGAAATTGTATCTATTGTTATCAATATTTGATATATTTTATAGTAAATTCATTATGTAACACAATATTTAAATAGCGTATAGTGTATATTTGTTGAGAAATAGAACATTAAGCATTTACAGAACATTCTGATCATAATGTAACATGAGCAAAATCTCATTACCGATAATCAATTATAATTATTGAAAGTATTCAAAAACAATTTACAGTTTGCATACCAAAAATGTGCGCGAGTGGTTATGGCTTACAGTAGCTCTGAGAATAGCAACACGTTCTAGCATTCAGACAAATTCACACTTTAGATAATACACGACGTGAGAAAAACTGTATTTGTGGGCAAATGCATCAGTCTCGTCTTGTCTTCTCTGGTTTGTGGTGAAAGGAAGGTGAGTGTCTGTATTTCAGCCAGGTGAGGTCTTGTCTTCTCTGGTTTGTGGTGAAAGGAAGTGTGTCTGTATTTCAGCCAAGTGAAGTCTTGTCTTCTCTGGTTTGTGGTGAAAGGAAGGTGAGTGTCTGTATTTCAGCCAAGCGAGTCTTGTCTTCTCTGGTTTGTGGTGAAAGGAAGGTGAGTGTATGTATTTCAGCCAGGCGAGGTCTTGTCTTCTCTGGTTTGTGGTGAAAGGAAGGTGTCTGTATTTCAGCCAGGTGAGGTCTTGTCTTCTCTGGTTTGTGGTGAAAGGAAGGTGAGTGTCTGTATTTCAGCCAAGTGAAGTCTTGTCTTCTCTGGTTTGTGGTGAAAGGAAGTGAGTGTCTGTATTTCAGCCAGGAGGTCTTGTCTTCTCTGGTTTGTGGTGAAAGGAAGGTGAGTGTCTGTATTTCAGCCAGGAGGTCTTGTCTTCTCTGTTTGTGGTGAAAGAAGGTGTTGTATTTCAGCCAGGTCGAGGTCTTGTCTTCTCTGGTTTGTGGTGAAAGGAAGGTGAGTGTCTGTATTTCAGCCAGGTGAGGTCTTGTCTTCTCTGGTTTGTGGTGAAAGGAAGGTGAGTGTCTGTATTTCAGCCAGGTGAGGTCTTGTCTTCTCTGGTTTGTGGTGAAAGGAAGGTGAGTGTCTGTATTTCACAGTGAGGTCTTGTCTTTCTGTTGGTGAAAGGAAGGTGTCTGTATTCAGCAGTGAGTCTTGTCTTTGGTTTGTGGTGAAAGGAAGGTGAGTGTCTGTATTTCAGCCAGGTGAGGTCTTGTCTTCTCTGGTTTGTGGTGAAAGGAAGGTGAGTGTCTGTATTTCAGCCAGGTAGGTCTTGTCTTCTCTGGTTTGTGGTGAAAGGAAGGTGTTCTGTATTTCACCAGTGAGTCTTGTCTTCTCTGGTTTGTGGTGAAAGGAAGGTGAGTGTCTGTATTTCAGCCAAGTGAAGTCTTGTCTTCTCTGGTTTGTGGTGAAAGGAAGGTGAGTGTCTGTATTTCAGCCAGGTGAGGTCTTGTCTTCTCTGGTTTGTGGTGAAAGGAAGGTGAGTGTCTGTATTTCAGCCAGGGGAGGTCTTGTCTTCTCTGGTTTGTGGTGAAAGGAAGGTGTCTGTATTTCAGCCAAGTGAATTCTTGTCTTCTCTGGTTTGTGGTGAAAGGAAGGTGAGTGTCTGTATTTCAGCCAAGTGAAGTCTTGTCTTCTCTGGTTTGTGGTGAAAGGAAGGTGAGTGTCTGTATTTCAGCCAGGCGAGGTCTTGTCTTCTCTGGTTTGTGGTGAAAGGAAGTGAGTTCTGTTTTAGCCAGGTGAGTCTTGTCTTCTCTGGTTTGTGGTGAAAGGAAGGTGAGTGTCTGTATTTCAGCCAGTGAAGTCTTGTCTTCTCTGGTTTGTGGTGAAAGGAAGGTGAGTGTCTGTATTTCAGCCAGGTGAGTCTTGTCTTCTCTGGTTTGTGGTGAAAGGAAGGTGAGTGTCTGTATTTCAGCCAGGCGAGGTCTTGTCTTCTCTGGTTTGTGGTGAAAGGAAGGTGAGTGTCTGTATTTCAGCCAGGTGAGGTCTTGTCTTCTCTGGTTTGTGGTGAAAGGAAGGTGAGTGTCTGTATTTCAGCCAGGGAGGTCTGTCTCTCTGTTTGTGGTGAAAGAGGTGAGTGTCTGTATTCAGCCAGTGAGTCTTGTCTTCTCTGGTTTGTGGTGAAAGGAAGGTGAGTGTCTGTATTTCAGCCAGTGAAGGTCTTGTCTTCTCTGGTTTGTGGTGAAAGGAAGGTGAGTGTCTGTATTTCAGCCAGGGAGTCTTGTCTTCTCTGGTTTGTGGTGAAAGGAAGGTGAGTGTCTGTATTTCAGCCAGGTGAGGTCTTGTCTTCTCTGGTTTGTGGTGAAAGGAAGGTGATGTCTGTATTTCAGCCAGGTGAGGTCTTGTCTTCTCTGGTTTGTGGTGAAAGGAAGGTGAGTGTCTGTATTTCAGCCAGGTGAGGTCTTGTCTTCTCTGGTTTGTGGTGAAAGGAAGGTGAGTGTCTGTATTTCAGCCAGGTGAAGTCTTGTCTTCTCTGGTTTGTGGTGAAAGGAAGGTGAGTGTCTGTATTTCAGCCAGGCTGAAGTCTTGTCTTCTCTGGTTTGTGGTGAAAGGAAGGTGAGTGTCTGTATTTCAGCCAGGTGAGGTCTTGTCTTCTCTGGTTTGTGGTGAAAGGAAGGTGAGTGTCTGTATTTCAGCCAGGCGAGGTCTTGTCTTCTCTGGTTTGTGGTGAAAGGAAGGTGAGTGTCTGTATTTCAGCCAAGTGAAGTCTTGTCTTCTCTGGTTTGTGGTGAAAGGAAGGTGATGTCTGTATTTCAGCCAGGCGAGGTCTTGTCTTCTCTGGTTTGTGGTGAAAGGAAGGTGAGTGTCTGTATTTCAGCCAGGTGAGTCTTGTCTTCTCTGGTTTGTGGTGAAAGGAAGGTGAGTGTCTGTATTTCAGCCAGGCGAGGTCTTGTCTTCTCTGGTTTGTGGTGAAAGGAAGGTGAGTGTCTGTATTTCAGCCAGGTGAGGTCTTGTCTTCTCTGGTTTGTGGTGAAAGGAAGGTGAGTGTCTGTATTTCAGCCAGGCGAGGTCTTGTCTTCTCTGGTTTGTGGTGAAAGGAAGGTGAGTGTCTGTATTTCAGTCAGGTGAGGTCTTGTCTTCTCTGGTTTGTGGTGAAAGGAAGGTGTCTGTATTTCAGCCAGGCGAGGTCTTGTCTTCTCTGGTTTGTGGTGAAAGGAAGGTGAGTGTCTGTTTTCAGCCAGGTGAGGTCTTGTCTTCTCTGGTTTGTGGTGAAAGGAAGGTGTCTGTATTTCAGCCAGGCGAGGTCTTGTCTTCTCTGGTTTGTGGTGAAAGGAAGGTGAGTGTCTGTATTTCAGCCAGGTGAGGTCTTGTCTTCTCTGGTTTGTGGTGAAAGGAAGGTGTCTGTATTTCAGCCAGGTGAGGTCTTGTCTTCTCTGGTTTGTGGTGAAAGGAAGGTGAGTGTCTGTATTTCAGCCAAGTGAAGTCTTGTCTTCTCTGGTTTGTGGTGAAAGGAAGGTGAGTGTCTGTATTTCAGCCAGGTGAGGTCTTGTCTTCTCTGGTTTGTGGTGAAAGGAAGGTGAGTGTCTGTATTTCAGCCAGGTGAGGTCTTGTCTTCTCTGGTTTGTGGTGAAAGGAAGGTGTCTGTATTTCAGCCAGGTGAGGTCTTGTCTTCTCTGGTTTGTGGTGAAAGGAAGGTGTCTGTATTTCAGCCAGGCGAGGTCTTGTCTTCTCTGGTTTGTGGTGAAAGGAAGGGTGTCTGTATTTCAGCCAGGTGAGGTCTTGTCTTCTCTGGTTTGTGGTGAAAGGAAGGTGAGTGTCTGTATTTCAGCCAGGTGAAGTCTTGTCTTCTCTGGTTTGTGGTGAAAGGAAGGTGAGTGTCTGTATTTCAGCCAGGTGAGGTCTTGTCTTCTCTGGTTTGTGGTGAAAGGAAGGTGAGTGTCTGTATTTCAGCCAGGTGAGGTCTTGTCTTCTCTGGTTTGTGGTGAAAGGAAGGTGAGTGTCTGTATTTCATCCAGGTAAGGTCTTGTCCTTCCTAAGCTCCTCTTTCACTCAACCTTTCCTTCCAAGACATCATGTAGAATACAGTTCTTCTGCCCTTTGTGCCAAAGAATCACATCCAAAATGGTTTTCTTCTTATGACTTCTTCATGTGTCACCCTGTCTGTCCACCTGATCTTCTCAAGTCTTCTCCAGCCCCACATTCCAAAGCTCTCCAGGTATTTTTTCCCCGTCTTCCTAGAGTAAAAGTTTCTGCTCCACACATGTTCCAAATGCAGCATTTCATCAGTTTCTCTCATATGCAGAGTTACCAATGATATCCTCGATTTTATTTCCCTGATTTTCCCTGACCAAAATATAAAACATTTCTGAATTTTCCACAAGCTGTTAGTAGCATAATAATAATAATACAAATATATAATACTTTGGTCAAAACAATATGTCAATTTAAGATAACTACAAATACTGAAAATAGCCTCCTACTTTCCATTATATGAATGCGTAATGATATTAGACAATTGCTGCCAATACAGTGTGAGTAGGAAAATTATACTCCAGGCATACCTATTCTATAGACATACCATCGCACACCTTTTGACTACTTTTTTATTGATTTGTATTATAAAATAATCAATGAACATAGTACTATAGTATCCATGGCTTGTAATTTTTTAACAGTTGTTTTCAGGACTTTCTGACATTCCAAGCTGAATGCAAGAATATATTTCTCAGATGCCTTTACATTCTTTAGGTATTTCCCTATACTAAACTCAAGGTTAATGTGTTTAAACTGAAGTAGATTTTCACAACAATTAAGATCCAGAGCAACAAGTTTACTACCACAGTCAGCAAATTTAACAACATGGCTGATAAGATTTCTTTAAAAGGTCATGGAGATCACTGTACAAGTGAGGAATAAGGGACTTTGAAGAATGAAATGTTGTAGGAATGGTTCACATTCTCCAGCCAAAGTCTTAAAAAAAGAAAGTTTACATTTGAGAAATTGGTTGTCTGTGTGCTAATGTCACTTTCAGTCAGTTTGGTATGAGGCAACTAAGAGGTGTGTATGAATTTGTTTATATTATCAACTAAAATTGAAGCTTGTTCTAAGCAAGTGACATTTTCAATCCGCTGTAGCCACAACCAAATCAGGTTTCAAAAATAAGAAGTTACAGTTCATAGTATACCCTCTTACTTCAAAATAATTGATTACTTATCAAAGACACTGTGAAGAAAATAATCTGAAATTTAATGGAATACACTAAAAAGCTTTCCATGACCATAATTACATTTCCCTGACTTTCCATGACCAATTTTCATGTCCCTGACTTTCTAGGTGAGTGGCAAACCTAATATGGATAAGTTAATTTTCCCACATATTCACCGCAATTGTCCAATCACTTCTTAAGTTTGGGAACCAACTTCTGTATCCCAAGTTATTAAAGTCTGTCCTTTGAACCACGATATGAACAGGAAATCCAAAAAGATCAAGGTCAATGCCAATATTCTCACAACAAACATTTAAACTTCCCCTAGCAGTATTGGCACAATGTATCTTTACTATCTGGACAATGAGTGATGATTATGTTAGGATATGTTTTGTTGTGTTAAGTTAGGGGTTTAATTGGCTACATATGATTAATTTTTTACATTTTGTCTGTGAGCTTGCAAAATTTATTAGTGTATCTAAGTGTTTTATATCATACTCCAAGCTTCAGTCAAAAACAGCACTTTGTTCCCTTGTGAACATGGGGTGGTAGACAAAGCACAAATGAAAAATAAAAACAATTTGTGTCGTCTTGGTAGAATATTGTATGTTACAGTGATGGAACATAAGCATTTTTTGATGAAAATATTTACATACCTTTCTATCGTGTGTTCTCATTTGTCCGTAGTAGTTGAGTGCTTCGCTGGCGATGAGGAACTCTTTACTGTGCAGCATATAACAGCACACCATGACACCCGTCCGACCCTTCCCCGCCTTGCAGTGGACAGCCGCTACATTCTTTTTATCCTCAGAGAGCCATGCATGGACATCACGGCAAAATGGGGAGATCAGCTCCATTTTCGGCGGGTTATGGTCATCAAAGGGGTAGGTTGCAACTCGCTGCTGGAACTTTGATACGTCGTACGAGCGCTCAGAGCAACTAGATTATACAATATTCTCAGTCAAAATAAACATCTATAAAACATTGGATTGTCAAATATTTATCACAAGAGAAATGTGTCTAATGACAATAATGGTAACTAACTGAAATATATGTTTTATTTAACACTGAGTTAACAGTATTAGAACTTGTTTTGTGTTTACATATAGACCATACAACACATTTATGGCAACAACAGCAACATTACAGCCCACTTGAGTACTTTTCTCTCCTCCCACCAGCCATGCAAATGCAGGTACATATTCTTGAGATTCAACATTCCTCATTCCTAGCACATTAGAGTACCTGGTACATATGTTTACAGTCCAAAATAGTTGTGAAACACAATTAAAGTAACATTACAGGGCTTTTTAAAATACAAAGCTGTGGTGATATTTTCTTGCACCGTATCTATCTTCCTATTCTGGTAATCCTTATTGTGGGATCTTACAAAGCTGTGGGGATATTTTCTTGCACCGTATCTTACTGCCTATTCTGGTAATCCTTATTGTGGGATCTTCTATATCTAGAAATTATACCCACTTAAGAAAGTAGTAAAAAAGAAAGGGACATTTGGAAAATAACCCATTTTTTTAAGAAGCAAGGAAGATAAATTAACTCCCTTATTTAACTTGGTTACCAATTAGCATATACAATAACTACACACAAGCTTTATGAGAACAACTTTGACAGAAGATTATTACAAACAAATGGCAGCAGTTCTGTCTGTGCTCTTCAAAACATGTTTGATTTTAAAGTCTGATTTATAATGGAAATCAGAGTTGAATTTCAGGATTATTATTTTATATGTTGGTAGTTTTCTAGTTAAAATATGAGGAGGGTGAGAAGGACTATTGTTTCAGAAGAGTGATTACCACATACAACATTTTGGAATATGTTCAGTCAACCTTATTGTCACTAACAGTCAGTCAATCTACATAGTATAACGATTCATCTTTAACAGATCTAACAGTGTTATCTGATTTTCTGCCAGTAGTGGGAAATAAAATGATTTGTTCATAATAAGCAACAGTTTAAATTAATATGAAAGTAATTAAATATAATAATAAAAGTATACTATAGATAATTTTGCTCCATAGTTTTAAATTGATTTAGTAAAAGTTTTTTTTTTTTCAGATCTTGTATTATTTATATCAAAAGTATTGTTTGATAGAAATGTTATCACATTAATAGTCATGTGATTTAATCTATCCATGATCAAACAAAAATACAGTATTCTATAAAGTAACAAGTTGGTCTCCAATAAAATGCAGGAGATAAACAAAACCAAGGTTTGTGTATTATGTATTTAACAATAATCGTTAAGGTGCGGCAGAAGGGGGTGCAAGTATTTTTATAGAATTTAAAATTCTTTGGCCAAAATAAACCAAATATTTCTCCAGTAGCAACATAGAGTTTAGTTTTCTGCACATGCTAATATCAACAGATCTTGAATATCTTTCAAGGGAGCCCTGGAATGTTGTCAACACTTATTAAATAAGAGAAAAAGTTTTGACAAAATTCTAATGTAATGTTATAAAACTGTAAACTTACTCGCGCTCCGTTCTGCCGCACCTTAACAATAATCAAAGTACATAGTTTAACTTTTTTGCCACAAAAGAGCAATACAGCCTACAATCAAAAGTATTGTAAAATATATTGATATAATCATACTATAGTATTTCTTACAACAGCAAGTTTCATCTTACAGTTTTAATACTTCAAAGAACTACTTACTTGTAGGTGGCAACAATTAAAATACTAATTCTTTCTGATTTCAGGTGAAACTGGACATACCTTTACTAGTTCTACCTAAATAATTTTGTATGTATCACATCGTAACTTACTTACTTTATGGCATTAGATTATTGCCACACTTACAAAAGTACACTAGTTCTATCCAGTCCACCTCATTACACCCTAGTCCTATCTTGAGCTAGTTTCCTCCCAGTGGGTTTGCCAGTCAATACCCTGAACGGGGTTCTACATTCTTCCATTCGCATTGCATGTCTTGCCTACCATAATTTGCAAGATTTGACTATCCTAAAAATGTAATGTAAAGAGTACAGCGTATGTAACTCATCGTTATGTAATCTTATTGACTCCCACTATCTTCATCCTTTTTTGGATCAAATCTTTTTCTACACACCTTGTTTTCAATACCCTAAATTTGATTTTATCATTTAAGGCAAGATACCACATTTTACAACAATAGAGAACTGGTAAAATTATTGTTTTGTTTATTCCGAGTTTTACATTCCTGGATAGTGGGTAAGATGTCAACAACTTACTGAAAGAGTAAAAGCGTGCATTTCCTGGCTGCATTATTTATCTAATATCGTTATTGTTAGTTAAAATAATTGTTGCTAAATATTTAAAATCACCCTTTAACAAGTATTATTATTTGAGGTGTTTAGCGTGCACTTTCTGAACCAACTGTTTTCTATCAGCACACAACTTATATCAAACAGACACACCTCCCTGGCCCTGGCCATTAATTCATCGCTGTGAAAGGGGAGACCCGCATTTTACCAATGATACATTTCTCAACCATGCAAGGAGTCAAAGCCAGGACCCTTAGCTCAGAAGGCAGACTCATTACTGACTGAGATAAGGTATCGGACAACTACAAGTACCAGCATATAACTCGACGTGGTGTAAGAAAAACACAAAAATCTATAAGTACCAGTACATCATTTCAAGGGGAGTTTTTCCAGAATGAAATTGCCTTGGTTGTGGGCAAAATTAGTGAAATCTAGTGGAGATAGTTGTGATATACAGACATACACACACAAAGAAACTTCTCCCAATTGAACAGGAAATGTGTTTATGTGTATTAATCCTCTCTTCCAACACAAATTGAACTTTTTTGTAAGGAACAAAAAGTTTTAATTTCTTCTCATTAGTTACTCAAATCCTTGATTGTAAGCTATCAAATTCTCTGTAAAATAAGGATGACCTATCTTTAGGTTTTCAAACATTTTTCTGTTTCTTTTTAAGAATTATTATTAAATTTTGCTGAGCAGTAACATATGAGCCCACATGTCGAGAGCCAGTATTCACCGTGTAGTGGATAGGATGTGTGTGAGAACAAGGGTATCTTCACGACATTTCCTGCCATACAAAATACAGGTTTCACTGGCGTCCTCATTCATCAGTACAGCAAACTATACCTAAATTAACTATTGCTTTTACTATGGTAGCATTGTCATGTTATGATGGATTAAATAGTCATGCTAAGCATGATATGCAATCATACAGTTGTCATTGTCATGTTATGATGGATTAAATAGTCATACTAAGCATGATATGCAGTCATACAGTTGTAATTGTACAATTGGCAGCATAAAGCCCTCCCGCGTGAATGTGGCCGAGTTATCTGATAGCTCATGATCCAAATTGATCACTTGTGTGTAGCTGATGATTTCCACATGTCCCTCACAGACTCTGCCTTAATATATGAGTGAGGAATGACCCTGAGCATGATACTCCAAGGTAGCTCAGTGATTAGAGCATTGGCATATTAAACCAAAGGTCCCGGATTCGATTCCTGTCATATTGTCATAGCAGTCAATCAGCATATTGCGTCTCCATCACATAAAGTAGCATGTCTCATTCAGCGAACTGATTGACTCAAGTCATACTGTTACATTATTGTATCATCCCTCATATTACAATTAAGAGCACAGCCGTACTTGCGAGCGGAATGCAAACACGTTTTCCTTGTTACATATGAGGGTGGAAAGCAGCACGGTCGCAAATATCAACAACTTTGGTTAACACACACACACACATATATATATTATAACGTGGCCTGACATTCTGGAGACCTGGATTCACTAACGGGAGCAAATCTGCTCCGGCGCAAGTATAGAAATGGCGCAACTTTGCGCTCAAGATGCTCCTTATTTATTTGCGCCATTTCCGTATTCACTAAACAAGGCGCAAACTGGTGGCAGGAATAGGGTGACGTCATCATAAACGTCATCAATTGCTCTCTTTTCGACCAATCCTTGTGAAGAATTTACTTCCAATGTCAAGGTTACTTTATTTCAAATCTTTAATGAAAACGACAGCATATACAAACATTTTTAAATATTTTTCTCATAAACTAGCTATAAAATTAGAAGCGGCCTCTTTCTGGATGTTTTAGAAAAACAATATTAGTACATTATTTTGTATTTATTTATATTATTAGTTTAAAGTTTAAGTTCCATTAATAAAACATTAATGTTTATAGAAACTTTAAAACTTATTTTAAAGTTATACTAACTGCCATATTTATGACGAGATGTCTTTGGACTTTGGAATACAAACCTCTTTGGATCTAGACAAAGATTACACAGTTCGTAGTTTTGTTTTATAATAATGCAAGAAATGCCATTGCGTTGTTTGAATGTAAAAATCCAACAATAAAAGGTACGTAATTGTTTTGTTACCACTGCCTAAATCAAAACAAATTTTGTGCTTGACATACGTTTTATTTTAATTAATTCATTATTAATTGGAGTACAGTTATGTAACTAATTGTATTTTAATCCAATACAATAATATGCCGCCATTTAAATTTATTGAAGTGACAATCATGATTTAATAGTTACGCCTACTCTTGAGTGGTGGCAAATAAAAGGCGCAACTTTGCTCTCAAATTGCGCCTGCTCCTTTTAGTGAATAGGGATTTGAAACATATTTCAAACTTGTGCTGGCGCAACTATTTGCTCCCTTTAGTGAATCCAGGCCCAGGTTACAAGGATGAATCTTCTTAAAAAGTTTTGTGTGCAGCTTCCCTTAGATACTAAGTTGGGTCAAATCTCAGTTGAGACAATGTTTCTTATTCTTGACGGAATGCAAGAACTATATAAGGTTTGAGTGGTTTGGACATGATATAGGAGGACTCAAGGCACTATGAGCGCTTGGCTTGTTTAAAAAAAACACTTAAAATAGAGGAATAAGAAGAACTCAACTTACAGATTGTAAATTTTGTAGTGACCCTTGTGCTTGGCCTCCAAAAACTTAACCACATCATCGATATGGTTCCTGTAAACCCCTTCAAGCTTTTCTGCAGGAAAACCCATGGCAATCAGATTCTTTTGAATATCTGGGGTAAAGAGTCAAGGAAGAGAACACATTGTTGATACGCATGTTATCCAATATTTTATACCATTTATTTTGTTGTGCACGACAAATGTCAAAATATAATTAATGAGAATGTGTGGATGTATTTTAAAAAACTAAACATACTTCAATTAATTTATGGGAAAATAAAAATAAAGCTTTTTCAGTGAAAAAAAATACATTTGATAAAATAAAATTTAGATATTTCTTATAGTTAGAAAAGTGAATATTTCTGTTCTTTTGTGAATATAATAGTTATTTAGTAAAATAATAAATGATTTAATCTAGTCTTAAGAGTAGTATGGTAAAAAGGTTTCTAAGTACTGGTAGAAATTAATGTATATGGTACTCCACAACATTGGCTTCATGGTAAGATGTCTTCTTCAAACTACAGTTACATAAAATGTGCATTATTCTTATTTAATGTAGAAAAGTATCAGTTGATCTAATAAAATGATCCAGGGCTACTTTTCTAATTTGTACAAAAATTAGCAAAGAAATCCAACAACTAGCCAACCATTAAATTTTTTTTTCAAGCGCACATTATAACGGATGATACATATCTTACATAGTAATATATGTTCATACATCAAGCATACTCTGGAAAAGTCGGGGAAGTTGTCAGTTATTTAAGTATTTTTCTTCCTACTAAAATGTATGTGTGAGTGTTCTGTTGGCAATTCCACTTAAAAGGCCTACAGTGATCTCAATCAGCCTCCATTATCCACCTTTTAAAAAGTAGCCTATTTAAAATTAATTTACTAAAGACCAACATTAAATAGGGCAAAGCTGCCATTAGTCAAAAGATTATTTTTTAGATCATAAAGTTTTAACATTTTATTGCAAATGTATCTTATTCCTGTTAACTAGTACTAGTTAAGGTACAATATTTGTCAGATTACTTAAAAGATCTGTTTTTCATCTTCGTAAGGAAACTATCAAACAGTTTATATTTTTCAAGAAGACAACACATTATAGCTGGTGATGCGTGCCTTACATAAGATGAAGAGATCCATGCTAGCAAATAAACTTTTCATTATTTACTATAACATTAAGTTATTAAAAAAATTGATAATTCAAAAGCAAGGTAAAATAATGGTAAAAAATGGTAAAATTAATATCTGATGGGAATTCTGGGTGAGTTGTCAGCTATGATATCGCAAGCTTATAGAGACAGGCACGGTTACAAAGTCTGTTTGACACTTATCCATCAAAATAAAACCTTCAGTAAAGTCCATTTAAAATCTAAAGACTGTTTGAAATATGTCAGAATGTTTTATTTTTACTTTTTACAATGTCTTGAAATAATTTGTGAAATGAATTATAATTCAAAAATGCCACTTCTGTATCTTTTTTATTCTTAATTTTTTTATTATTATTTTAGTTTCAAAATTATTTGTTTTTAATTTATTTTTTAAATTTTCTTTCTTAGCCACTTTTATTGTACAGTTAAAAACACAAACAAAATATTTCAGCATTGTATTGAGCCTAACTTGAGGCTTTGAAAATTTTGATTTAAAAACTAGCCTTAAATGTATTCTACTGGTAATCTTCGACCTTGAAAATTCTTCCAAATCAACACCAATTAATGTTGGCCTCTGTTAGATGAGTACAATAGCCCGAAAAAAATAAGGCAATGACAAAAATTTCTCATCTTTTAAATGACAGGTAAGCTAAGGTGATTTTTAGATATTTTAAAAATTTGTCTATGATATAAGTTTGTGACATATATTAGACTTCTTTGGATCTAATTTAATTAAAGTGATTTTATCTTTAAAAAAATTAAGAAAATGCATTTAAATTACTTACCCAGTATTATTAGACCTTAGTGGCCTATTCTGAGAAAATTAATAAGTATGCTGTACTCGCAGGGGGTTGGAAAAAGGGGCGGGGGATTCAGGGGAAGAAAAACCCTTAACTATCATTGTCCAAGAAGGTCAAGGGATAGTTTCTCTGGAAATATTTGAACATTGTTGGCTCAGGTCTAGAACAGTGCTTCTCAAACATACTCGTATACTATATTGGGAAATTCTGTGCTCCCTTGCCTCTAAGTACAACCAAACTCTGAACCAATGATTATATTAGCACACAACTAATAGTCTAACTTAAAGCTATACAGACACAACAACCAGCTCCCTGGCCATTAATTCATCACTGTGAAAGGAAGGGGAATCCCAAATTTCACCAGAATTGAACACGCTGACTGAGCTGTACCATCTACGTTACACCTATTTTTATTATTATAAATATGTTCTGGTATATGGCACCATGTGTCCGCTGATGTCACAGATGAGAAGTGTATGTTGAGGTAGGTCAGTGAAGTATGTTATGGTACTGAGTACGATCTGTGTGAGGTGAAAACTGTCAACTGTAAAACAATTATTGTTTAGCGCCAAGTGTTACACTGGATTTTAGGAGAGGTGTGTTTTGTTGTACCTGCCTCATCTATATTAAAATTAATAATCATTAATATATGTCAAAAATTCCTTTATTTGTTTTTTTAAGTGGACTGTTTCTTATTTGTGAAAATAAGGATTAGTAGTTCCCAAGTGCTAAACTCTAATGTGGAATATTTCTCGCTCGGCCATGTGGCGTAGTGGTATCGGTAGCAGAGCATGGTTGTCTGTTGTTGTTTTCCTGAACGTCCTTAGACTCATGTTGTTGCCCAGCCTATTGGATGTTGGGTGATGTTTCCTCTGCAAGATATTCTATTACCTTGTGCCAATTTATATGAAAGTTAAGAAAAAATTTCACAGCCCTTCGGTCACGCAGTTCTACCATTTTGTACCGATTTTATTTACTGATATACGTAATTTTATCTTACATGTCATGCTAACGAACCTATACCACTACGCCACATGGCAGAGCGAGAAATATTCCACATTAGAGTTTAGCACTTGGGAACTACTAATCCTTATTTTCACAAATAAGAAACAGTCCACTTTAAAAAAAACAAATAAAGGAATTTTTGACATATATTAATGATTATTAATTTTAATATAGATGAGGCAGATACAACAGAACACACCTCTCCTAAAATCCAGTGTAACACTTGGCGCTAAACAATAATTGTTTTACAGTTGACAGTTTTCACCTCACACAGATCGTACTCAGTACCATAACATACTTCACTGACCTACCTCAACATACACTCCTCATCTGTGACATCAGCGGACACATGGTGCCATATACCAGAACATATTTATAATCTTAAGTATCATAACCTGACCATAGTTGTGATATAGATGGTACAGAGCTAAGGTGTCAGACTCACAGCTAGCAGTATACATAAAAAGAGTAAAGTGTAGTAGTACATGGATCAAGCGTCCATCAGAACTTGGTGGGAGGACTATGGTGGCTTGTACAACTCACCTTACAATAATTTGGGGCCAGGAATTATTTATTAAATCATAATGCACTTCACACACTTCTGCTTGGAAACAAACAAGCCTCCCAATAATTTGAGAATCTATGCTCCAGAAGCTAATTAGATCCGTGAACTATGATTATATTACCTAACAAAGGGGAGATTTTCTCTTATTAATATTCTTATCGCTAAGTCATTGGTTTAATGCTAGGATATTTACACATGTATTTTGCTTTAATTAAGTTATTTGAGAATAAATTTTATATGACCATTTTCTGTTAAATCATCTTAAAATGGTGAAATTACTCTCTTAATTTTTGGGATTCTTTGATGTATCTATATAAACCACAGTCATTAATAATTAAATAATGTAACCTATGCTGAAAAAAATATAGACTTAAAAACAGATAAAAGAACACAGTTAAGACTTTATAAATACTTCATACTAAAGAAAAAATATAAACACACTGTCTACTACAGTTAAAGTCCCCCCCCCCCCTCTCCCTCCACCTGTGTAAACTCCAAAATAGTGGTATATATGCTTGCCAAATACATGATACAGGTGCCTAGTGTATAAACAATTGAATATGTATTTAACTAGTGTATTATTTTACTAGGCGTGATCATTGTGATCTGGTCCTGTCCATCATAATCAATCTTCAATAAAATTGTAAAATTCATCAAGCGTTTGCACAGGCAACATTTGAGTTGGGCCCTAAGCAGTTAACAATGGCTTGCAAGATTGATCTTTCAGGGAGAATATATTCCCTCGGACATAATAAGACATTAAACACATTGGTGTACCAGTTTCTGAGTTTTAAGAGTTACTATTTTAAAAAATTACAAAATATTCAGCTATCATTAAGAAACAAAGTCAATGAATAGAAATAGCAATCTTTAAATAAACTGGAACCAGGTCTAAAGTTATCTAGGCTTGTTAGATGGAATAGTAGGCCTTAAGAGCACCAATTAAGGTCATTAAGTTACCGGAGGGCTTATTCTCCGTCGTGACTTATTAACACATATATGAATTATGATGGTCAGGACGAGAAAGGTAGACTTTAGAGGAAGGTGAGGAAATTAGGATTTGGTCAAAACACCCTCCCCCCATCCCAACCCCCTATTTTCGGTAGGCCTGGCTAAATTAACTTGACATAAAAACCACCATGGTTTGGATCCCACGTTAAACTGTAGGTCCTCCATTTCATCTCGCAATCACCCTACCATTACACATTAGCGTAAGTGCGTATAACCCGAACAGGAAATAATAATAATAAATAATAATAAATAATAATGATAATAATTTATTCATAAGAAGACGACTGATCTCAAGAATATACATGTACAATTTCAGTTAGACTTCCCATTTTTAAATAAGGTATGAAATGGTTAAAATAGTAGGCCTACCTATCAGTATGACATTCACTGAGAAAACATTTTCCCCGAGGGTTAAAAACAGATCTACCTTAATAAGAGCTAAAATAATCCTATTCAATCTTTATACTTTAAGTTAACCTTAACTTCAGATAGGTTAGTTCTATTATTGGTTCATCCTAACCTCTGATCTACCTTGCTAAGAGCTAAAATAATCCTATTCCCTGAAACAGGAGGTAGACAAACATTCACATATCATTACGCAAACACATACACGATTGGTGGAACACCAGTGATATATTTTAAATAGGCGCGACCATGTATAGTCAATATCATAGTAGAGTAGGGCACTACAAATTTTTTATTTTTTAATACTTTTAAATTTCCTGTCTTATATTTAACAACACTTGGGCCAGACTCAGCAAACACCATAAATATAAGTCATTCACGAGTTAAGTTTACCTGGATGACAGCTCGAAATGTTACTACAAGTAATCCCTAATATATCACTACGCCAACATCTGACATGGATGACTGTAATGAAAACAGATGGTAATATATTAATGTGATAGTTAACCACAGTAATTTAGGACAATATTATTTATATATTTATTTGAGGTCGGACACAAATTTTATTTATCGTTTTATTCCACTTAAAAAAATATTAACACCACTTTCACAAAAACTTCTAACGAACATAGCTTCATAATGGTGACCGACGAATCTAAACCATATGATTGAACATAACGGTAAACAAGTTTTTACAATGATGCAAACACACAGTTGATGAAAATATTTTATTCGGTTAAATATTTCAAAATAGGATAAAATAATGATAAAATCATTTATTGTATGTAAAAAAATGACAACCATTTTCTCTTTTCCAAGTAAATACGATGCCTGTATTAAAAGGTATTGATGTGTGCACTATATTACATAGAATCAATAACGTTCCAAAACGAAGAATAAGTAATTTTTATTATGTTTAAAATATTGTTTCGAGTTGGATAAAAAGAAATTATTTAAAAAAATGAAATAGTATGAGAAAACTTAAGTTTACGTTATTTTAAATGTAATATACAACAGGTAATTAAAGATCTTTACATTTAAACAAAACATTGATCGTTTACAAGTGTTGGCAGCCCTAAACCTAAACATATGATTTTCGAACTGTCATCCAGGTAAAAACCTATCGTGAACGGAATATAGACGAGAAACACTCAACACTCACAACCGTCACTTAACACTGTCAACTGACTGTTGCTGACTTGCCGTCAACATGTGATATGGACTCTATCATGGGGTCTCTCAACAATGAGTCAGGAGTTTGTTGGTATTCGAATAACACCAACAAAGCTTAAAGTAGGCTATAATTTCAAAATAAAATGAAGGGATGAATTTAGTTATAATAATTTTCTAATGTTATTTTAAAACAAGTTTAATACAAAACAAAAGAGGGACTATTTAGTCAAAAGATACCATTGAGGTCCGTTCATTCACAAATCAGAGCATAGACATCCACGTGGCTTTGTTTAAATCCGGTCGCAGCTTAAGATGAATCAATAATAGGCCTAATAAAACAGGAAAAGTTAAATTAAATAAATAGTTCTTGGATAGGTCTAAATGTTAGTAAAGAAATAGAAGGGCACAAAAATAGGATGGAATTCTTTGGTTATTTTTTATATAATATTATAATAGGCCTAAGCATTTTTTACCATTCATACAAACAAACTAAACAAATTTCTAAGGATAGCAAAATTAATACTCTAAAATAAATGTATATAATATGCCCTAATTTAGTTTAGAAAATTAAAACAGTATTTTAGTACAAACTATTTCAGGATCTCATAATTTCAAGAAAAATATGTTATCGACACCTGGAAAGTGTGAAGTTTTTTTCAGTTGGAATAGGCTTACTAGTTTATAATTCAGATGTTAACTATTGTGTATTAAAGTACTGTCTGTGCCATGTTGTGACATTCTTGTGAATATTTATATTCTCTATAGGTTTATTAAAGCTTTTCTAAGAATTAAGATTAGGTGTGTTTTTTTAAATTTTTCCAAACAATAGAATTATTTTACCATATTAATTTTATCATTGAAAATTTGCTTTTGTTATTGTGTGTAAGGATGGTAGGCCTGAAACATTTTAGCTTTCCATATGAAATTTTTTTTTTTATACTTGGCGTACTTTTCCCAATATTTAAAAAAGAATGATTAAGGGCTAATGGAATGTTAACTTATATTATGTCACGCAGAAATATAACTAGACACTACTAGAAAAAGCATAAAAATTATCAAAGGATACAGGTTAGGTCCAAATTAAACCCATCTTGAGTATATCTTTTTCTTCTTTTACTAACAAGTCCTTTAATTGGGTTTGTCATCTTCATGTTTGATATGGTATTTGCCATTTTAGTATTTAGTTGACAGGTTTCTTTAGATGATGAACCCAATTCTGGTCCTTTTTGGTCTTCCGCACAAACATTTATTGGTTGAACGGAAGCTGAAATTTTATCAAAGTGTTTTAAGCCTAGAGTGGAAAGTCTAGGTTTTCTGCAGGAACAGCATAACCCCATATAAGTCACTCCACTTTAAAACCCTCGAAAGCATCAGCTTCTACTTGAATTGTATACTAACAAACACATATAAGGTGGCATTTTAAGTTTATTTTAATATTTGACAAACACAGCACAAATTTTAAAATCACCCTGTAATAACTTTACCATCATGTTTTAGCAATCTGTCACGCTAGGCTAGGACCTTCCTGAAGTAGGTGGCCTACCACAAAATGAAACCCTTTGATGCCAAACATTATGGGTTCATTGTGTCGAAGTAGAGACGTTAGACCACAAAACAAACATCAACAGTCATAAAACGCTGGATTATTAATAGTCACTACACATTCCACAGAAAAAAATGATTTAATCTTACACAATAATGGCGCCTTATTAAAAAAAATGATCCATTCAAAAGTTTCCTAGCTCAGAGATGCACGACACGACAACGAACCTTACGCTCTAGCAAAAGTATGCTCAATTTGTCTGCGCATGCGGGTAATCTCATGATGGAAAAATTCCTTTTGAGCACCTACATTCGCAGATTTATAAAACATGCCCAACAAACTATTTTGTAAATTCTGTAATCCTCTGTTTTAATTTAATAAAAGGGATAAAATGATAAATTATAATAAGTGAAAGCAAATTAATACAAAAATATTAACAAACGAAAATTAATTTAGTTTAATACCGTTTATTGTTCCTTTTTCAAAATCTTGCGCATGCGCTATCATATTGAATATCCTTTCTCTGTAGATGAGAGCCAACTTATCTTCTATCTCCTATCACTTCATGGCTACCATAAGCTAAAAATAAAAGATGTCTCGCAAAAAAAAAACTGTCACTGTTGTATACATTTTCGAAACTTGAAAGATCTCATTCGGTACACTCCGGTCACAGGTGCTCAGTAATCTCTCTACTATACTGAGGAACATAGACACACTAACACACCCCTTGCTAAAAAAGCACCAAAACATGACACCCAAGTTTATTGTCTACTTGGTTGTGAGGAGACAAATTTAACTGTTTCGTTCAGTATTCTTGTGTGAAAACATGTCTCTACTAAATAAAATAGGAAAGTAATGAAGTATTATACCACACTTAGGCGAATAAAACTTTTACAGTAAAACATATAATTCGGTTTGACAGGTAATATTGTTCAAATACGAGGCAATCATTAGTATATTAAAATATGTAGCTATCACATATGTTGATTACATTCTGCCAATACTAATGTTTTTTTAAAGTTTGTTATTAGCTTGTATAATATATATATATATATATATATATATATATATATTCTTTTCTTTCATCAATGGCACTGAAGATATTGTCTTCTTGTATTTGAATTCATTCCGATTACACTTTCTTGATTTTCTTATTAGATCACTCCGATTCTGACCCAATTAACCTAGCCCTATTTCACAACGAATTTCAACTACGAAATAACCGGGAAGACATTTTGATCGTCACTACACCGACATATTTTATATTTAGAGGAAATTGTACAGCATCCTGTACAAAGTAATGTTGTCTGAACGTAATACCTTAACTAAAAAAAAGTTTGTAATATGATTATGGGTGTAATTTACCCGAGCCAAATGATGTACAGGACATACCATAAATATATGTTTTAATGTTTCCGGAATATGGCAGACCACACAATGTGGGGACGGTACTTTACGCATCAAATAAAGTCGGTCTTTCGTGTAGGCGTGTCCGAGCCGGAGGTGGATAATTGTACAAATAAACTTACGGGAGCCCTTAACTCCTGAAAACCATGGTGTAACTAATTTTGCACCATAAATCCCGTGATACCATTTTGCTTTCTGCTGGCATGTAGTCTCCCACCATTCGCTCCATTTAACCCGACTTCTTTGTTTTACCCTCGGTAAAAAGTCGCTATACGGTAGTGGGATTTCATGTACAATAGAAAATACATTTACACTAGATGCTAAACTATCTACTCTCTCATTACCCATTATACCCACGTGACTAGGGATCCATTGGTACCCCAATTCATAGTCCCTAGCTCGTAGAGAGGCGCATTTTTCGAGTATTTGAATTATCAATGGGTGCGAAGGGGGGCTTGACACGCCACTTATAGACTCCAAAGCGCTACGGGAGTCGCATAATACCACTGACGTAAAGATAAAATATATTTTAATGCCTGTAGGATAGCAAATCATTCCGCTGTAAATATCGATGCATCGGATTGTAATCTATATGACTGACCATAACTAATACTACTGTCATAGAAGGCCGCGCCCACTAGGGCTGGCTCCCCTCCCCTCCTAGCACCATCTGTAAATATAAGTCTGTATCTACTCCATCTTGCTTTCATATACTTTACTGCATTTAACTTCTGTTCGATTGGATGGGTGACTCTTTTTACTCCTGATTCAGGGATAGATAACAACACTGGTACATCCCAGAGGGCCTCATGCCCCCCAGTGATACACTGTACCGAATACGGAAGAGAAAAAGTATATTTACGGAAATCATTATAACCCGAAAAACTACCCACCAGAGAAGGACCTGTTCTGTTTACCCAATATTGTTTTGTTTCAACATAATTTGAAAGGATTCGAAGCCTGCGACGCAGATAACTAGAAGTTGAGCAATCTTTCATAAAAAACTTGTCCGCCAACAGACGGCGCCTAAGAAATAAAGGTAATTCTCCCGATTCAGTAAGGAGCGCGTTGGTTGGAGATGTACGACAGGCACCCAGGCACAGTCTTAAACCCGCATATTGTATCCTATCCAGTTTTTCTAGTGTGGATCGTGATGCAGTGTGATATAAAAAACAAACATACTCCAATCGAGATCGTATAAGCCCACGGTACATTTGTAGCATTGTATATGGGTGGGAACCCCACGAGGCACCCGCAACTGATTTCATCGTATTTAAAATTTGTCACATATACTAGATAGTTCCAAAACATGAGGGAGCCAAGATCCCTTCATGTCTAGTGTCATGCCTAAAAAACGCACCGTTGGCTCTACCTGAACTTGACAGCCTTCATAAACTAGCCTAATTGAATTATTTTGCACTCTGTGTCTGGTGAAGATTACCGCACAACATTTAGATAAATTTAGAGACAAAAAGTGGGCTGACAACCAATTTGAAAGCAAGGGAAACACTGATTTTAACTTATCCACCCCTTCTGATAAGTTACAAGATCGAACGTATATTACCACGTCATCCGCATACTGTAGAGTCGTTATACCAACCTGAAAAGCGTGATCAATATCGTTCTAATACACTGCATATAACAGAGGGCTAAGAACTGATCCCTGTGGTAGGCCCTTCGTTGAGTTCTAAGGGATGATCTGACTTGTCCTATCTTGACAGTGTACGATCTATTTTGAAATAGATAGCTTAGCCAATAACACATTTTGCTAGAGCAGCCCAGGCGAAAAAGTTTATCAAATAACACCGAATGCTCGACATTATCATACGTACCCTGTATATCGAGGAAAAAAGCTGATATAAATGAGTTTTGTGATAGAGCAATTTGGATGTCAGAAACTAATATAGAGAGGCTATTCAGCGTGGACCGTCCATTTCTAAACCCAAATTGCATAGGGTTAAGGAGTTCATTCATTTCCAGAAATCGTTCTAAACGAGCTTTAACTAAGTGTTCCATGATTTTACCAAAACAGGACGAGAGTGCAATAGGTCTATAAGAGCTTATTAACTCCGCGCTTTTACCCGGTTTTAGAATCGGGATCAGAAAGGAGTTTTTCCATGCCGTTGGTATTAACCCCTCCTCCCACAGGGAGTTAAATATCTCTAGCAGCGCTCGTCGAGAAACACGACAATTTTGTCAACATATCATAGGACACATTGTCTGGGCCAACCGCCGTGTGTTGCACTCGATTCAACGTTGCCCTTAATTCACTACCAGTAAAACGTTTATCGAGCTCAGGAACATCTAAATTGGGGAATTCCAACGGGGAATACATAACTGAATCCGGTATAACCCTACACGCGAATGACTCTGCCCATGCCTCTAAGTCAACAGTCGGGATCCCAAAGTTTTTAACAATACCCTTGAACCATTTGATTTTATGCCAAACCTGTGTCAGAGATACATCGGGGGAGAGAGACTCGCAATATAACTGCCAGGCCTCACGCTTCGCATGTAGCAAAGTTCGCCGCGTAACTGCTGCAGTACGACAGTAGTTTTCATAGTTGATCAGGTTAAAACTTTGTTTTAATATATATAATGATAACCTCCTTTGAGCTATCGCTTTAGAACATGACTCTGTCCACCACGGGCAACGTTTAATACTCCTATGACCCCCACTATTTGAGGTTGGTACTGCCATATCAGCTGAGCTCTGTAACACGTTAACAAAGTTGTCGTACTGTACTAAAGGATCGCGGTCCACCGCTAACTTTTGGACTGTTTTCTCCACTTTTGTCGAATATAATTCCCAATTTGCTTTTTTGTAGTTGCGTGACCTACCCACAGGAACAGTTTTATAGTTATATGGGGCCTGAGCTTTTATTGTCAAAATAATTGGCAATTGATCACTACCCATGGAGTCGCCGATCTATCCCAAGTTAAGTATGGTGCAAAATAAGGGGATGCAAAAGTCACATCTGAGCACGTGTTAGGATATGGAGGTCTGTTAAGTCGTGTAAATTTCCCTGTATTTAATATAGCAAGCGGTACCACCACTAAAGTTTCATGGATCTTTATCCCACAACGATCTATGTGAGGGGAGCCCCACAACTTATGGTGTGCATTCATGTCCGCGCAGATAATAACCGGGGATGGTAAATCTCCGACAAATTGCTCCCATAAATTGTTATCGAAATTATCCGGTGTTGGGTTGTATAAAGATATAACTGAAAATATCCTGCCTGCGGAAAATATTTTTAGTCCTACAAACTCCCACGGATATTGAAAATTGCCCCGTGTTATTTGAACAGATTGAATGTCCGACCTAATTAACAGCGCGACACCTCTCGCTCGGGCAGGCCTATCAGACCTAAAAATTTTGAATCTATTTATAACAAAATTATCCTGGTACCTGAGCCAAGTTTCACTCAACGCTACTATATGGATATCACGAGAAAAAATTAATTGCTCCAGGTCCGCTTTTTTATTCCTAATGCTTCTAGAATTCCATTGTATAATATTTAAATAACTAACCATAAAAACACAAATAAATAATAATAATATGTATATTTAATTAACTCAGACAAGATTACTTTGGACACCGCTACTTGCTTTGAACCTAGCAGATCTACGATTATGGCTATTAAAGCGTCGCACATCCCTTAACAACTTTTGGATTTTCCCTGTTATTGTTGCCATTAAACTTGGCAAATCTAACTCCCCTGGCGCTGAGGAAGCCACGGTTACTAGGAGCGATACAACTTTAAAACCATCTGTTCCACCCCCTTACTTATGATGTCGTCTAATGTTCCTTCTATAGAGCTTCCTGACGAATCCACGCCCATATCCTCGACAGCCTGTTCCGGGTACTTGTAAGAGTCGCCGAGTAGGATGTTTTATTACGAGGCCGTAATGGCATATTTGGGAATTGAGAACTGTCCATGACAAATTGGGCCCTCCTGATTGCATAGCGCGACTTGTAGGCAGAGATGCGGTCCACAGCCTGACCAGCCTCCCGGTACGACAAATTGCGACGAGCCATTGTAGATTTGATTTGACGCTGTCGTATCCACTCAGGACACGTTCGGTCGGTCGCCAAATGAGCCCCCCCACAATGAAACACATTTTGGGGTTCCTTGTAGACATTCTTCTATGAGATGACCCCCTCCACGCCTTGCGCACCTGTTCCCCCCACTACGACAGTTAACAGCGAGATGTGCAAAACGTAAACAGTTGTGACATTGCGTAACTGGATAAACATAAGGCTTGACCTCCACCCTAGAGAAACACATGACCACATAAGATGGTAGCTCTTTGCCCACGAAAGTTACTGCTACTGTTCCAGAGGGATCAAATCGTTCAGGTGTATCAGGGTTGCGCCTATTGAAACGTCGTAGCTGGAATATTGAAGATTCACTTTCTCTCTCTAACTCTTCCTTAATAAATTCCTCCGAAAACTCTAGTGGAATGTTATGAATAACTCCTATCCTATGTTCATTACGACCCACCCTGTCAACTGAAACCTTCAAAAGATTGTGTAATTCCCTATCTGCCATAATACTATTAGCTTCCTTAATGCATAACAATTCAACAACAATTTGGTTTTTCTCTGCCGGAGCAATGCTAGCTACACTCTTATACTTAGGAAATAGACCCTTTCCTATTTTCATTGGGTGCAGATTCTGAATGTTTAGTTCCGATGTATTTGAAAATGTAATTTTGTACGGCCCTGGATTAGAAGAATTGAACACCTCCTCTATTTCTACTGCTGTATTGTCGACTGATACTATTGTCCCAATTTGGCTCTCCTTAGTTTTGTCTACTTTAGGAACTTTGGCCAACGCCTGTCCCGTTGGTTTGTCCGCAACCCGCCCTACACTAGATTTCGCTTTCTTCATATTTTTATTATTAGGTGGAGATCTTGCACGACCCAATTTAGAATCTATGGCCCTGGATTTAGAATTTTGACGAATGTTGAATAAAGCTCTGTCATTGCCGAGTTCACATAGCTTGTATATTGGTATCAGAAACGATATTATATTGAAAGTTCGATAACTATATGTTTTTGGTCTCTAGGAAGTGTTACCTACTCTATTTATAGTTAGATCCTATCTTTTGTAGCAAACTTTACCTCGTGAGTCTAGATTGGTGGCACGGCTCGTCACCTTGTGAGGTATGTTGTGAGCCCCTCGGCCACTAACTTTCGTGATGGCATCAAGCGTAAATGCAACTTCAAGAGTGGAACCTAATCATAAACCTTTGCGGCAGTGTTATTAGAAAGTGAACATGTTTAATAATAAGTAACCCTAACTTTAGAAGAGTTCTTCTAACACTTGTAGACATATGGTTTCAAACACCTTATTACCTCTATTGAAAGTTAACTATAGTGAAATAAGGAAGCTTAAAAACCTAATTACATTTGTTTGAATGACAATATATGGTTTGTGTTAGTTATACATTCACTACATTTAGATTATAGGCTTGTAGGAAGTATTACTATATTATAATGTATTTAAAGTTGGCTCTTGGTTGGTTGCTTGCAGAAACCATATTAAATTGATGTTCAATAACTATAATGAAATAAGAAAGCGTAAAACTTTATTAAATTTGTTTGAAAGACAAATTTTGTGTAGTAGTTTTACGTTTAAACAATCATTTTGGTTATAGGTTTATAGGAAATATTACTATATTAGAATATATTTAAAGACACCGTAAAATGGGGATAGATTGTGATAAAAAAATAAAGCCTATTTTGTTTAATTTTGAACATAGCCACCACGACTTCCTTCCTCAGCCTATTTTTTTCCCTATGCAGCAATTCCTTGCCTTTCATTGAACGTTGGAGTTTTTTTTTATCAGCAATCAGTAATCCCGACAGTTTTTTTCCCCATAGTAAAATTACCCTATGTAGTGGGGTAACTTTGTGAAACCACTTTTTTCCATTTGAAATGCATATAATTACCCTTTGTCAGTTTAACTGGAGCAGGTATAATTATTATCATATACAACTAATTTAAACACAGTTTTATTATATTTTGTTTATGAAAAATAATTTAAAAAAATAGAAATATATAATTCAGATAGGATCAGAAAACAATATAAAATACAAATTATTTACAATTTACAAAAACAAAATTTTTTCAAGCTCTGGAACTCTGAAGGATTCTTTTGTGCTATCTTTTATTTAAAATATCCAAATCCATAATTCTTTTAAGCCAAATCCAGTGCCTGTCTTTTCTAGCTATTGCACTAACTTGTACCATTCCTCCATGTAATAATAATATTTAGCACGGCGTCTTACTACCCGTTCGGGTTATACGCTTTAAGTACTAATTACGTTAATGGATTTAGGAATTGGGAAGGTTGAATTAGAGGAAGTGAACCCGCATTTGCTCCTCCATGTATTTCTGAGTAATCGTGCCTGGTGTTCAGAAAAGAACTAGCCTTTTAACTTTAATAATATTTATAACTTATTAATTGATACTGTTTAAAATAATATCTAAACACAAATACTCATTTACTGGTGAACAAAGAATTGTCTTCTTGGTACTACCAACGGAACTAAGTCACCGCCTTCACGATTCATTTTTCATGCCACATAATATAATACACTAAAACCAGTATCACACGACACTAGCTCGTACTTTAAATCCAGTTTGCTAGCAAGCACGTCATCATCTAGCGTTGTGTGAATGAATCATAAAATTATACTGGTTCTGCCTCTTGGTCCGACACTGGTCATTTTTTTAGAACAAACTATTTAATAAAACATAATCAAACCTAATGTAACCTATTTTTTCATATATTTACAATATTCGATAGGGTAGTAAAACTGTAAATAAATTAAGTATAGGTTAGAAAGCTACTATCACACGACATTTGCTTGTACAGTTAGGGATGCAAACGATACATCGATGTTTAGATGAGCGATACATTGAAGACCAAATGACTAAACATCGACATCGTTCAATCATCTCCCTTCCTACATTCATTCATTCCGTTTGTGGATGTTTTTCTGTCAACATTATATATGTGAGTAAAGTGTTATTTTTATAATATCTTTATCTATACTTATAAAATAACATGTCCTGACTGACTGACTGATTCATCATCGCCGAGCGCAAACTATCAAGGCTACAAGCATGAAATTCGGACTGTATATTCATTTTGTTATGTAGGCACCCACTAAGAAAGGATTTTAAAAATTCCACCCCAAAGGGGTCAAAATAGGGGATGATAATATGTATTAAAGTCCGTCATTTTGAAAGTTACATAAACAAAATTTTGTATTTCGGTTATTGACGTAAAACAAATAAATACGTGTTTCAGGAATTTTGGAAATTTTATTTAATAAGGGATGAAAAAGGGGGTAAAAGTTTGTATCGGACTTGCATTATTTTTGATCTGAGGTCAAGTTATGGTCATCAACGTAACGTAATATTTTAAATTAATCTGTAAATAATTATGTATATTTTCGTATTTGTATATAATCAACTTCCACGCGAGCAAAGCCGCGGGCAACAGCTATCTAGTTATATATATTTCAATTGAGTTACTCTTATCAATGAGTACGTTTAGCAATGATTTACCTACCTACTGATTTCTTGCTAGCTTGTGCACCCCATGGTGTCATGACACTTTGTACACGTCTAGTTTGTGTTTGTATAGATAAATAGGGATGCTAGCATAAAAATATTAATAATTATTTGAGGTAAAATATATACTTGTGTGTCGAATTTTATTAATGAAACTTTTGACTAAATTTTGTTTCTATTTTAACTTTTATAATTTAATTAATATAATGTAGTCATTTTTTTATATCAAATAATGCCTTGATTACTATATGATGTTTGTGCATCATTGTTTTAATTACTTTTTAAGCTATATTGATTTTATAATTAACTTCGTTTACCCTAAAGTTAAAATTCTAAATTGTGTTATATTTCTTTACAGATCACAATGCCACCCAATAAATTGAAAAGCCAAATTTGGAACTATTTCAACAAAATTAGTGACAAAGAAGTTGTGTGCAAGAACCTAAAAACTTCTGGCAATGCAAGCAATCTTCGTGGTCATTTAGAAAATGTACATTCGCAGCAGTGGCTAGATGCGGAAATACCTATCAAGAAGCCAAAAAAAGTTGGTTCCATTACTGCATATATGGAAGTGGATGCCACAACGTCAGCAAATAGAGATTTTAATAATGTCGTTCCAACAGCATCAACATCGGACAGCGACCCAAATATATATTCTTCCACCAGTGTTACCAGTACTTCAACTAGCATTGTTGTACCTAAGAAAAGTTTGCAGACGCAATCAAACGTTGATAACTTCATAAATAACATAAAAAGCATAACCACACAGGATGGAGCTAGATCAAAGAAAATAACTGAAGCCATTGTGAGTTTTATAAGCATGGATAATAAACCATTTTCCACTGTAGAAGGTAAAGGCTTTCTACGACTGATGAGGGAAGTATGTCCATAAGGTGCCAAGTCGAGAGACAATAAAAACCAGAATTGACGACAAATATGAGGCAATAAGTCATCTGTTTAAAAATTATATAAAAGATGCTGAAAACTATTGCATCACCTACGATACTTGAACTGAAACTCTGCAAAATAAATCATTTGTGGGTGTTACTATTCACTTTTTGGACAAGTCTATACCCTCAGCGGAACATTGGGTGTTATGGAGCTGACAGAAAGCCACACGTCACTGTATATCACTGAAAAACTTACAGAAATTTTCACCGAGTGGAATGTTTCAATTGAAAAAGTTTCAGCTATCGTCATAGATAATGACAGCACTGTAATGAAGGTCAACAGGGAAATGTTTGGAGAAAAAAAGATTATTCCTTGCTTTACCCATACAACTAATTTAGTCGTAACTAAATCAATTGACAATGCAAAAAACTGTACTGAATTAATTGGAAAAGTTCGAGATATAGTGAAATTTATCAAAAAGAGTGTCAATGCAAATGACGAGTTACGGAAAAGACCAATTAAAATGTGACTGAAAGAAGGCCAAATAAAAAAAAATATTCTTGATGTTCGCACAAGATGGAATTCATCCTTCTACATGTTACAGCGATTCATGGAATTAGTGTCCATTGTAGGGGCAATACTTTTCACTCGACCGGAAGCTCCCCCAATCGTCTCAAGGAGTGAACTAGATTGCGTCAAAGAAATGGTAGAATTACTATGCCCATTTTAGAAACTAACAAAAGAAATTTCGGGAGATATCTACGTGACGGTGAGTAAAGTTATTCCACTAGTTAGTTGCGTCCGAGGACAATAGAAAATATGAAACCTAAAAATGGAATGATTACACAATTTAAAGAGGAGATAAAGAAACAACAACCAGCTAGATGGTTTGATAACCTCAACAATTCCACCATACTTGCCATTTCAACTACTCTCGACCCCAGATTTAAGTTCATGCATTTCAAAGATGCCACGGGCAAAGTAATTAATTACTTAAATAAATATGTGCGGGAACTTAACAGCTTGTCTACTTCAAGGAATGACACTTCTGATGAGTCTGATAGTAATTATTCGCAACTTGATATTTGGAAATACCATAAATAGTTGACACACAAAAATATGAAAAATAAATCATCTTCTACAAGTACAGGAACCATCAGTGAAACAGGTTCAGATGTATCTGTCATCTCCTGTCACACCAATAAAAAGAGACGTCATTGAAATCTGGGAGGATATAAAGTCTCTTTTACCAACACTTACAAAGATTGCAATGACATACCTCCCAATCGTCGCCACGTCTGTGCCGAGTGAACGCTTATTCTCGGAAGCCGTGGAAACCATCACCCGGGAAAGAAATAGGCTTCTGGGAACTAGATTGTCTAAGCTTATTTTCCTTAACTCCATTTCAAAATTGTTACATAAATTAAACTAAAGAAATATTTGTACCATCTAAGATAGTTTTTTTATGTTTGATTTACACTGGTATCCCTAAAGTATAAATATATATATATATATAGGAACTTTAATGTGAAATTTCTGATGATGATATGAACATTTCTAGTTCTTATTTGTGTTTTTAGAGGTCTGTGATCTCATTTTAAACCGTGTGATGGTACATATATAATCACAAGACATAAAGTGAGGTCACTTTTCTATAATATTTCAAAACATCGGAAAAACATCTATGTATCGTTCTTATGGCCGATGTTTCTTAACATAGATGTTTTTAAGACCGATGTTGCATCCCTACTTGTAATATAAATCAAGTATACTAACTAGTACAATAGAAACGAAACTAGAGTATTCACACGCTGCTAGTTTGGTACTGTGTTCTAGTACAAAAAATTATTGAACATCAGAGATTAATGTTGGGTGAAGCAGCTGCATTAATTATTATTAATGATATTGAAAATTATGAGAGGGGGCCTAGAAAAAGAATATGGACATGGGACTGGCTAGAAAGACGAAATAATGGTCACGGGATGTTAAAAATTATACATTCGGAGGTTAGGTAGGATTAATTCGGGGAGACACTAACGTTCAGTATCTCCCTAAATTTGTATTCATTTATTTACGATGTGATCAGAGACACCTAAGCCCCTGGGTATCCAAGTACAGTATCTTTGATACACACATGTTCTTTTTTAGGCCTACGCCCACTTTATATTCTACAAAAAAAAACACCTAAGATTGGCATGCTATCAAGTTCGTTTGGATTAAAATTGGGTCTGGAACGCAGTTTTTGTCGTTTATAGATGACATGTTGTACCCAGTCAGCTGTCTCTCATCTTCTTCTTACGGTGTCGTCCACGGCAGTCAGTTGGTTCGGTAGAGCATCTCGGGGTTATAAATATAATGGTGGGGGTAGAGGTACTCAGCCGATTAAAAACATAAGAAGTAGTGTAGTATTTGAGTTTTAATTTAACCAAAACTTTACATGATTGTAATACGGCTAATTAGATGAATGAATAAGTTACATTGATAAAGACTTTTTAGCCACCTTGGCTAGATCTCCTCTCCCCCATCTCTACAGGTTGAAATGGTAGGTATTACAGGTCTACTCTTGTTAGTGTTAACAAGCCTGTCTCCCGATCACGTCTGTCCCGCTTCTCACGCTCCCTTTCCCTATAATGCAAAACCCAGACGCTCAAGCGAAAGCACTGATTGGCCAAGAGTACGGGCCAAAACCTCCCCCTCCCACTGAAAGACCACACGTGCAAGCCACAGGTGCATCTCCCAGCTTCCGGGTTCAGATATCACTACGTTGCACGATGCTTAAAATGAAAAGTAAAAGTAATAAATTTGGATGACTCTAATATTCCAACAAAGACTTTAAATAATGAAAAAGTATAAGGTTAAAAGTTTAAAGGCCTGAAAATGAAGTTAAAGAATTGAAATTTAAAACATGCATTGCTTACAACTTTGGTTATGATTTACATGGCTTATAATTAACATAAAACTCCACACTTTCTTATAATTAACCATTTAATAGTAATAAAGATAATTAAATTAGGCCTAGACGAATGGGAAGTGAAAAATGTATGTATCAGTTTAGTACTCTGAGTAACTTGAGCCTATTAATATATAAACAAAGACAAACTAATGTAAATTTAAACAAGAAATGGTGTAGAACTAAGGGCCTAAAACCCTGACCACTTTACAGCCCCCTTTGCTTTAAAAAAATGTGTAAAGTTTCCCAAAATTTCACCAGTATTGAAAGCAACCTATCCAAATTTCCCTCCCAAATGACAATGGTTGACACAAAAAAAAAAGAGCAGACCGTACAGTCTTTACAAGCATGTTACAAAAGGTTTTCATTCCTAACTAATAGAAACAAACTTATGAATCCACAGACTCAATAAAAATAAGAGCTTAAGGCCAAATCCGTTATATGAGCATTCTCACAGTCTCTATTTCACAAAAAAAACTTTAAAAAACTTAAGGCCAAATACGCTATATGAGCCCTCCAACAAAATGTTTCAACACACCTTTACAAGCCTCTTGGCCAAACTCGCTATATGAGCATTCCACAGCGTCTAGTTCACAAAAAAATCACTTTGAAAAGCTAAAGGCCAAATACGCTATATGAGCATTCCAACAAGATGTCTACTTTACAAAACTAAACACTTTAGAAGCTTAAAGCCAAATACGCTATATGAGCTCTCCACAGCGTCTATTTCACACCAAAAAAAAACACTTTTGAAAAGCTTAAGGCCAAATACACTATATGAGCTCTCCAACAAGATGTCTCAACACACCCTTAAAAGCCTCGTGGCCAAACTCGCTATATGAGCTCTCCAACAAGATGAACCTAACGGTCAACTTAAAAATTGCTATATGAGCACTATCACTACCTACACCAGGTATTCTGACTAAAAAGATATATGTACTGAAAAATTACTTAACTTGACAAAATACCTAATCCAAACTTAAATAACATAGCTAACCAGCTGAAAAACTATACAAGTACACTGTTTCAAACCGAGAAAGGGTAATATCATACAAGTACACTGTTTCAAACAGAGAAAGGGTAATATCATACAAGTACACTGTTTAATAACAGAGAAAGGTAATAACTAGGGATCTAAAATCACCTAACTGTAGATTTATTTGGGAGGACACATAATCCCCAAATAAAACAAAAGAGAAAAACTCAAGGCCAAACATCTCCATAGCACACAGACTCCAAATTTCCTCCACACATAACCATGTTGTACACAACCTCCAAAAAACTTTAGTAGTGGAATGCAAACTCCCATTTTGAAATATTATTATTATTGATATTTATTATTATTATTGTAATCACTCCTCCAACAAAATTAATTCAGAAAAAGTTATTTTAAACTTGTGGCATATGGACTTATATTTATAACTTCCCAGAGAGCACCATAAAAACAAACTTGATAAGGGCTCACTCCCAAAACTGGAACGTATCCTCAAAATACTTCCCGTCATACAGTGACCGACAATCCCCTTGCTCAGGCCTTCAAAACACACAAGAGGCGTTCTCTTAACGGTCCCAACCTTGTTCAAAATATCTGGCAAACCACGGGCGGTCCAGAACTACTGCTGGCCCCCTGGTCCAGAAACACTCCCAAAACTCTCATAACTCGGGTGGCCCAGGTCCCAATGCCTGCCCCCTAAAACTCACAAATACTCCTAACTCGGGTGGCCCAGGTCTCAATGCCTGCCCCCCTAAAACTCACAAGGTAGTCAGACCTCTGCGACAAAACCACTCTCTTGTCAAACGTCGAAGGCTCCAAGTCCTGACATTACAACACGCCACTGTATGGCAGAAATTCCCTGCCTCAACTCAACTCCTATCAAAAGTTTCCCTTAAATTACCTGCCTGTCCCTAACTTGCTCTCCAGGACACACAAACTAAGTCCCGCATAAAATCTAATCCCGAAAATATTAAACAAATCTCTCAAAAATGGCTAAATCCCCTTTAGATGCCACAAGTCACTTGGAAAATTGTCGTTACTCGACCATGAAACTTATTTATTTTAAGAAATTAGAGTAAATTTAATACAACCCATTGCTTAATTAACCCCGAGTTTATATTCGCTTCTAATTGTATGTATTATTAGCCTTAACCACTCTAATAAAATATAAAAGTTTATAATTATTTTACACCTGGAAACTTTATTCCATAATCGGATATCTTTTATTATTAGTTCATTATTTTTAATGATAACTTTTCAACATTATTATTAATCGGATGATGCTTTTACATAAGCTTTAGTCCTACATTAAGCAAATTATTATTATCGTCAAAGATTTATATGACTACGAGGAGTGATACGATTTGAGGTTGTATGCATTGTAAACACCCTTAATGTGGAGAGAATCAGGATTCTGAATCTCATAAGCATTTTTATCCAGTTTATTGGATACAATATAAGGGCCGGAAAACAACAATTCAAGTTTCTTGGTCTCCTTGGCAAAGTAATCACTTCGGGGCGCTTCCCGCAAAAGAACTTGTTCTCCAACCTGAAAACCAGAATGTTTATGTTTCTGCTTCTCCTGGCGTCTCCTTCCCAGCTTCAACATTCTCTCCCTCCGTTCCACTGTTGAAGAGATAGAACGTTGACTTTGACCTTAAGGGTATTTAAATTTTTAGCTAATTGTGCAGGAGCAGTGGGGAGTTCCAGACATTTATCACCCAAAACTAGGCGTTTACTGGCAACATCCAAAATAATGTGGTTGGCACTTAAAAGATCCACACCAAACAAGATAGGCTTTAATAACTGAGGAATTACAAGACAGTTAGCCAACATAACCTCACCCAGAAACTTCACAATCACCTGCACCTGGGTGTTCACCTTCTTGGATCGTCCCTTGGTAGCACCCACAATGGTCAGCTGTGGAACAGGTAAACATGGAAACTTTCTACCGGTTCTGTGTAGCAACTTCACAAACTCAGCTGATATGCCACTCACCTCGGCACCTGTATCAAACAAACAAGTAACAGACTGACCTTCCACTTTTACAACTCAGGGTAATACGTTCTGGGGGACTGACAATGTCCTTCTCCTCCAATAAACTTTCACGAAGATTATCAAAAATGCCAAACATAGTTAAAACTGGGTAATTTGCAACCGACTTGTGTGCTGAGAGAGTCGCCTTGGGCGGATACACATTCACAAACGACTTTATGAGTTTAAAGACCCATTAGAAACTGATGGGTTTCCCCTAGTTCTTAGAAACTGGACAAAGGCTTCCCTGTCTCTATCTCTAGGGTCCCGCATACCTCCCTGGCCCCCTTGATCGTCACGTCCATGATACGGTTCCCCCGAGGGCAGGTTGCCTCCTCCACGCGAGGGTCCACCTCCTCCCTGGAATCTGTTTCCCCCCTGATGATGGAAATCGCCTCTATTTATCCGATGGTCCCAATTATTCTAGGTTGGTGACCTCCTGGCCCAGGTCGGTTTCCGCCTTCCCGATATCTAAACGACTCTGCTGGGCTTGGAATTCCCATACTCCTAGCGGTCAAGTCTACCTCATCCAGTCTCTTGAGGATTTTCCTCAACTATTCTACAGACAATGCCCCTTTGGTAATGAGATTTCTTTGGACCTCAACAGGATATTGGCTGATGGCTATGGCAGTTACCTCTTCCTCCGTCAAAGGGGGATCAAAAAACCTGGCCTTTTCCACCAACTGCGCTAAATCTCTCTCCAACGGCGCCCCAGGACCTCCTCTACACTTCTCCTGATATAGCTTGACTCTGGCGTTGGCTTGTATTTGGGGTCCCCAAAACTCCTGTAGAAAAGCATACTCGAATTGCGAGAAATTTTCCAAGTTCTCCTCATTCATGAGGAGCCAATTCCTACTCATCCCCCACACCATGCCTTGGCCACCCTCAACTGTTCAGCCTCTGTGACTCTGGAGGATTCAAATAATGCCCTGAGTTTCTTTAGGTGACGCCTAGGATGTTGGTTCGCTTTCCCCTCATAACAAGGAATCTCACTCTCTGTAATCCTTCCCCCCATCCCAGATACAAATACAGGTAAGCCTAAGGGGCCTCCTTTTAACTCTTCTATGGCTTTACGATTATCTTCGACCCGTTTCTCCACTCCTAGCTGGTCTGTCCTTAATGTGTCCCAACCCCGCTCAAAAATTGATTTGGCCTCGTCCCACTTGACCTGACCATTTTCACCGTTCATACTTTCTATCTTCTGAACCCTCTCCTCCACTTCTAACAGGTCTTTTCCTATTAGGTCCTGCCTATTCCTAATCTGACCTACCTCTGGCTCCAATACTTCCGACACTTTACTCTCTAGGCTCCTGATGCTCTTGGTGTGTTGAGCCAACTGATGGTCAACCCTGACCTCAACCACCTGAATAGTATCCTTCACCTGAGTAATTTCCAGCTTGTGGGCCTCCACTTCCTCAATTACTTTCATTAATCCCATTCCATGGTCATTGACCCTTACAGTTAATTGTTGGACCTGTGATTCTACTTTGTGGTCCAAATTGGTGACCAAACTAGTGTTCATAGCAATATCAGTAGTACACCTAGTAAACCTATCTTCTACATCCTGTTTAAATTCACCCATATTGGTGGACAATTTTTCCTCTAAGCAAGCGATTTGAGTTGATAACTTAGTGTCCAGGTTCTCCAACTTAGTTTCAATTTTGGTATTGTGCGCTTTCATTTCCCTAAGCGTCGCTTTCTGTTCACTAGCTGCCAACAAAAGTTGTTGGAATATGTTCATAAAATTAGGTTCAACACTGGCATTGCCACCCTCACCCGTCTCCATTATATTGGGCAACACAATATATTCTACCTCCAAATTCTCTGATAACCCCTCCAATGAATGGGTTGATATTTCTTCCCCGTTATTGAACTCAAGTTCCAATAATGGTTCATCACACAACCCCCCACTCGAAGGTTCATCTGTATCACAATTATACATACAACTTGGCTCTATGTCAGAAGAGCTATCTTTATCGTTAGGCTCCATATTTAAAACTACGTCCTACCAAAGTTGTAAGCAATGATTGTAAATACCAGCCTAGCCAACCAGCGCATATTCCCCTCCAAAATATGACATACTTAAATTAATTTTACACAAAAACAACAACTCCAAAGAAACAACAAACAACACGCCATTACATGTGACCAACCTTGAAATATCAATTTTACTTTACCTAGATTGAAATTTTATCTAAAATTTACTTGATTTTGCCATCTAAAATTTACTTAATATTGCAATCCAATTAAAAAACAATGATATTATAAAAAATATATATAAATATTATTAAACAAGAATTTAAAAAATAACGATACGTTGTGATGTCGGTTGTTCCACTTCATTCCACCAGCAGTTTCTTCTGTCAGCGCGTGCGCGTTGTTCCATCGGCTCCGCTGGTGATGCGTCGTAGATGTGGCTGGTCCTCTATCCAAATCTCGGTCCCACATTGTTGCGCCATTTTTGTACCCAGTCAGCTGTCTCTCATCTTCTTCTTACGGTGTCGTCCACGGCAGTCAGTTGGTTCGGTAGAGCATCTCGGGGTTATAAATATAATGGTGGGGGTAGAGGTACTCAGCCGATTAAAAACATAAGAAGTAGTGTAGTATTTGAGTTTTAATTTAACCAAAACTTTACATGATTGTAATACGGCTAATTAGATGAATGAATAAGTTACATTGATAAAGACATTTTAGCCACCTTGGCTAGATCTCCTCTCCCCCATCTCTACAGGTTGAAATGGTAGGTATTACAGGTCTACTCTTGTTAGTGTTAACAGCCTGTCTCCCGATCGCGTCTGTCCCGCTTCTCACGCTCCCTTTCCATATAATGCAAAACCCAGACGCTCAAGCGAAAGCACTGATTGGCCAAGAGTACGCGCCAAAACCTCCCCCTCCCACTGAAAGACCACACGTGCAAGCCACAGGTGCATCTCCCAGCTTCCGGGTTCAGATATCACTACGTTGCACGATGCTTAAAATGAAAAGTAAAAGTAATAAATTTGGATGACTCTAATATTCCAACAAAGACTTTAAATAATGAAAAAGTATAAGATTAAAAGTTTAAAGGCCTGAAAATGAAGTTAAAGAATTGAAATTTAAAACATGCATTTCTTACAACTTTGGTTATGATTTACATGACTTATAATTAACATAACCATTTAATAGTAATAAAGATAATTAAATTAGGCCTAGACGAATGGGAAGTGAAAAATGTATGTATCAGTTTAGTACTCTGAGTAGCTTGAGCCTATTAATATATAAACAAAGACAAACTAATGTAAATTTAAACAAGAAATGGTGGAGAACTAAGGGCCTAAAACCCTGACCACTTTACAATGTTTTTAATTAACTATACATTAAATATATTGTCACTTAGAATATAACCCAACTTAATGTAACATCCATAATGTATTTATAGTTTTAATAACATTGAACATTATAAATATATGAAGAATAAGTTACTTTAGGTTAAATACTTTGTTATATATTATTAAATATTTTGTTCTAAAATTAATAAATAGAATATACACCCACTTAGTGACAACATATTTAATTAAAAAATTGTTATCTAAAAACGACAGATCGCGTACCAGAGCTTGGTGCGTGAAGTGCGGGTTCTAAAATAAATAGTAGCATAGTAGGTCGTGAGCATTACTTTATATTTTATTTGTAAGTTTGGTCATAAAGCCTTTATTATGTACAAAGGTATTAAATAATTGATTTCTCAGCACACAGCTGGGTCACAGGTTGTACATGCCTGGTCTAAGGCGTCTAGCTCGCAGTAGACTGGTCTGCCGTTAATGGGGAGACAGGGATTCTAAACCCAGTCTGACCTGTGGGTTGTTTTTTCATGATCAGTTCTTCAATCTCCCTCCATGCAAATGCTGGTGTAACTTACTTCCTTTAAATTCAACACTTCTCACTACCCGCCTCGGTGGCGTAGTTGGCTAACACACTTGTTTCGTGTTGAGCTAGACTGCCGAGGACAGGGAGATCGAGATTCTAATCTCGGTCGGATGAACTGAGGGTTCATAAATGGTTTTCCACTCTCCTTCCCCGCAAATGCGGGCTCACTTCCTCTAAATTCAACCTTTCGAATTCCTAACCCATTAGTGTAATTATTACTTAAGCATATAATACTAACGGTGCCAAACTAAACACAATTTCTCATTCCTAACATGTTAGCAACCATAGTTCATTACAACTAGCACAACAGGTAATGAAATATGATGAAATAATACAATTTAGTAGTTTTTAAGGTAATAATGTCCTAAACTTGCGAAATTTAAACCCTCCCAGAAATTAAACTCTCCCTACACCTATGAATCTATCTAAACTAAATTTATTGATATAGAAATTAACTAGCTAGGAGATAAGTTCCCTATCACCACCCTTTAACTCATGTCCACAGTTCTATACCAGACAGTTTTATAATGAAAATTAAGTTGTATTAAATGCCAACAATTTAAGTGGAAAATTCATCTTTCTAGCTCTGCAAATTCTAAAATTCGCGAAGGTAGGAAAAAATATTAAAATCACCCCCTCATCTAAGTGTAAGAACTCATTCCCTCCTACCACCAATCATAATGATTCGTTGGTGTATATATACTAGTTTAAGTAGAATAGAACATAATGTTTTTTTAACTTCAACTGGCACTACTAATAATTTTTCCAGGGGCCTGGTACTCAATATAAGGCCCGGGTCTCCAAACCAAATAAAAATAACGTCGATAAAATAGCTTACAAAATTTAAGTAAATTTTGAACTGCTAAGTGGGGATAAATCCTCAAAAACTGCTCCTTTGTTCAAACAAACAAAATTATACATGGGACAGACAAATCAACGTTATTTGCACTTGTTTAGAAAAAATTAAACTGCTATTGACGGTAAAACATTAATGAATTAAACTATTTCAGTATAATGACTGATATTTATGTGTCAAACTAGCCCTTTGCAAATATATTCTGTTATAATTAACTTTTCATTTGTGGGATTTGAGTCTCACGGTTAGTATGCAACACCACGCCACTGGATAGCAGCACTCTAGTTCTTTGCACTTGCACCTGTGTTATTACTATAGGACTGTCCGGTATTACTTTCATAAGGTATTTGCTAACATTTAAGGGACTGAAAGGATATATTACAAAGATAATCTATCCTGAACATCCTTCCACCTTGCAACTATGAAAATATTTATTTCCGTTGCAACACTTAAATATAGCAAATGTCTAGTCCTACCATTTTATAAACCTTTCCTGAAATGTCACAAGAGTTCTGATACTTATATAAACGGTTTATTCATAAGTTTTGTCTTGATGGTATCTTGATCTCGCGCTCCCTTTTAGGTATTTTGACCCCTTCCTGTGGTAGTCCAGATTCTGGCGTCGGGATAATCTCAGTACCTAGCTGTTGCCATTCCACCAGAGTCGTAGACACCTCTAGGAGGTAAAGGCGATGGAATTATTCTTACTCGTTCTGATTCGTTCTCCATCAGCTGTTTTCAGCTTGGCTACCCTAGCGACCCCATCTGCTACAAAATACACCTTCAAGATGATACCAAGTGGCCAGGTAATACGTTTTGTGGAATCATATCAAATCAATATCACATCTCCCACCTTGACGCTGCTGATCTTGCTTTGCCCATGATGAACGAGTTGAGCTAGGTACTCGCTCCTGAACCCTTGGCTTAGATCTTCACGCAGTTTTGTAGGTACCTGCTTCTCTTGCCAAGCTCAATCTTGTCTACCGCATACAGATATTGCTGGAAACTACTTGTAGGGAAGTTTATAGTGTCAAAGGCTTAAGTTCATCCAAATTATCAGCAAATATTGGACTCAGTATCATATAGGATTGAATACAACTCTTCATAGTACATTGATGCTCGTCCCAAAGTCCGTCTTAACAATTCCTTTATAGTCCTGACTAGCTTCTCCCACCATCCTTCCCACCATCCTCCCCACCACCCTCCCCACCCTCCCCACCAAAACGCTGTAGGAGGTTTGAACTTTTATATGACTCTTCTGATATTTGAGTAAGCTATAATTGCTTGCCAATCTAATCTCTGTAAGGCACTGTTGAGTCCCAAAAAATGGGTCTCATTATCATAATATAATACAGAAATCCTCCCTCTTCACTCAATAAATCTTCTCAGTGCCTCTGTAGAGAGGGACTGTACAAGTTCCAAATGTATGGCACGGCATACCACGCATGTGAAGCGCACAATACAAGCCTTTTCACCTGGCTTAAGATACAATGGCCCAGCATAATCCACAGCTGAAACTTAAAATATTGCTGTGAGCCCTATTCTGTACTTGGGCAATGGCGCAGATTCTGTCTCTGCATAACTCAGTTTATATCTGTTGCACTTAATGCATTTTTGGATAAATTGTTTCACTGCTTTTATGATTTCTAGTATCCAATACTTCTCCCTATTTCTTGCCAGTAAAGTCTTCAAACCTGCTTGGATCGAATGCAGATATTCCTCCGATATTGATCTAACCACTGCTTCATGATCGAATCGCAACAGAATGTTTTTTTGTTTTTTTAATTATTCACTTTCATCACTAAGTATAAGCCTCGTTTTCAGTCTTAAAACTTCTGAATCGTCCTTGAAGATCTTGATACCCTTGTCAAACTTCCACTTCTCATCTTCAAAACTTTCCGTTTGGATTACTTTCAACAACCTGATCTCCACATTTTGTGTTTCCTCTCCTGTGAATTCCCTTTTTTTAACTTTTTTTCTTAAAGACTGTTATAGAACCTGAGTATCCACCCAATAATTCGTACCATTTTGATGTAGCTAGAAAAATATAGAAGATGAAGTTCAAACCCCGATGAGCTGCTAGCTACACTTTAGACAGCAGTTTTGCGTTTCTCAATGTTGACCTCTTCTTCAGGATTCAGGAGCAATAAGATTGAAAAAAATCCATTGTTCTGAGGGTTCCTTCAACCTCTGGGAACCTTCACACCATTTAGTCTCAGCCAGTGTCTTCGGACTGTAGTGCCTTGAAGGAAGATCCGCTGGGTTCATAGAACCTGAAAGATGATGCCAATTGCTGTAGTAGAATATTTATAAACAGCTATTACTAACAAATGTGTTCCAATTGTTCTTTCGATTTATCCAGGATAATACTAAAGATTAATCACCCCAACAGAATATATTGCACTGCTGTAGCTCCAATGATTCCTTAATCTGCATTGTAATCCTAGTAACAATGACTGCTACAAGCGTGAAATAGTAGCCTGTTTCAAAGGTGCGATCTTAGCCTTAGCCTGTACCAGCTGGGCTGAAACGTCCGTTTTGTTTCTTTCCCTCAAGAACACATTAGCTGCGTATAGGGGGCTTGCTTGCATCGCAGAAGAGTAGTTAGAGCGGTCGGATAGAACAGGCTGGGATTGGTGGGATTTGGTCACGTGACCACGCCTCCTTCTCTGTGATTGGCTGCTCCCCTCCTTCCCCCACCCCTCCTTCCGCTGCCCTACTTTCCTCTGATTGGCTGTTGGTTTTCCCCCTCCCCTACAAACCCTGGACATGTTTTTTTTATTAATTATCGTAAATTAATTATTGTTAATTATTAGGATAGAGGTGTTGTAGTTTTTTTATTTATTGCTGGCATACGCCGGACATGTTGGTTGTTAATTAATTGGTAGGATAGAGGCGGTGTTGGAGTTTTTATTCATCGTTTTGAACCTCTAGCTAGTGCTGTCTTATGTTGAATGAGCATTGGTTCCATCGTCACAAGGCCTGAACCTCTCCTGGCGGCCTTTTAATTATTAATTAATTAATTTATGCTAATTAAGGATCGAGGTGTTGGAGTTTTAGAGCGTTGTGGGAGCATGAGACAAGAGGCACCAACCTCTCACTATGACTGTCAATGATATAATGAACATTGGCTCTATGACGTACTCACCTCCAACAGTGGCAATCAGCCTTTCACTTTTCCCTCCCCACCCCTCTCCCCAGAGCCGGGGTTGTTCATCCTGGTTTTCCCCCTCCCCCGGTCATTCCTCCTCCTTCGCCACCCTGACGCCAGCCTGCCGGGACGACAAGTGACATCGATAACCTTGGGTTTTCCCAATGACGTAATCATCGCAACCCTGGCGCCGGGCTGGCGGGCAGACAGGTTGGGACAAGAATAGATAGTGACCTCAGCAACCTGGGTGTTTCCAATGACGTAATCATTGCGTGTTATGTCGCAACTCTAGCATCTCTAATTATGCACAATCAGGGGCCTCGTTATCCACAGTTAGGGGCCACTACCCCTGTCACAAGTCTACTAAAATTGTTTGTTTGGTAGCGTCTGTCGAAATACCTGGAAATGTACCTCCACCCGCAGCTCTCGGACGGGACAACCTGGGTTTTTTCCTATGCCGTAATCATTGCGTGTTATGTCACAACTCTAGCTGACACATGCACAATCAGGGGCCTCGGAATCCACAGTTAGGGGCCGCTATCCCCCGTCACAAGTATACTAAAATTGGTTGTTTGGTAGCGTCTGTCGAAATGCCTGGAAATGTTCCTCCACCCGCAGCTCTCAGACCGGACAACCTGAGTTTTTTCCTATGACGTAATCATCGCGTGTTATGTCCCAACCCTGGCGCCAGTATGTCGGCCCGACAAGACAAGAATGGATATTAAGGTCATTGCCTCGGGCATCTGGTTTTCCCGGGTGCCAATATGTCGGCCCAGAATAGATATCGAGGACATTGCCGGGGCAACAGGGTTTTTCCCTGGCGCCTGTATGTCGGGCAGACAAGACAAGAATATATATTGAGGTCATTGCCCCGGGCAACGGGGGTTTTCCCTGGCGTCAGCTTGACGGCTCACGAGACAAGAATAGATCTTGACCTCAACAACCTTGGGGTTTTCCCAATGACGTAATCATTGCTTGTTATGTCGCAACCCTGACGCCGGCTGGCGGGCAGACAAGACAATTGAGCTGGGTCAGGTTGTCGGCAGCAAGACAAGAATAGATATTGAGGTCATTGCCCCGGGCAACGGGGGTTTTCCCTGGCGTCAGCTTGACGGCTCACGAGACAAGAATAGATCGTGACCTCAACAACCTTGGGTTTTCCCAATGACGTAATCATGCGTGTTATGTCGCAACCCTGGCGCCGGCGGCGGGCAGACAAGACAAGTTGGGACAAAATTTAGATATTGACCCGGGCAGCGGGTTTTCCCTGGCGCCAGGTAGTCGGGCAGACAAGAATAGATATTGAGGTCATTGACCCTGGCAGTGGGTTTTCCCTGGGCCTGGTTGGCGGGCAGACAAGACATGTTGAGACAGATTAGATATTGACCCGGGGCATCGGGTTGTCGGGCAGACAAGACAAGTTGGGACTCGTAAATAAAACACAGATGTTACAAATATATATTTATTTATTAAACATCCAATTATACATTTTTACAGGAATGACGCATATATTCGTTCATACGTTTTTCTACAGTGTCTCTTAGATGCGTTAGTAAAATTGTTTTTAGTTCACAATCCAACATGTAATAGTCCAAACCGATGACTTGACGTGTATAGTAAGTAGCACTGATAAGATCCAGGTTTTTGATGTGCGTTTCCACCGTAGGTTGTTCTAGGTCGATGACATCCGTCGATTCTGTTAGCGTGTCGCATACATCCACGACGAGTGTGTCGATCAAATTGTTGCAATAGCGGGCGACGGGTGTCGACCACATGTCCCGTCGGTCGACGCGACGTCGATGAGTCCACACTCACAAAGACGCGCCCAGCTAGGTGCTAGATAGGCGACCCGTTTGATTCCGGCGTCTTGTTTCTCGTTGATGACGACCATACGGTCACCGCACATACGTCTCAGAGAGATTTCGTGATTAGTCAGGCTAATCTTCTGAGGAGGTTGAGTGTTGGTGAAAAACTTTGATATGACCGACTTGTAGGTGCTCAGTTCTTGCCATTCTGTACGGTTAAACACGGCGCAGTTCCCTCCACATTTTTCTAGTTGGACATAGGGCGTAAAGTTGTTCTTGACACTCATGCCGACGATGACTCGCTTGGCGTCGACTCCATCCAGCGGGAACAATGTGTTGAAAATACTGGTGACGGCGAGTGGTTTCGCAGGCTTTGCTTTGCTACCGCAAACGTCTTGACCTTCCATGATGCTCAGTGGTTATGGCCGCCACACCGCCGGGACGCCCTTTTTATAGGCGCACGCCGTCTGGACACGGCCTCTTGAAGGGCGACATGCCCCTACAGTCTTGAAAAATCTATTGTAATATCTCACCACCTTAGCGTCGTTGGCTGTATGATTGGTGGGCGAGAATAGGTTTTGGAAAGTTTTCAGCGGAATGTTCTGGGCGCGATAGAGAAGGTACATGAGACAGTAATGGCCGCAAACGTCTGATGCGATGCTTTGAAGTTGTAGCTTACTATGGGACGTGCGAAAAGTGTTTTTGCGTATAAATGCCAGATGTGACTTTATACGCGGTGGAAAACCATAACTGTCAAAGTATTCTCCCACGCCGTTCTTGTCGATAAAGATGGCGACCCAATGCGTCCCAGGTTTGGTGTGCGGATCGGTGTTGATGACTAGAGCGGCAGGTCGAGCTATTCTTGCGGGTAGTTGATCAGCAGGGAAAACACCCGACCGTACAGAACGGAACCACTGACTTGTTTTCAGCGCACGTCTTATGGTGTGCGTGTCCATCTTCAATCATCCAGTCTCGAAGTCCCCAGACGATAGAGGCAGAGCAGAAATTCCATACAGAACTATGTGCCATGCACATGGTGCGACCCAATTTAAGTGTTTTCAGTGACGAACAACCTCTGTCGTACAGATCTACGATGGGTGTAGACGTGTATTTGACTAGAAACTTTTTCTTTTCTGACCCCTTGACGTAGACGGTTTCTGCACGCGCTGTGGCACGGGAGATGAGGGATTCGAGCAGGCTGTAATCCACATCACCGTAATCCCAGGTGATACCGTGCAGATTGTTGACTATATAGTCGGCTTTCTTTCGGGCATCGGTGGAAAGTTCTTCGATAGCGTATGGAGGTTTTAACACCAGTGTTGAATTAATGTGCCGCATACAGATAAAACACTCAGTTCCTTGACGATAAACTCGTTGTTGTCGTCGATGAAGCTCTGGAAATCCACAATGACGTCCATAGCTTAAATGAAGGGGGTAAGGGGCGGGAAGCCGTTTATATTAACTTCCATAATCGGTCACAACGTTTCTGTCCTTGTCAATGGTGATGATGTTGGCAAACTCCCGTACACGATACAGTTGACGGTTTCGGTGAGAGCTCGGGTGAAGCTCACTTCGATGCTCAGAGAACCGTGTCTCGTCAAATTCCAATGTGATGTCATGTGGGCGGACAGATTAGGTGTGAGATCGAAAGCCATGAGATGATATCCCTTGGGGAAGGCTTCTCGTGTGATGTCGCTACCCTCGTTCATGAAATGGATACCCGTTCCAGAAAACAGCGTGTGGTAGGACATGACATAGTGGCCGTTTGAAAAATCGGGCTGTAACGGTTTCGACGGTACTTGTTCCCCGTCCACGTACAGCGAGAAATGGTTCATGCCGTAGGTTTGAAAGTTGAACGGGTTCTTGGTGGCGTCTCCGTTGAACGCTGCGTTTGACACAAATCCCACGATGCACCGTTTGGGTAACTGCCCGGTGAATACGTTGTCCAGCGATTTCCCTTGCACGCCCGTAGGAATAGTGAGTGTTTTTACTTCCACACGGGTGATGGGATACTTTGCGGGACTGACATTTAGTGCTTTGGCGTGTGCCAACAGTATAGAAGGTGCTACTTTGACACGCCTCACTAGAAGGCCGGCTTCAACGATGTGAACCTTAAAGTGAGGGAGTTCAGGGACCGCCATAAGACTAAACCCGTCGCGGGAACGGACCAACCGGACTCGGAGTTCGGCGCCGTTCAAAAGGTATTTCTCTTGGTTAAACACGTCGCCGTGTAGATACCCCAAAAGATCCACTGTCTTACTTTTTGTGGTGAGACTGCGACGGGCCTCAAATCCCTTGTTGTTGGCGTTAGCCTCCTCAAAGGTTCCGGGGGTGTCTGCGAACCACAGACCGCAAGTCAAATGCGTTCTTTTGGCTTCGCTGTTGTAATTGAGCAGCGTCTCAATGTACGCTCTATAGGCATACGTGTTGCTGGGCGGTGATACTAGTTTTTGGTTTAAAAACACGTCCACCTGCGTGAATAGAGAATGCAGCCAATTGTTGACGGGAGCGATCTGATCCACCTCTGTGAAAGCGCCACCATCGGGTTTCATGATGGCCGCCCGGAGATAGAGCATAGTCTGCGAAAGATCGATATAGAACTCGCCTTGTCCGGTAACGGTAAATTCGATGGGTGAATCATCGGTGAGGGAAGAGACAGGCTTGTACTGGAGCCATTGCCCACTTTCAAGACTGGTTTGAGTGGGTGGCACGGAAAAGAGATCGAGTTCGCTGCTGGCACACTCGCAGGACTGGGGGTGTAGAAACGACATTTTAACTGAAAATATCTTTAGCTTCTTTCTTGACCTTTTTACGTCGGGTGACGACCTTAGAATGACGTCGTTGCTTCTTACGACGCCCTTTATAGCCTGAGCCGGTCATCAGCGTGTTGATCTTCTGTTCAGCCTTGCGTTTCAAGTTTGTTCCAGCCTCGCCGACACGTTGCCGTAGGGCCTCTTTGAAAGGACGCCCTTGATTGGCAACGTCGGAGAGCACGTCGATTCCCGTATGAAGCGCCTGTTTTCCGATGGCTTTAGCGCCACTTCTCAGCAACGGTACGACGCTTTTGAAAAGACCACTGAAAAAACTTCCTATCCCATGCCCTCTTTGATAGGGAACACCGTGGTAGATCGAAGATATTCCTGTTCCAGCCTGGTTGATGTAGTATCTTTGGTAGGGACAGTTCATGTTGAGCAGCGTCGAAAATGAAGTTTCACGCACACTTTTCCAAACTCGAATGGTACAGGTTCACCCGTGTCGGTTCTTATATTGATTTCCAAGCTTTCAATTTCCCTTCTCAGCACCGGCATGTAGTGCAACGGGTCGTAGCTAACTGTCTTATGTATGCCGTAGAGATAGTTTACGTTGTTGATGCCGACGATACGTAACAGCGGTGCCACAATGTCACCCACGGGCTGAGGCTCGACAATATCCGTGTAGATGTACATTTGCGAGGGCAGGCCTAGTAGAATGTTGGCGGCGTACGGAGACTTTGGTACTTTTATCAGATTAGTCTTAGGATCGAAACCGAGCTGCAGACTAGTTGGCTTGATAGAGTCAACAGCTGTATATTTGGTGAAGAAGAGATAACTTCCACTTTTTTGTTGGGGTTTGTGTACTTGAATACAACTCCGGAATCCCCTTTAAAAGCCTCTACTTCGTTTAGAGCCTTGATCAATTCGTGGATAGTGCTGTAGTTTCCAGCAGGGATATGATCCTTGAATATTTGTTCCACGCCGTTAGCGTCCACCCAGTTGTACCATACAATATTTTGGCCTTCGGGTACGGTGGTGAAAGAACAGGGATATTGAAATTCAGCCAGAGCGACTTCCCACCGCCCTTCGAGTGTAAGACGGTAAGGAAGTTGCGTGGTGAAATTCGTGAGGGTATTTTTCGGGAAATATCCCATAGAGCTGTCGCTCGGCAAAGTGATGTAAAATTGGTCCTTCATGGTAGTGCGCTGACGTAACTGGCGGGAATCCAGGAATTAAACTTGACGGGGTAACCTTTCCACTGCACGTACACTTTCTTTCTGGCGCCTTTACCCTTGACACGTAGTATTTTATCAACTTTAAAAGTTTCAGGGAGACGTACTCGTTGCAATTCAGGTTCGTAAAACGTCCCCTCCACTTCTTCGCCGTCAAGATCGGTGAGTCTGTAGACGACAGGTTGTCGCAACACGACACTACTGACTTTGAAAATCTCTTCGCTCCAATTGCTTTCGTAGCCCTTTTCAAACAGCATTTTGGATTTGCTAATACGCACCGTGTCACCGACTTTTATTTTAGGCTTCGAGCTTGGACGCCTTTTGCCGTACAGATTATCTCTGACTTGAAGCACGTTAGTTTCTGAAACGGCGGCGGGCGCCATCTTGATGCTGGAATGCTTGGACCCGTTGTAAGCGTCGACTAGGGCTTGGAGGACGTCCACATACCGATACGTGTTATTTTTGGTAAAGTAGCGCCACATGCGTCCTTTCAGAGTTCTATTGAACCGTTCCACGATGCTTGCCTTCACGTCTGGATTATGAGTGGTGTAGTAATGCACGCCTTCTTGCTTGAGAAATTTCCGGACTAGCCGTGCCGTGAACTCTGTCCCTTGTCCGTCTGTATGCTTAGAGGTTTACGGCCGCTTTGCTTGAAAATGTCCTGAAAGGCGTCTCTCACTACGCTCCCCGTCTTGGATGGAAGCGTCCTCGCCCAGGCCATCTTACTAAACACGTCGATGACGGTGAGCAAGTACACTGCACCGTCGTTGTATTTTCTGAGACTTCTCATATCGTTGAGATCGGCTTGCCAGAGATCGTCAATGTTTGACACCACGTACTTGTTGCGTGGAAATTTTTTTAGCACAGGTTTGTGTAAGGTATAAGCGTCCTGCGCACGAAGCCATTCTCGTACTTTTTCGGGATTTTTTTGGACGCCTTTATGAGCGACGCCGCCCCTGCAAACCCTGCAGGATGAGAAGGGTCGTAGTAGATGTCGGCTAGACGTTCCATTAAGCTCTGAATGGCAGCCACCGGTTTTCGTCCACTCTCTTCAGTTTCTTCTTCTTTGGGCGTTGCGACGGTGTAAGTGGTTGTGGTACGGGCGTCGGATCTCTAATGGGGCCAAACGTTTCGGGTTCACAATAAATTCTTTTGGAACGTTTATATTTTGCAGCGCCGTGAGAAACTCTCGCCACCCTGACGGTTCGCTGTGTCTTCTTGCTCTGACCAGATCGTTGACTAAATCCACAATATTGGATCCACGAAGAGGCGTATCTTGAATACTCACTTCTCCGTTTGAGTCCCAAGAGATGCCGCCTCGGGCCTTAATATGTTCTAGTAAAAGTTCAGCTTTTTTACGTGCCTGTGCTGGTACAGTATTAAGTACAGTTGGGATGGGAAGTACAGACACTTCAGGGGTGGTAGTGGTGGAGGTTTCAGATGGCGGTGGGTGTTGACTAAAGTGTAGTTATCGCTGTAGCACTTGTTGGTATAAAGTCATTTAGACTTGTCGTCAAGTTTTGAAGCGAGGATTTTTTCCATTTCCTTGTCCAACGCGGAGACCACTAGATTTGTTGCCGAAGCCGTTTGTTGGTGTGTTGCTCGTAACGGTGTAATGTTTCCGGGGACACCAATATCATCTTTTTCGTGTGTTCCATTATTTACTTGTTGAATAAGGAACCGAGGACCCCACTGATTAAAGGGGCTAAAAGTAAGGGCAAGAACGCTCCTCCTTTCTGAACGAGTAGTCGTCTCTTCTTCTTCCAGCACTCTCCTCGTTTGACCAGCTTGCGCAACACCTGCTTGTGAGCACGTAACTTTGTCTTCTGCGCATTTTTCAGCGGTACCCGTCCTTTTAAAGTGTTGTAGGCACACTCGCAAACAGAGTCAACCAGTTTCTTGTCGGCTGTTTTCATCAAGGCGACACGTTGCTGAGGGTTCATGCGATACATCGCACGTAGCAGAGGTGCCTGCTTCAGCACTTTGGGACTCATGGTTATGAAATGATCTGTAAGCGGGAAGTGTCGGTGTTTTTATAGCTTTTGCGCGGTAGATACACGCAGCAGCCGACATTTGTGCGGGTTCTATATCTGAACCATTCTGGTGTACCTTGTTTGAAATCTAGCAATATATAGCCGTGAGGCGTACTTGTAGCATCGGTGTAAGCCTCTTGTAAAACACGGGGATTTTCAGGACAGACTTGTCGTGCAAAGTGTTGAATCTGAGCTTTATCCCTTGGATTTTTAAAAAGCACGATATAATGTGCGTTTAAGGAAATGTCTCTTTGGCCCTTGCCCTGATGGAATATATTTTGTGTAAGGTACATGACGCTAATATTTTGATGGTGGCATCCTTTGGTGAAAAGATCGACGACCACTTCGTTGGCTTCACGCATCAGGTCGTCCAGGATAATCAGCTGTGGAGAGTCATTACAGACGTCATCCATTTCCGGCAAAACCTTACAGAATATGACGTGGGGACTTGTCCCGTCTTGTTCGAATCCGGTTGCCATAAAGCATAATACCATGTGATTTTATCAAATTTAACGTCACACATTGTGTCCAAGTGACGGATAAAGTCTGCTACAAAATGTGACTTTCCACAGCTGGACGGGCCGCTTATGATGGCCGAAAATGGATGTTTCAACTTGTCCATAATGTTTGAGACTGAGCTTATAAGCTATATGAGCTTGTATTTATAGGATAGGAGGGAGGTGTGGGTGTAAACGTTAAAACACATACATAACAATTTTTACAATATTTATTTACAATCAGGAAAAAAGTATACACACAGTGTAAAGTATACTGTGAATATTTACAATATATATAATTGTTTGTATAAACATAGCTGGTTTTGTTTACACACAGTGAAAAGTATACTGTGAATATTTACAATATAGGGGGAATAGTGGCCTCGGTACTAAAAGAAAATAAATATATATGTGAATAGATTTAAAATAGAAAATATATACAATCAGTCTATCATATTTGACTGAAAAAAAATATATACAAACAATGTATTAGATTTAAAATAAAAATATATACAATCAGTTTATCAGAAAAAAAATATATACAAACAATGTATTAGATTTAAAATAAATATATATATACAAACATTTGGCTAGAATTAAAATATATACAAGTAACTAATTGACTAGAAAAAATCAGGTAGGCAGAGGACTGTACTGGCAAATAAAAAAATATAAAAAAGTAACCCGGGTGCATAAAAAAATATAAAAAAATATGCTTGTTTTCATGCAGAAAAAAAATATGAAAAAAATCTCAAATCTTTGAAAAATGGTATGTCAGTGGAACTGTCTAGAGTGAAAGAAAAAAAAGATGATTATTCAGCCTGTCTAAATGATCACCTTTTATTCGTGGCGAGCGCGTTTACAAGGACTCTGATACCCAAACGGCAACGTATTAAAATCATCTGTTATCCTGCGTTTGGTGTACACGGGCCGGTAGACTTTAGCCTGCGAAACGGTACATACAGTCGCAAGACCTTTTCTTACAATTTTGTGCGGTATCTGTATGTATCTTTCCGCAGCCTGTTCGGTGACCATCGCTTTCAAAACTTCAAAATTAACATCGTTCCGGTTGCCATAGTTTATGGTGATCCCGCGAACCTTGCACACCGTTTTTGTTTTGGCAGGATCACCGCCAACGCAAACTCGGTAAGCGTAATTTTTGGGACCGCCAGATACAAAGGCGCTAATGTAGCTTTCCGGACCGTAATCCTGAAGTTCATCAGTGAGGTCACCTAAAAAGTCTCCGGTCGGTGGACTCCAATCGCCGGGGCGTTCAGTGAATAGAACGCTATCTGTATCATGATATAAAACGCGGTCCCCCAATTGTTCAAGGATGCTGTATAAGTGCAACCTAGCCATAGCAGTCGTGTAGCACGCCACCGCCACACTCGTGTTAGGGTTAGGGCGCAACGCGTCACGCGCATCCTTGTAATTGAGGAACATAACCTCATCATTTACATCAATCACGCTGTCCACGGTGATGTACGGATCCGTCAGGTACTTGTGGATGCCCTGATAGTCGTTGACAACGGCTACGTGTGGTAAATCGGGTCTTTGCCCAAACTTTCCCCATAGTGAATTTAAAAAAAGTTTAGCCAGAGTGCGGAGACCAGGGTTTTTACAAACAGAGCCGAAATCTAGTTTTACCCCTTCCCTTTCCTCATAATTTTGAATGTATGCTAACTTTTCCTCCTGTGAGGTACACCACTCTGGCCATCCGCTGGCTTCTTGTTTAATTTTCAAAAAAGTATCAATGTACCCGTGAAACAACCCTCCAGAACGCGTCTGACGGTCATAAACAGATACATTGTACTCCCACACTTCGTGCACTGCTTCAACGGTGTAACCTTTCTCAACGGCTTTCCGGATCTCGTCAATCACCCAGACGCCTGTCAAGCAGCGATCTTTTTTGTCGTTGTGCTGACACGCGCCTTGGTTTTTCTCCTCCCCGCATTTCCTGCACAAGATGAACATTAGCTTGTCGTGCATCCTGGTAGGCAATACGGGCAGGAATAAATCTCGCGGAGGCGTCACTGTAACTTTGGCTATGCCTTCTACTTGATCTATAGACGGACAATTTGGTTCCAAGTGAATTTTGGGGTGGCCGACTGGGTATTTTTTGTACTTGCAAACGTATGGATACAATGAACACACATCCAAGTACTTGATCTTCTCCCCACAAGAAAGGTCTGTTTCGTGGAAGAGCTTGATACAATTTGTACGCCCGCCAAAGAATGCATCCCTGGGACTGAGAGGTTCCTTAGTATGCACCTCGTGCCGGAGTACAAATTGCTGCAAGTCCTTGTCTGTGCGTTTCATCGCATTAAACATGCACTCCCACATCTCTACGACCGTGTAGCCGGCATTCTTAAACTTTTCCAAACAAGCCATGGTCGCTTCATAACGCGTCTCCATGGTCTCGTGGGGGCTATTTTTGACGGGGGTGGTCCTGTCAGGGTAACAGAGAGGGCACCCGTGCCAATAACAGCCCCAAAACTGGAAGACGGTGGTGGTATCTCCAGCTTTAACAACACCGTCTACACGTCGCCCTAACACATATTCCTCACGGCCGTTACCCGCATGAAGAATAGAGACACCGCGTTGATGGGCCTCCCAGCAGAGCCATTGTACAGCGACGTGCGACTGTTGGTCTGCGCACCGATAGCCACGTTAGGGATAATACCGATAGTATTCTCCTTAAGATGACTTCGGCGGTAAACCAACATGGCCGCTCCAGCTATCGTACACGCCTCTCTGAAAGGATCCACCTTTGCTTTCTCCATGAGCATCTCTCTAAACTTCAGGCAGGCCTTCCGTAGGATCTCTACATCTTTCACACAATACAGTTCCAACTCGCGTTTAAAATCAAAGACATAGTTATCTTTGACCAACGCGTCATACCACTTCTCAAAGTGCTCCTTTCACTCAACTGACATCTCACCGATGCCGTAGTCCTCCTTTGGCGGCAAGGGACCCCTATACCCCGCGTTTTCTTTTTTATTGAAAAAATGGGGGAAATGTCCCTTGGCCAAAGACTCGTCCAAGCCGAAAGTTTTGGGCAATTTGGACAGCGACATCGGGAGAAAGTTCAGTGAGTCAATAAAGTGGAGCGGGCCGTAACGCATGGACATGATTTTCCCACCATTCATTATAAGTTCTGGAGTCCATTTTTTAACCTCCATCATATATTTTAAAATAAAATTTCCATCATAGGATTTAGCGTTATGGCCGAGGAGGGTGATATCCTTAAATTTTGAAGCTTTAATTTGAACAATAAATTCGAAAAATTGGGCCATTGTTGTATCACCCTTGAATATGCGAGTCCTATCGCCCCCACAGTCAGTGCAATGATAGTCATTTGCATCTATATGAACACAAGCCTTACAACACGTTTGCACGATACAGAGGTTAGGTTCGTGCAAGTACGTGCCTGCCGCACCTTGAAGAAGCGTTTCTTGTCTGCATTCAAAATCGTAGAATACAAACATGAAATTACTCTTTTCCAGTGACGGCTTGGATGGGGCCTGCTTCATATAACAGAAATGACCAAAGGACGATATGAATCGCATACTCTACAAAAAGTCTCATAACACCTATGTGAATAATTTGATTTTTCCAAACTGAAAAATTGCCCGCATACCTCGCAAACCTTTTTGACATCACAGACCGATCTGTGACCGCTGAAAAACCCGGGACGTTTATGGTTATCAAAGCACGTCTGATTTGTGAATCAACGCCCGCAGTCTTTACAGACCACAGATCGGCCTCCGCTACAAACCGCTTTAGCGTGGCACTTTTTGCACGAGGATTGACACTTGTGCGCATTCTTATGATCAAATGGCACACGGCATTCGCGGCAAAAGTACGAGCACTTAAATGCGGCTGTCAAGGATGTTATGACGTCAAAATGGTTTTGCTTATCGTCGTGAAAATACAAATCAAGGTGCCCCTTAAAGGAATGTTCGGAGGGAGTAGGCCCCTCATATAGGACCTGTCTCCCCCGACGTTCCCTGAACACTGTGATTTTGTATTCGGAAAGGTATGCTTGAAATTGTTTCAGCTCGGTTATTCCACCACCCTTCAAAAGATTCACACGGGCATCACGGCATAGTTCCTCTGCTTCGAGTTTTTGAATAGGTCGACCCATTTTGATTTGTTTAAAGGTGTTCACGTCCATGCATCCTGGTTCTCTTTTATTGTCACATATAGCTTTGGCGACAACCAATGCACGGGCAAGACAAAGTGTGTCGTCATTTTGAATCGTAATGATCCCTTTGTTTTTGCGGCTATATGTGCTTGCGGGAGAGAGTTTATCACAATAACGTCCACTCCCGCGAGGCTCCTTAAAGTGGGAGAGTTTAACGTACAATGGTGCAGTACTCAAAAACAAACTATTACTCTGCAGCACGCGACTTACGTTATCAAGCACTGCTCTAGCGTCTAGCTGGTCTGCTCATCTAAATGAGACATACACAGGGCTTAACGTTGAGTCAGTGCTACTCAAAAGTAAGCCTACGTGGTCATCGGCGCTAACGCCATGGTCCTGCAACCGATGGAGCAAATTAACAATTTGTTCTTCAAGCCAGCTTATTGCGTCACGATCGCTTGCTGGAGCACCAAGCTGTACGGTAATTTCTCTACCAGTATAAAAGAAACGCCTCAATTGTTTAATCCTCTCTTCAACGATACGAAGAGGGACGCCATTTTGCAATGCCCCGCCTATCTGACTTACCGGGCCACTAAATCCCTGTTGAAGGGCCGAAGATGGTCCAGCTGTAGCCGGCTCCACGATCCCCGTCTTCCGCACTGCTGCTGGGACTCGCTCACCGTCTCCCGGGCTCGCAGTCAGCGCTCCTGCAGTGTGGTGAGAGGGACGAGTAGTCGTCGGCGGTGGGAAGACTGTCCCTCCATTTATGGTCTCCAATTCAACTATAACACATGTCAAAGTAAGCACTGTTACAAACATGCGCGTATTTTTTTATAAAATATGTTACATAATTGCTTTAACTGAAACCAACATTCCGCCAAATGAGTGGAAAAAAAACGCCGCTAGTTTAATAAGGCAAGATTCGAACCTTAAACTCTTTTGGCCGCGACCGTCTGGCTCTACACGAAACAAACGCTGTAGCCAACACAGCGCAGGGTAAATTTTAGTGCGCGAAACTATACATTTTGATTACATAATAAATATCATTTACACAAAGCAAATTAGTCACTTAAACGGTAAGCCGATATTAGAGGAAGTGGACCAGCATTTTGCAAAGAGGGAGAATGGAAAATCTATTAGAAAAAACTTTCAACATAAATTCCTATGTAATATTAAATACAACTTTAAATATCGTTTAATGTTAGAGAATATATTTTGTTGACATAATAAATACTGTAACCCTGAATTAAAGGAAGTGCACTCGCATTTTTCAAGGAGGTAGAATGGAAAATCTATTAGAAAAAAACCTCCCACATAAATTCCTAGACCACCTAAACAATATATAATTTTCCTGCGTGAGGAAGTGGACCAGCATTTTGCAAGGAGGGAGAATGGAAAATCTATTAGAAAAAACTTTCAACATAAATTCCTATGTAATATTAAATACAACTTTAAATATCGTTTAATGTTAGAGAATATATTTTGTTGACAATAATAAATACTGTAACCCTGAATTAGAGGAAGTGCACCCGCATTTTGCATAGAGGGAGAGTGGAAAATCTATTAGAAAAACCTCCCACATAAATTCATAGACCACCTGAACAATATATAATTTTCCGCATTCTCTTGTTCACTAAACGACCTAGTACAATTGACTTGAAATGAGCAGCTGACAAGAGGTTTCGAACTAGTACCGATATAAATATGTTTGCGTGAGCGAGAGAGAGCATGAGCTACACATATAGTATATTTTCAAACTAGTGGATACTTACTGTCGATGGTGTCCAAATCTGTCCAAACAGAGGGGGACGCTGGCGATAGGGGCGCAGGAGAGAGGATGCCTGGGACGGGCCTGAGTACGTCAGCGACGTCGTGCCTGGCACAGACCATTGGGGGCACCTCCGGCTGGGTAGATGTCGGCACGCCTGTCGCTACGCTGCCCAGAAGGCCCTCATCCAGCCCATATGGATCCCAGTAGTCTGAAATTAAATAAATACATATTAATTACCATTTACAGAAAATAAAAAACACACTGGCAAGTCTATCATAGGCAGCTAATTACCCATGGACCAGTCACCATCCGCTCTACAAATCCCCTCATCTGTAAATTGCATCAACTGGTCCAGGTTAGTGGGATCCACAGGTTGCGCCGCCACGCCGAGCGTCATGGGCTCCTCATCTAACAAAGAAGAAGAGAATACCACTGTACAGACTGACATGATAATCAAATTAGAAACCATTAAAATATACAAAACGAATTAAACTTACTCAAATTCATCCCGTTTTCCAGAGCGTTAAAACTCATCTCGATCTTTATGTTAGCCAATTACAAATTGAAATGACCGAATGTAATGATCGGGGTTCTATTTATACCCCAGTCAATCGATCTAGACTTGTCCCAACTTGTCTTGTCTGCCCGCCGGCCCGGCGCCAGGGTTGCGACATAACACGCGATGATTACGTCATTGGGAAAACCCAAGGTTGTTGAGGTCACGATCTATTCTTGTCTCGTGAGCCGTCAAGCTGACGCCAGGGAAAACCCCCGTTGCCCGGGGCAATGACCTCAATATCTATTCTTGTCTTGCCTGCCCGACAACCTGACGCCAGTCTCAACTTGTCTTGTCTGCCCGCCAGCCCGGCGTCAGTGTTGCGACATAACAAGCAATGATTACGTCATTGGGAAAACCCCAAGGTTGTTGAGGTCAAGATCTATTCTTGTCTCGTGAGCCGTCAAGCTGACGCCAGGGAAAACCCCCGTTGCCCGGGGCAATGACCTCAATATATATTCTTGTCTTGTCTGCCCGACATACAGGCGCCAGGGAAAAACCCTGTTGCCCCGGGCAATGTCCTCGATATCTATTCTGGGCCGACATATTGGCACCCGGGAAAACCAGATGCCCGAGGCAATGACCTTAATATCTATTCTTGTCTTGTCGGGCCGACATACTGGCGCCAGGGTTGGGACATAACACGCGATGATTACGTCATAGGAAAAAACTCAGGTTTCCGGTCCGAGAGCTGCGGGTGGAGGAACATTTCCAGGCATTTCGACAGACGCTACCAAACAACCAATTTTAGTATACTTGTGACGGGGGATAGCGGCCCCTAACTGTGGATTCCGAGGCCCCTGATTGTGCATGTGTCAGCTAGAGTTGTGACATAACACGCAATGATTACGGCATAGGAAAAAACCCAGGTTGTCCCGTCCGAGAGCTGCGGGTGGAGGTACATTTCCAGGTATTTCGACAGACGCTACAAACAAACAATTTTAGTAGACTTGTGACAGGGGTAGTGGCCCCTAACTGTGGATAACGAGGCCCTGATTGTGCATAATTAGAGATGCTAGAGTTGCGACATAACACGCAATGATTACGTCATTGGAAACACCCAGGTTGCTGAGGTCACTATCTATTCTTGTCCCAACCTGTCTGCCCGCCAGCCCGGCGCCAGGGTTGCGATGATTACGTCATTGGGAAAACCCAAGGTTATCGATGTCACTTGTCGTCCGGCAGGCTGGCGTCAGGGTGGCGAAGGAGGAGGAATGACCGGGGGAGGGGGAAAACCAGGATGAACAACCCCGGCTCTGGGGGGAGGGGTGGGGAGGGAAAAGTGAAAGGCTGATTGCCACTGTTGGAGGTGAGTACGTCATAGAGCCAATGTTCATTATATCATTGACAGTCATAGTGAGAGGTTGGTGCCTCTTGTCTCATGCTCCCACAACGCTCTAAAACTCCAACACCTCGATCCTTAATTAGCATAAATTAATTAATTAATAATTAAAAGGCCGCCAGGAGAGGTTCAGGCCTTGTGACGATGGAACCAATGCTCATTCAACATAAGACAGCACTAGCTAGAGGTTCAAAACGATGAATAAAAACTCCAACACCGCCTCTATCCTACCAATTAATTAACAACCAACATGTCCGGCGTATGCCAGCAATAAATAAAAAAACTACAACACCTCTATCCTAATAATTAACAATAATTAATTTACGATAATTAATAAAAAAAACATGTCCAGGGTTTGTAGGGGAGGGGGAAAACCAACAGCCAATCAGAGGAAAGTAGGGCAGCGGAAGGAGGGGTGGGGGAAGGAGGGGAGCAGCTAATCACAGAGAAGGAGGCGTGGTCACGTGACCAAATCCCACCAATCCCAGCCTGTTCTATCCGACCGCTCTAACTACTCAGAAGATGCGGAGAGTGAGATCACCAGGGGCGGCTCGTCCCTAAGGCGCGAAGAAGCGCGCCCCCCATCCCACGAATCCTCAGTTCCTTTTAAAGTTATTATTCGCACTCTCACGACAATTTTATCTTGGCATGCAGTCAGGCGCGCGACGGGAGGGGAGGGAAGGTTTGGTTTCACAATATCAGGCGCTGACCGCCTCGCGCCCGACATAGTGAGACCAAACCTTCCCTCCCATTGACCCATTGTCCTTCTCCTGCTATAGCTAGCTAGCATTGTTTATTATTCTTTTGAAGGCGCACTCCCTAAGGTTGAAAGATTGTGAAATGTGTATATCGTGATCCAGCAATAATTGTTGTCAGTTATCCTGCGTGCTCCTGCATCTTGAGGAAGTGTGTGGCGTGTGTGTTTATAATAATATTACGTAGGGTTATTTTAGGATAATGTTTATTTGAGTTATATGTTTTAATATTTTTTGTAACTAGGCTTAATATGAATAGTTCAATTCAGGCGCTTAAGACAACGAATATTGCAAGATCAACTCTTGATCAAAAAAGAAAATTGAAATCATTAGGTAGGCCATGTCCTGAATTTTGTATGGAACAAAGTGAAAAAAAGAAATATGAAAATCGATTTTTTGAAAGACAGCTCAAGTCCAAAGATGCATACAAAAAAAATTGCTGGATTTGCGGCTGTGATGTGGACAAATCTTTATACTGTTTCCCGTGTATTTTGTTTTCTCCCAGAAAGAGTGGTGAATGCTTGTGGATAGTAAAGAGCGTCAATGATATAAAATATTTAACAGAAAAAATTAAGAAACATGAAGTATCTGTGAATCACATGAATAGTGTCGTTGATCTTTCTTTGCTAGGAAAAGTAAACATATCGTCTAGTCTAGACTCACAATACAGAGTAAACGTTAAAAACACAATACTCACGTTGACAAAAATAGGCACATATGAAAAAGATTGATTTCATGTGTTAAATTCTGTGGTGTTTTTGAATTACCTCTCAGAGGTCATGACGAATCAACATCATCTACAAAGCCTGGTGTCTACAGAGGTTTAACTAATTATACTGCTCAGCTGGATTTTGCAATGAAAGACCATTTAGAATCAGCCACTGTATTCAAAGGAACATCGAAAATAATACAAAATGACATACTGGACTGCATGCTCAATGTCTGTAGGGAGGAAATAGAAAAACAGATACGTGATTCTGAATTTGTAGCCATCGAATGTGATGAGACAACTGATGTAACAAACCATTGTCATATGGTATTAGTTTTTGGGTATGTGTTTGAGGGGTTGGCTTGTGAAAGGTTTTGGGGGTTTCTTATTCCTGAAGGAAGATGTGCAGGCACCTTAGCAAAATGCATAATGGACCACATCAAACTTCTTCTAGACACTTCAAAAGGAAGATTAATAGCACAGACATATGATGGTGCTAATGTTATGAGTGGCTCTGTTGGGGGTCTACAGGCCAAGATTAGAGAAACATACCCATTTGCCTATTTTGTACATTGTTACGCTCATCAGCTAAATTTTATATTGGAAAAAGCAACCAGTGCAAACAGCAAAGTTCGAGTTTTTTCTCAAACCTTTCTGCCATTCCCACATTTTTTCGCACTCATCTCTACGATTTGACGTTTTGTAGCAAGTAGTACAAGTCAGACTACCCAGAGTTGCTACAACAAGATGGAACTACAACATTCGAACTGTTAACGTTGTATACGAAAATAAAGATAAGTTGGAGGAATGCTTCGAAGTTCTTGAGGAAAAGTGCACAAACAAACTTACTGTTAACGAGGCGAGTAGCCACCGAAGACCTCTTCAGGACCCAAATTTCATGTTCTGGCTAACTCTTTTCCACAAAATTTACCTCGCGTGGATATATTGTACCAAAAACTACAAATCAGGAACAGGGACAGTGTAATGTGGCAAAATGACATTTGCATTTTTGAAAATGAGATGCAGAAAGAAAGGGGGCAAGTGAACGAAATAGAGAAGCAAATAAATGAAGAGTTCCCTGAACAACCAAGAAAAAGGAAAAGTAATGTTGAATGTAGCACCAGAGTGGGGGATGCTAAAGAAGTGTGTGATGTCATTACAACTAATGTAAAAGACAGATTCGCTTTTACTGGTCATTTGGAGGCAGTTTCTTTGTTATGTAATGAGTCATTTCCCCAATTTTCTACTTTCTTTCCGGAATAAAAACTCACGCGAGTAATCCAACACTACCCTTTCTTAGAAAAAGAAAAACTCCTGTCTGAATTGGGACTTTTATACAGACGACAGGACTTTGACATTAAAAGAGCTATACAACTATTGAACTTCATGGAGAAAAATAACATTATTTCATTTTTCAGTGAGGTGACGAAGCTTCTAAAAATTATCATAACAACCCCAATGACGTCTGCTGAATCTGAAAGTTGCTTTTCAACATTGAAAAGAATAAAGACTTTCCTGAGAAATACAACAACAAATGACAGACTTAATGCTCTAGCGATGGTAGCCATCAACAAGGAACTTATCACACAAATTAAGGACTTTGACGACAGAGTTATGGAAAAGTTCATTAACCTAAAAGAGAGGCGTATGGACTTCTTATATACATAATTTCTTTGTTTATAGTGTTCTAAGTCATTTCTCGCAAGTGTAAATAATGTAAATATTGTGTATCCTACATATTAATGTTGTGATCTTGTGAGGACATTTATTTATTGAACATACATACCTATATATTTATGCACATTACACAGCTGCAGAGTTTCTACAACACATCCACGATCTTTGGGGTGGTTTTTTATTTTTATTTTTGCATGTTGTTTGTGATATTCATTTTTGAGTTTAACTAAATGAATATTTAGCAAAACATATTCCGAAATTTATGTCTTCTTTTAAATATATTATTTAGAAATAATTTATGAACTAAACAGGCTGCGCCCTCCAGCTTCTAAAGCGACGAGCCGCCACTGGAGATCACCCATCTCGATAACACATGGTGCAGCACTCCATGGTATGCGACACTTAGCCAACTAATGTGCTTACTCCAACCAAGATCTGAATCTGCTTGCGATGTCATCTGGGCATTAGTTGTCCCAGTTATGTCCCCTTTTCCATGTTTCCTGCGGCATCAACTTTGGAAGGAGAGTAGAAGAACAAGTAAAGCCTATGAGATCAAAGACTCTCTGCGTTATAGATAACAAGTCTCTCTTAGTAACCGGACACGCTGCCATTGATACCGTGCTAACCTGACAAAGAAGTTAATCAGTAGAAATGTCCCATAGTAAGTTAATAACCCTAAAACTGGAACAACAGCTTCTTGCATCACATCTTCAGTTTTCTAATGTAGGCCTATAGGACTGCTGACAACATTAACTTATTAGCCTCTTTCACAAATTTGTCAAATTCTTCCATAACTGATACACTCGTGACACAGCTACATAAAATGATGTCACCAGTTTTCTTGTGGTATCACACATTTACGTAAGTGCTCTTTCCAAGGGGTGTATAATGGTTGCTCCCAGTAAGAATTTACTAGATGATAACCCAAACAACGTCACCAATTATTTTTTCTCATAATCCTTCCACCAAAGAAGCCTCAAGAAATCTCTAACTTTTTGAATCAGGATTATCTGCAGGGATGCCTTCTTGATATTGGCTATCACACCGAGATAATGCTTCCTGTAGTGCATCATAAGCTTCGGTACCAGTTCCACGAGATTAGTGCCTTTTCCCAGACAACTATTCAACAAAACACCCATTTTATCCTTAAGCGTCAAAAACAGTTCTAATCTTGTTAGTAAGACTTGACTCTTTTATTACAGGTTTATAAGGTAAGTAATGTCTCCCGTTTTTGGGACTTATAGAAACTACTTCCACTATAACGTCCTTTAGTCACTCATCGAAAACTTTGTCATATGCTTCAAATTTTCCTATGCCTTTTAGTCTCTTGCATACTGTCATCAATTTCTTCTCGGCTAAATTAAAGTTATCCATAAACTGAGGATTCCCTTCTTTCCATGGCAAGTGCACCTCATTTCTTCCATCTTGTTTTTAATTCACAGTTTGTTTGAAGAATTGTAGAGTCTCTGCCTCTAATGATTCTCTGGTTTTGTCATCTGCTGGGTCCTTGATGCCAACGAATTCCTGTCGCCACATAGCTCATAAAGTGTAGGCTAGCCGCTGTGTTTCTGCTACAAAGACTCCTTTCCAGCCCAACTTTGTCTCCACCAATGTCAAATTGTCATTAAGGTTCACTTTAGTGTCTGTCAGGAGTTTCCTATTACATCTGCTCCATAAAAGATTTTTACTTCGGGAACATCATGCCCCACATCGGATAAAACAATGTTCTTACTTTGAAGGACTGGATAATATGGTTGAATCTCAAGGCAAGGCACGAAGTTGAAAATTCTTTCCTGATCCAACATATGAATGGTGCAGGAGTACTCGCCATCTAGACTCTTTAATGTCACATCGTATACACCATGCACCTGATGACGAGATTCTACCCCACCAAACAGCTGATGTAACAAATCCTCTTCACCAAACTCTTTCCAATCCAAGCTTCTTAACACTATCCCTTGTGATACATGATCCTTCTGATCCCAAATCTAATAACGCTTACCAATTTTTGATTTTCAATTACTACAGCTTTCACCGTCAATGTTCACATCGATGTCCGACACTTGTGATGCGACAACAAATTTTCAGTTTTATATTTTCACTTTTTTTTATTCAGCTGTATTTTATCACCCCTTTCAGACGCTATCAAACCCTTGCACATAATGGTATAATGGACCTTACAGCAAATTAAACAATTTATCATAGCCTTACACTTTTTGGAACTATAAACGTACTATAGATAACGAAAGAAAACCCCTTTGTTTTTAAACACTTCTTTCTTCTGATCTGAAGTGAGTTCTCTTGCTTTTAAGCAATCTTGTGATGGATGTGTTCCCCTGTCGCATCAGATGCAAGCCATTTGTCATTTTTTTCCTTCACCTGAGAAAATGACTGCTCCTGTAAGCAACTTCTTATCGTTCGTAGTTTCTGTACCACAACCACCAAGAAAACTAGTGCGTGCAAGAAACAGTAGCTCTTCACTCTCTACTTCTTGACTCAACAACTCAAGAAGCTTCTCCAGATGGCTTGATTTATCATCGTGTTTGCTTGATTATGTAGTGCCAAACCTTTCCCATTCTTTCAGAATATCATCTGGTAATGCTGACTTAACAAGTGGATACAGAATTGCAGCATATTTGTCACTGGTTTCACTTAATTAATCCACTGCCTATAGTTGTGATCCTAACTTATCAAATAGGTTGTGCAAACTGACATCATTTAACATGGCAGTCTTTCGTAATACTAACTTCAAAAGTTCCCGTATATAGATTTCAATGGGAAGTTAATCCCTTGCGACCTTGCGTTTAGTTGCTCTATAGCCTTCTGATAATTGGCTGCAGATCGTAGGAAACTCTCCACTAGTTCTAGTGATGATGACCCAGGAGTGGTGGCATGACAAAGGCATTCATGCTCTTCCTCGATATCTTAATCTTCATGGATATTTTTGAACTTGTGCCAGAAAGCAATCCAATTGCGGAAATCTCCGTCGAATTGTTTTATTTTTAATTTAGATAACCTCAAATTTGTTCTAGACCTAAGTTGGGTTGAATTAGTACTGGCTACACTTCCTGTCCTACTATTATCCACAACATCAAATAGGAAATTTTCTTACTTGCTCTCTAAATTCAGCCATCTTTAGCAATATTCTTCTATAGTGTCATACTCCTTCTTGTTGTAATATTTTCGTTCTGATGAGTACCACACTTAATATATTTTCTCGTCAAGACAAAATAATCTTTAACTTTGTCCTCCATTATCTTGAAACTCACTGAAATATCTTCCCTAGACTGTTGTTCAGCCTTAAGTCTTTGTTCCAAATTATTACTATAACGTGTAAACAACCTGTGTAGTTGTGTTAGAACTCTAATCAATATCGTAACTTGAGCCAGATGTTCAGAAAAGCACTAGTCTTTTAACTTTAATAACATTAATATATCATTTATTGACACTGTTAAAAAGAAAATACAAACACAAATACTCATTTACTGATGAACAAATGCTTGTATTCCTGGTACCACCAATTGAACTAAATCACCACCTGCTAGATTCTTTTTCATGCCACATAATATAAAACAATAACATTTAAGGTACTGAAAGTATATATTACAAGGAGAATAAATCCCGAACACCTGGGTAAAGCTCTCCCTCCCAGTTCACTATTACATGTTCTCCTTTAGAACATTCACCAGTATTGGGGGGTCTATTGTGTTTAATTGGGCGACGATTCTTCTTGTACATCATCAGTTAAATCTGATTGTAAATCAATGTCCAACTCTTCATATTCCACAGATTATTCTGGATCACTACTGCCACTGTCTGCAGTGTACTTTCTTTTATTTATTCCTTTTTTGCTATCACTCATATGTTTGCTTCTTTTACATTTGTGGTAACACCTGACGCTCCTGGTTGTGGATAAGCATATTAATCTGGTGTTCCTTCATCTGGACCAATATAAATTTCTAGCAATTCCGGCTATTAATCAGTTTCAATTTACAAATCAGCAGACGATAAACTTCTTCCTGGAACAACATTCCGGCGCTTACGTCTTTTTCTGATAGGTCGATCTACCTGAAACCTTTTTGCTTTTAGGTGTTGAATGCATGGGGTACTAATAACTTTCTTAGCTACGTCCTCTTTCTACAGCATGTAGCCTGACAGTTTGGAAAGTGGCTTTGTTTTATCAAAAGGAGAAATTCCTGATTTAGAGAAATCAGCTTTTAAGTTTGGAGCTAGATTTGACTCCATTCTTTCCGTGAGTTATTTTAGAAGAGAAGGGAAACTATCCTTTGGGATGGAAGTACACCTACTTCCTCGAGGTGTTTCCTTCCATTTGTTCTATGTTGCATGCCACGCCTCCATAAGGGAGCGGGAGAATGCCACACCAAGGGGCTGTAGTAATAAGTATGCTGCGTTGGTTAGCAGTGCAATGAAGGAAATGCTATTTTCTTCACATAATTTTATGACAGTTTGGTTAATGTGGGAGCTTAGGTTATCTCCTGTTAAGATTTTCATGCCAGACTGTTTCTTCAGTAGAGACAGCATGAGACTTATGAACCAATCTTCGAAGGTTACATAATCAAACCATCCAGAATGGTTACGATTTTACTTTGCATGTGAGGGACCATTCTCAATGCATGTTGTCCACAAGTAGTCAGCTTTGTAGCTGATATACACAAGTGCTAATTCCAGCAACATTATGATTTATGTGCATTCTTTGGAAGGATTACGAATCCTATCAGGGTACTTTGCTCCCCTTCTTGTAATGACTTTGCTGCTTCCATGGTCATCAACCAAGTTTGTTTCGTCATGATTCCATATATTTTATTTGAGAACGCCTTCTAGTTCCCTACCTAGAATAAAAATAAAAATATTGTCCAAAACATATTGGTTGGTTGCAGCTCGATTATGAGTAATATCTCTGGCAAGTCGTTGGCTGAGTAATTTGGCCTGCCTAGTCAAAAAACTGTAAGCTTTGTCTTTCCCAGTAAAATTATTTTGAAATTGCTTAATTGGTCTTGCAGTTTGGCTTAAATAAGCACCGGCTATGCCTTTAATATCATATATTGTCATAATGAAGCAAATATGTAAACATAGCTATTAGATGGTCTCTTCATCCTCAGTGAAGAAACTGCTCCTCCCAAATTTACCCTGGTGGATGTGTTTTAGTTTGTTGATTAATGTATTGTAACGAACTCCAAACTGGAAATAAAATATAAACCAGAGCTGGCTATAATAGGTTATAGAGTTAACTATAGTGCTAATTTTATTTAAAAGGAATAAAAAAAACTTGAGAAAAATGAGAGAATTTAAAAAATATTGAAGAAACTCACGTTGCCGCTATCTTTCTGAGCTTTAGCTTCTTTGATTTAACGGCCTCAAGTGCTTCTTGCGATGCCTTATCTTTATAAATTCTATTCGCTTTGCTACCTAGCTGCCGAATATGCTTTCTAGGCATTCTAAAACAAAGCAAAGATATGAAGAACTGAATAAAATCCGTAATGATAACTGTATTTTGGTGGTCCGATATGTATCACAAAGTTACTTATCAGAAGTCACTATTTTTACAAAATAAATTTAAACTTGAGTTGTGATGATAACAAAATTAAATTGTTTCTTGATTATAATTACAAATATATATATATATATATATTATATATATATATATATATATATATATATATATATATGTATATAGATACATATATATGTATATATACATATATACATATATTCATATATATACAGATATACATATATATACACATATATACATATATATACATATGGATTCAATTAAAAAACTTACATTCACGTTGAATTTACCAATGTGGCTATATAGTATATGAAAGTTTATACGCCTTGTCTATTTACCGAATTATTATGACGTAACAATTTTAAATCGTACCAACGTTGTAGAGTAATTTTCCTGTGTCAGAAAATAAGCTGAAGCCAACATTTGGGAAATTAAGAATTACGAGTCACACCCCTCCATCACAATGATACCCTATTAGTCACAAAATATCCCCGCTCTACGGTAGTTCTTAGCGTGTATAGTGCTTTCAGAAAACATAATGAAAGTTAGATAACTATGATGAAATAAAGTAGCTAATCCTTATGTTGTACTCGTCTTAGGTACTTAGGGGATAGGGGAAGGACGTGCCAAATTACAACATTAGAAATGAACAAAAAAAATTTCAGAGCGATCCAAATGAATAATGCACAATTAAATATATACTGAAATATATATGAATATGTGAGCTGTATCCAGTTGGATCACTTCACATAAACACATAAGTTGTAAAAGAGAATAATTATAATTAAATAGCAAGAGGTAATCATTTAATGGGACAACAACGGTATCTGTAAATTAAAATTAGCTACCCACAAGAATATTTATTATTGAGAAATTTTGCGTGCCTCTTGTATATTCCATTATTGTTCTAACCTGACTATACATTGCCTCTGCGAAGTGCTTTTAGCTAACGATTAATCTAAACATCTTTCTATAACTATTATAACTGACCTTCATTCAATAAGTTATGGGCCCAGTTCATGCCTTACTGTGTGTGTAATAACTTTATTATTGGAAATTCACGTTGCGAAAGAAATAACTGTGTGGACATCAACTGGGCTCTTCTCTACTGACCCCTGCTATTCACATGTTGCGAGCTACTGCTAGACAGTAAGACAGTAGCTGTCCTTCTAACTGGGTGGACATCAACTGGGCTCTTCTCTACTGACCCCTGCTATTCACATGTTGCGAGCTACTGGCTAGACAGTAAGACAGTAGTTGTCCTTCTAACTGGTGGACATCAACTGGGCTCTTCTCTACTGACCCCTGCTATTCACATGTTGCGAGCTACTGCTAGACAGTAAGACAGTAGCTGTCCTTCTAACTGGGCTCTTCTCTACTGACCCCTGCTATTCACATGTTGCGAGCTACTGGCTAGACAGTAAGACAGTAGCTGTCCTTCTAACTGGGTGGACATCAACTGGGCTCTTCTCTACTGACCCCTGCTATTCACATGTTGCGAGCTACTGGCTAGACAGTAAGACAGTAGTTGTCCTTCTAACTGGGTGGACATCAACTGGGCTCTTCTCTACTGACCCCTGCTATTCACATGTTGCGAGCTACTGGCTAGACAGTAAGACAGTAGCTGTCCTTCTAACCGGGCCTTCTCTACTGACCCCTGCTATTCACATGTTGCGAGCTACTGGCTAGACAGTAAGACAGTAGCTGTCCTTCTAACTGGGTGGACATCAACTGGGCTCTTCTCTACTGACCCCTGCTATTCACATGTTGCGAGCTACTGTCTAGACAGTAAGACAGTAGTTGTCCTTCTAACTGGGCTCTTCTCTACTGACCCCTGCTATTCACATGTTGCGAGCTACTGGCTAGACAGTAAGACAGTAGTTGTCCTTCTAACTGGGTGGACATCAACTGGGCTCTTCTCTACTGACCCCTGCTATTCACATGTTGCGAGCTACTGGCTAGACAGTAAGACAGTAGCTGTCCTTCTAACTGGGTGGACATCAACTGGGCTCTTCTCTACTGACCCCTGCTATTCACATGTTGCGAGCTACTGGCTAGACAGTAAGACAGTAGCTGTCCTTCTAACTGGGCTCTTCTCTACTGACCCCTGCTATTCACATGTTGCGAGCTACTGCTAGACAGTAAGACAGTTAGCTGTCCTTCTAACTGGGCTCTTCTCTACTGACCCCTGCTATTCACATGTTGCGAGCTACTGGCTAGACAGTAAGACAGTAGCTGTCCTTCTAACTGGGCTCTTCTCTACTGACCCCTGCTATTCACATGTTGCGAGCTACTGGCTAGACAGTAAGACAGTAGCTGTCCTTCTAACCGGGCTCTTCTCTACTGACCCCTGCTATTCACATGTTGCGAGCTACTGGCTAGACAGTAAGACAGTAGCTGTCCTTCTAACTGGGTGGACATCAACCGGGCTCTTCTCTACTGACCCCTGCTATTCACATGTTGCGAGCTACTGGCTAGACAGTAAGACAGTAGCTGTCCTTCTAACTGGGCTCTCTCTACTGACCCCTGCTATTCACATGTTGCGAGCTACTGGCTAGACAGTAAGACAGTAGCTGTCCTTCTAACTGGGTGGACATCAACCGGGCTCTTCTCTACTGACCCTGCTATTCACATGTTGCGAGCTACTGGCTAGACAGTAAGACAGTAGCTGTCCTTCTAACTTGGAATGCTCTTCTCTACTGACCCCTGCTATTCACATGTTGCGAGCTACTGGCTAGACAGTAAGACAGTAGCTGTCCTTCTAACTGGGTGGCATCAACGGGCTCTTCTCTACTGACCCCTGCTATTCACATGTTGCGAGCTACTGGCTAGACAGTAAGACAGTAGCTGTCCTTCTAACCGGGCTCTTCTCTACTGACCCTGCTATTCACATGTTGCGAGCTACTGGCTAGACAGTAAGACAGTAGCTGTCCTTCTAACTGGGTGGCTCACGGGCTCTTCTCTACTGACCCCTGCTATTCACATGTTGCGAGCTACTGGCTAGACAGTAAGACAGTAGCTGTCCTTCTAACCGGGCTCTTCTCTACTGACCCCTGCTATTCACATGTTGCGAGCTACTGCTAGACAGTAAGACAGTAGCTGTCCTTCTAACGGGCTCTTCTCTACTGACCCCTGCTATTCACATGTTGCGAGCTACTGTCTAGACAGTAAGACAGTAGCTGTCCTTCTAACTGGGTGGACATCAACCGGCTCTTCTCTACTGACCCCTGCTATTCACATGTTGCGAGCTACTGGTTAGACAGTAAGACAGTAGCTGTCCTTCTAACCGGGCTCTTCTCTACTGACCCCTGCTATTCACATGTTGCGAGCTACTGGCTAGACAGTAAGACAGTAGCTGTCCTTCTAACTGGGTGGACATCAACCGGGCTCTTCTCTACTGACCCTGCTATTCACATGTTGCGAGCTACTGGCTAGACAGTAAGACAGTAGCTGTCCTTCTAACTGGGTGGACATCAACCGGGCTCTTCTCTACTGACCCCTGCTATTCACATGTTGCGAGCTACTGGCTAGACAGTAAGACAGTAGCTGTCCTTCTAACTGGGCTCTTCTCTACTGACCCCTGCTATTCACATGTTGCGAGCTACTGGCTAGACAGTAAGACAGTAGCTGTCCTTTACTGAACACGGGCTCTTCTCTACTGACCCTGCTATTCACATGTTGCGAGCTACTGGCTAGACAGTAAGACAGTAGCTGTCCTTCTAACTGGGGACTCACTGGGTCTTCTCTACTGACCCCTGCTATTCACATGTTGCGAGCTACTGGCTAGACAGTAAGACAGTAGCTGTCCTTCTAACGGGCTCTTCTCTACTGACCCCTGCTATTCACATGTTGCGAGCTACTGGCTAGACAGTAAGACAGTAGCTGTCCTTCTAACTGGTGACATCAACGGCTCTTCTCTACTGACCCCTGCTATTCACATGTTGCGAGCTACTGTCTAGACAGTAAGACAGTAGCTGTCCTTCTAACCGGGCTCTTCTCTACTGACCCCTGCTATTCACATGTTGCGAGCTACTGGCTAGACAGTAAGACAGTAGCTGTCCACTTCTCAACGGCTCTTCTCTACTGACCCTGCTATTCACATGTTGCGAGCTACTGGCTAGACAGTAAGACAGTAGCTGTCTTCTAACTGGCTCTTCTCTACTGACCCTGCATTCACATGTTGCGAGCTACTGCTAGACAGTAAGACAGTAGTGTCCTCTATACCGGGCTCTTCTCTACTGACCCCTGCTATTCACATGTTGCGAGCTACTGCTAGACAGTAAGACAGTAGCTGTCCTTCTACCCGGGCTCTTCTCTACTGACCCCTGCTATTCACATGTTGCGAGCTACTGCTAGACAGTAAGACAGTAGCTGTCCTTCTAACCGGGCTCTTCTCTACTGACCCCTGCTATTCACATGTTGCGAGCTACTGGCTAGACATAAGACAGTAGCTGTCCTTCTAACTGGGCTCTTCTCTACTGACCCCTGCTATTCACATGTTGCGAGCTACTGCTGACAGTAAGACAGTAGCTGTCCTTCTAACTGGGCTCTTCTCTACTGACCCCTGCTATTCACATGTTGCGAGCTACTGGCTAGACAGTAAGACAGTAGCTGTCCTTCTAACCGGGCTCTTCTCTACTGACCCCTCTATTCACATGTTGCGAGCTACTGCTAGACAGTAAGACAGTAGCTGTCCTTCTAACGGGGGCTCTTCTCTACTGACCCCTGCTATTCACATGTTGCGAGCTACTGGCTAGACAGTAAGACAGTAGCTGTCCTTCTAACTGGGCTCTTCTCTACTGACCCCTATTCCATGTTGCGAGCTACTGGCTAGACAGTAAGACAGTAGCTGTCCTTCTAACTGGGCTCTTCTCTACTGACCCCTGCTATTCACATGTTGCGAGCTACTGGCTAGACAGTAAGACAGTAGCTGTCCTTCTAACGGGCTCCTCTCTACTGACCCCTGCTATTCACATGTTGCGAGCTACTGCTAGACAGTAAGACAGTAGCTGTCCTTCTAACTGGGCTCTTCTCTACTGACCCCTGCTATTCACATGTTGCGAGCTACGGCTAGACAGTAAGACAGTAGCTGTCCTTCTACTACATGGGCTCTTCTCTACTGACCCCTGCTATTCACATGTTGCGAGCTACTGCTAGACAGTAAGACAGTAGCTGTCCTTCTAACTGGGCCTTCTCTACTGACCCCTGCTTTCACATGTTGCGAGCTACTGGCTAGACAGTAAGACAGTAGCTGTCCTTCTACTGGGTGCATCCTCGGTTTCTACTGACCCCTGCTATTCACATGTTGCGAGCTACTGGCTAGACAGTAAGACAGTAGCTGTCCTTCTAACTGGGGCTCCTTCTCTACTGACCCCTGCTATTCACATGTTGCGAGCTACTGGCTAGACAGTAAGACAGTAGCTGTCCTTCTAACTGGGTGGACTCAACCGGGCTCTTCTCTACTGACCCCTGCTATTCACATGTTGCGAGCTACTGGCTAGACAGTAAGACAGTAGCTGTCCTTCTAACTGGCCTCTTCTCTACTGACCCTGCTATTCACATGTTGCGAGCTACTGCTAGACAGTAAGACAGTAGCTTCTTTCTAACGGGCTCTTCTCTACTGACCCCTGCTATTCACATGTTGCGAGCTACTGGCTAGACAGTAAGACAGTAGCTGTCCTTCTAAACCGACAGTAGCTGTCCTTCTAATGGGCTCTTCTCTACTGACCTGCTATTCACATGTGGAGCTACTGCAACAGTAAGACAGTAGCTGTCTTAACGGGCTCTCTATGACCTGCTATTCACATGTTGCGAGCTACTGGTTACAGTAGACAGTGCTGTCTTCTAACTGGGCTCTTCTCTACTGACCCCTGCTTTCACATTTGCGAGCTACTGGCTAGACAGTAAGACAGTAGCTGTCCTTCTAACTGGGCTCTTCTCTACTGACCCTGCTATTCACATGTTGCGAGCTACTGGCTAGACAGTAAGACAGTAGCTGTCCTTCTAACGGGCTCTTCTCTACTGACCCTGCTATTCACATGTTGCGAGCTACTGTCTAGACAGTAAGACAGTAGTGTCTTCTAACTGGGTGGACATCAACGGGCTCTTCTCTACTGACCCTGCTATTCACATGTTGCGAGCTACTGGCTAGACAGTAAGACAGTAGCTGTCCTTCTAACTGGGCTCTTTCTACTCTACTGACCCTGCTGTTCACATGTTGCGAGCTACTGTCTAGACAGTAAGACAGTAGCTGTCCTTCTAACTGGTGGACTCATCGGGCTCTCTCTACTGACCCCTGCTTCACATGTTGCGAGCTACTGGCTAGACAGTAATGACAGTAGCTGTCCTCACTGCTGTGGGACATCAACCGGGCTTCTTCTCTACTGACCCCTGCTTTCACATGTTGCGAGCTACTGTCTAGACAGTAAGACAGTAGCTTGTCCTTCTAACTGGGTGGACATCAACCGGGCTCTTCTCTACTGACCCCTGCTATTCACATGTTGCGAGCTACTGGCTAGACAGTAAGACAGTAGCTGTCCTTCTAACTGGGCTCTTCTCTTACTGACCCCTGCTATTCACATGTTGCGAGCTACTGGCTAGACAGTAAGACAGTAGCTGCCCTTTCTAACTGGGTGGACATCAACCGGGCTCTTCTCTACTGACCCCTGCTGTTCACATGTTGCGAGCTACTGCTAGACAGTAAATCATAGCTGTCCTTCTAGAATCAGGGCTCTTCTCTACTGACCCCTGCTATTCACATGTTGCGAGCTACTGGCTAGACAGTAAGACAGTAGCTGTCCTTCTAACTGGGCTTACTCTTTCTACTGACCCTGCTATTCACATGTTGCGAGCTACTGGCTAGACAGTAAGACAGTAGCTGTCCTTCTAACTGGGCTCTTCTCTACTGACCCCTGCTATTCACATGTTGCGAGCTACTGGCTAGACAGTAAGACAGTAGCTGTCCTTCTAACTGGTTTGGGCTCTTCTCTACTGACCCTGCTATTCACATGTTGCGAGCTACTGGCTAGACAGTAAGACAGTAGCTTCCTTCTAACTGGGCTCTTCTCTACTGACCCCTGCTATTCACATGTTGCGAGCTACTGGCTAGACAGTAAGACAGTAGCTGTCCTTCTAACTGGGCTCTTCTCTACTGACCCCTGCTATTCACATGTTGCGAGCTACTGGCTAGACAGTAAGACAGTAGCTGTCCTTCTAACTGGGCTTCTTCTCTACTGACCCCTGCTATTCACATGTTGCGAGCTACTGGTCTAGACAGTAAGGACAGTAGCTGTCCTTCTAACTGGGCTCTTCTCTACTGACCCTGCTATTCACATGTTGCGAGCTACTGGCTAGACAGTAAGACAGTAGCTGTCCTTCTAACTGGGCTCTTCTCTACTGACCCCTGCTGTTCACATGTTGCGAGCTACTGGCTAGACAGTAAGACAGTAGCTGTCCTTCTAACTGGGCTCTTCTCTACTGACCCCTGCTATTCACATGTTGCGAGCTACTGGCTAGACAGTAAGACAGTAGCTGTCCTTCTAACTGGGCTCTTCTCTACTGACCCCTGCTATTCACATGTTGCGAGCTACTGGCTAGACAGTAAGACAGTAGCTGTCCTTCTAACTAAGTGTACAGTTATTGGGTTCTGCCTTACGGTGATCGTAAGTTAAAATGTCTGAAGTGCGTATGGTTCTTATTTGTAAGGTAATAAGATCATGTTCTTTAATGTTGTGTGATGACTTATCAGATATAAGTAAGTAGACGATGAATAAGACAATTAAATTTTAAAAAACCGACAACAAAAACGTGCAATATATCAGGTGTCTGGTCAGCTAATGGCTAGGCCAGCTGCTGACCTACACGCACGGTCAGTAAAGCTTGATTCACACGCTCACCGAAAAATAGAAAGCAGAATCTGTGCAGTAATTCACATCCTTTAAGTTGACCCATGATGCATTAAAACGCTTTAAAACAGCTTATTATCAACATATTTCGTTTGCTAGGGGATAAACATATATTTTAAATCATTCTCCCAAAGAATGTTTAAAATTATAACGCTGTGTCGTGGCACAATCCAATATATCAATAAACACGCTTTACACTAACTGGTTATTTCAAATATACTCACAAAAGTCAACGAAGCTGTCTGCAGAGCGCATGCGCATTAATTTAAGATTGGCTTAGGGTGCGTCACGTGACCACGTTTGTGTTCTGCGCTAGTTTTTCGATGGACTTGTGAATCCACAGTAACTCGGCCGACCTGCTTACACGAAGCCAGTAGCTGATCCTCAACTCGCCCCGCGTAGACGAAGCATAATGGTGGCCGCTCGGTATGTATGGCTCGATGGAGGGATAACACCATGGAGCTATGACTCAACTTAGTTAACTAGTACTTTAACCTAATGTTGAAACATAGGCCTTAACATACTCTTTAACACGCATTAAATATTGTCATTAATACGTCGAGTATTCCTCAATCACGTCATGCCACCAGGAGTGCTATAGCCATCTTGTTGCTCGAATAATCTCGACACGTTTCTTGAAGCGTTCTCGCTAATCACTCCATCTTAAGGTAGAGCTATTTATCCATCCAATCCCACTAAAGTAACTACCATTTTGAAAATGTTTGAGAGATCGCTTTGCTTACATATACTACGGAACAGGGAGAACTGAGAAGGGAGACCATCTTAAGCCTCCCCAATATTTCATATGAATATTTAAAACACTTGTGCCTGTCACCACCAACTTGATAATAAGTAAGTAGTGAAGACATATATTTATAATTCGTCTTATAAAACGGTAGTCGAAGAGGTTCAGAAATGTGTTTCGTCCTCCCCTTTGATTTTCTAAGAGTTTGTGTTGAAATACTTTACAAAGCTTTACACTCTAATCTCCACACCAGCTCATGTTGATACATTCTCGAACTATAGGAGAATGTTGGTTATTTTACACTCTAATCTCCACCTCAGGCTTCATGGTTTGTATTTACATTCTCGAAACTATAGGAGAATGTTGGTTAGCATTGCTATTCTCGTGTGTTTGTTGTATTCTTGTCACTCCAATAAACTGTTTTAAAATTAGCAACTCTGAGAGGTTGACTTGCTCAGAATTTACATGACTTTTCCGTTTTTATCACGTCATTTTTAAATCGAGTATAGATGTGAGGAGAATATTATTTTGTGGATTTGCTTCAAGTATATTAATTACTAGCCCCCTTCCCGTAAAAAATTATTGTAAAGTATCCTGTAAAGCAAAGCTTCAAATCATCCATCATGTCAATATAAAAACAAAACAATTTCTTTACTTATTAAAAAAAATACAGTCCTACCATTCCTGTATTGCCTCCTCTCGCTTTTTATCCTCCCTCCTATTTTCATCTCATTCCTCTATAATTTTGTTTGCTCTAGGCGCGAAAGGAATTGTGTATACACCAATCAAACAAATTGTTAAAATAAATCAATTTTTCAGCTTCCTCCACTTTCATTTACTCCCCTCGTTTCCCCAAATTTTATTTTAATCTTTTTTTTTTACGTTCCTCGTCACTACATCTATTTCTCGTATTATTTAATTTTAACTTTAACTACGAAGACAATGCTTTGTGTAGCTTGTGTACTCAATTATTAAAGATATATATTATATTATATATATATATATATATATATATATATATATAATAGTATCTGTCTAAGTTTTAAAATGGAAGAAGACTCAATAAAAATCATTATGACATGTAGTGTGGACGAAAATCAATGATTAACTAAACCAAGATATAATAGGTAAGTCGATTGTAGCTAACAGTTCAGTCTCCCCTTCTTCATGATGTTAACTACGCCAGTGGTATACAGTAAGCACACGCCCGAATATTATGAGCAAATCATGACTAGACTACATTTGAAAGTTGTTTAGATGTCACTTATTTGTTAAAATGCAACATATTATATATTTAAAAAATATGTAATCATACCAATAAAACAGTCGACGTGAAATTGTAGATGTAACTTTTTAGCTTGTTAGAAAGGAAATCTTGATAACAACAATTCATTTGTCCTCAAAGTTTGTATGCTTTCCCAATATTTCAAGTTAAGAAGTCTTTCTTGGAATAGACGCAAGGTCTGTGTTATAGTAGAGAATACTCGTTTTCACAATCTCTTTGTCAATGGAATGATTTAGTGACCAATCTTTCAAAATGTTTGAGTCGCCTAGTTACGAATAACAGAGCACACGTAAACAAATATTTTCTACAAGATTAATTATTTTGGCCATTTTATTGTAATTTAATTCAATCTCCAGGCCTAATTAATAATCTTTCTAATTTAGTGCTAAGATAAAGAAGATTTTATTTTATTTCATGTGTCCAAAGTCATCCACAGACTGGATTAACATCGCGTGCAAAGAGTGATGAATATTTCATCAATTTCACAAGACAAATGTAAGGTTAGTTCATTTTAATTTAGTTTTAAATAAAATACTTTTTTCAAGCTCTCATACATTTTTGTGTATTTATAGTAGACCTACTTTACACACTTACTTACTTACTTTCCATCGTGTATTCATTTATTATAGATACAGCTTTAAAAATAGTACCTATTTATATTAGGCTTACGAAAAAAGGGCCAAACAATGCAGTTTATCCAAAAACAAGAGGGGAGGAGATAAATGTCACGAATTTTAATTTATGTACGCTAATATAAGTAGAAACAACTTAAAAAAAGTTTATTTTATTCAAATGAGTTCTGAAATAAATAATTTATATTTTACAATATAAAAAGAAATGACAATGGCCAAGTAATAGAGAGTCATTGTCCAGCTAGGAAGTAAATGCCTGGAGTTGGAGCTGGATAATAAAAGTATCTGTGTGGTCATGGTCTATGTTAATTTACAAGGGGTATGTAGAATTACATTATACAGTCATATTCGCGAGTGCTTGGTGTTTCTCCTTAAGAGGGCTGTATAGGTAGCCGAGTTATTGCCAATCAGATGTTGCGCTTAGGTTAAATATTTACAAAAACTTCTAACAGTATACGAGTTTGTTGTTTACCAGAATGTACACAAAACTAAATCGTCTATGACCCTATACATACATACTTTTAGACATAGTTTAAAAGTTGAATCTTTACACTCTGAAAAAGTCCAAAAACGTACATATTTTGGTTTATCTAAATGCCCGGGAAACGAAAGGTAACCAGTAAAGAAGTGTAAACTGGATATTTGTGAATCTAATAAATGTAATTAAATAATGTCTGAACTGTTGAAAAAGTTCACTAGCTTCCTGGTAGAATGCTCTGTCTTCGAAAGCACCTCTCCCTCTCCTAACCAACCCCTTTTTGGCATTCATATCTTTCCATTTTTTTTCTGTAAACCCAGATACTCCCCCTTCCCTTCCAACATTTATATCCTGTTCAGGTAAAACCCTTCACTTGACACTTATTGTCCTTCACTTTATTACTAATATCACCCCAAACCTGAGTTATTGGAAATATTTTCTGTGGTGTATTTGTATGATCTATATTAAAAGTTTTTTACAGAGTAGACTTGTTTATGTTTACCTTATAAATAATTTACATAAACAGTGTTTCCTTGATTATTTAGAACCTATTTGTATAACGTTGTTTTGTAAGAAGAGAGAGGTAGAAATTATTTCTCTAAATAGTGGAATTCATGTTTTAGAAATGAACAAGACCTTTTCCCACTTAATGGCAGAATTAATTTTGAAGATATTAAGATTCAGTGGAGCATCCAGGAGTTTACTTAGGGGAGGGTGGGCATGTGTGTCATAGCTATTATTTCTATCCCCTGAAAATATTCATCAAATTGTTTTAGCTTAAGACATCTTATTTTTAGAGAAATTACACAGACATGTATATACAAGTTGCTAAAAAAAGGGGGGGGGGGTTTCAGAAATTATGGATCTTGTCGTACACATTAACACGAGTAGAATGATTTTAGTGATGTTACATGACCTATAGTTGTGTCGATACGTCGGTAAACTCCAATATTAATAATAAGATTAATAATAAAAGCGTCTTAGAAATTATAGGTCCACAAACCCGCTCACATAGAGAGAAGGACAATTTTGTATTTTAGTAATAAAAAATAAATGGTACAGTGCACCACACAGGCTTTCTCTCTCTTTTATCTTGAAATATACATTTATTAAAAACTTGTTAACATTTTTGAAATGAATTAATAGGTCTATACATTGTTGTAGAAACACTAGAGCAAAAATCATAAATGAAATAATATACACTGTTACTTACTCTACGCAGGGGTGTCTTAAAAGGCCGTGCGATCCGAGCGGCTGCCCAACAGAGCTAGACATGGCGTGATAGTGGAGTTGCTAAGCTTAACAAACATACCATTTTTGATACTAACATGCAATTTTACACATTAGTCTAATTTTGTGGTGAGTAAAAAAAAATAAGTTCCACTCTTAAAAAGTTATTTTACATTTGCCAGCTTGAAATAATGGCTCCCTAAACTTTTATTTTGCATTTATAACGTAAACCATTCATAATGCCAAAGTGTTTGTTAAACTTCTAATACGAAATAGAGGCTGACATTGTCTACAAAACAGGTTCTTATAGTTCTATTTGTAATCCTAACAGTGTTTGTACAATCTCGAAGAGAAACGTTTAGCCTATGTTTACCATTTGTGAAGTTTCCTCTTCAACTATTTTCCTATCACGTCCAGGCTACGTTAGGTTTGGGGATTATTTTCTTATTTAAAGAGAGATAATCACCATCAGAAATGTGCTAGTTGGCAGCTAGTATTAGATTTAAGAACTGTCAAAAGAAAAACCAAATTAAAAATAAAATTGTTTTTGTGAAACTGTTGACTACCAAAAGTGACAACAAATCATCATATTATGGTCATTGCAGATAATATTGTTTGGCAAATGGATACATAATATTTGATCTGCTAACTTTTGTTAGCGGTTAGTTACCTACACTCCTATGGTGAATGGACTATATTATCCACCGGTTACGCAAAGAGGCGCCAAAAAGCAATACCACCCGGGCGCGAAATTAACCTCGGGCCGCCCCTGACTCTATGGCATTAGGAACTAGGAACATTGCTACAGAAAAAAATTAGAAAAAGAGAAACATCTTTGTCAACCAAAGAGAAAAAGAATCAAATTCTTTTTCCAAAACCTGTATTAAAAACAGTGGCGTAGTTGTAAATTTAGCAGTGCCGGAGTGCAAGGTCGTAGCAATCCCAAAGTTGAAGTGGGGTTTTGGGACCCCACACCACCGTTGGCGAAAGGCTTGAACAAACATAAGTGCCTCTAGAAGCTATTTGGAGCATCTTTTAGAGATTACCAAGACAGAAATTTACTTAACGCACTTCCCCTAAAATTCCAGCAATTCGCATAGAGCAATGTAAATTTCATCAGAATTTATTGATTAAGAGTATGAAAAAAGTTTTAACATAATATTGATATGAAATCAATTAGTTGACTTGGAATTGCAAAGCATACAACTTTACAAAAAAATATTTTCTAATATAATTTCCCTCGAAAAGCAGTGCCAGAACGGCATTCCCCCGCGTTCCCGCTCTACTACACCCCTGATTAAAAAGTATATATATTTGTTTATAGCTCAATTCTTAATGGTTTTATAAATATATATTGCAAATGAAAGATTTTTACATTTAAAGAACTACAACTATAAAATGACCAGTTATTACGCGTCTCAAATAGTTGTGGAGAAATGATGACAATTTGAAAGTCTCCCCTATATAAAGTACCTCAAAGTCATGTTCATGAGTAAATAAAAATGTCCATCTTGTTTAGAATGATAAACAGTGCTTAGATATCAAATTTAATCAAAATCATTAGAGCGAATTTCGAGAAAATATATTCTCATTTGCCTTTCAATAAACTAGCCTTAAATTTAGGGTTAGATATCTAAAAAATTTAAAAAAACGGGAGGGAGGCCCTTATGTAAACCCCAGATACAAAGTTTTAGCCCAAATGGTAAAATGGTTTCGGTTCTAGTCCAAACCAAGGTACAAACAGTCAACAACTTATTTGGTTTCAGGGGTTATGAAACGTATACATTTATCAAAATCTCGATTTCGAATTTTTGACGATCACAATATTTTCACTCCGAGCTGTCGAGACAAAGTAGATATTTGTTTACAAAGTTTAGTTACCCACAGCCGTTGATTGCTGTTGGTCTGATCGCCATTGATGGGGAGGTCAAGGTTCGAATCTCATCTGCTTGAACTGAAGATGGTTTTCCCGTTAAAAAAATAAATATATATATATATATAACGGTTTTCCACAAGTGATTTATCACTCTGGTTTTCCCATCTTTACTCCATGCAAGTGCGGGGTCACTTCTTCTTAGCTACCTTCCTCATCTCTACCTGGGTTCTGAACGTAGCAATAAAAAGAAAAGACTTGGTTATGGATGGGCTATAATCAAATTATTATAATAAATTAATGATTTTAAATGGAAACATGTTTTAGCGAGTTTTATTTAATTCAGATTTCTCTTTTAGATCATAGAATACAATGTTCTTGTTAGTATGGTGTTCAAAAAAAGATAACAGTAGGGCCTAATTGTAAAGTGGAGTAGATGTACAGTACGTAAATTATATTTAATTGAAACTAAATTTTAAAAATTGCAATGTTTTGCCAACTTTGGCCACCTTTTTCTAACTCATCAATTTTTTAAAGCTATTTCCAATTTTTTTTTATCAAGGTATCACCTAGAAAAAAGTGTAATTTTCACTTTAGTTTTTATATCTTCTGTACAAACAAATTGTGGTGCACTTATTTTAATTCTAACCTCCCTATCCCATGTATTTAAATAATTAGCGTTAGTAGTAACCATAAAACCTATGTCACTGAAAACAAGGCTATATTTTTTTAAATATAGGGAAGAAAATATATATTTTATATATTTCTACAGTAATAAACAAACTAAATAAAAAGTCTCCAGTAACTTATACTTTGACTTTGGACGTAATTCTATAAAATACCGACATTACGGCTCCAAGCTCGGTATCACTCCTTGGAGAATATATCGGTGAGCTTGTCTTTTGTTGAGTAGCAAGCAACAAGTTGAAAGGATTGAGGGGTGGGGGTGTCTTCCTGTGGAATGTGAGAGGGATCGGTGGGGTGACTGTCATAGCTACAGCAGCGCACCTCTAGTGAGGTGATAATACATGGAACTACTTGGAAGAGAGATTTGCAAAACCTCGAGATGTCCACCCGAATTGTCGGAGAGTAGGGGTGGGCAAGGCACTGGGCAAGAAGGATGTTTCAATGTGATATTTTTATTTTAAAGTTATATTCTACACTAATACAATATGACTGCATACAATTCACTTTAAAAAAATAGACTGGTACTGATAAAAAAATAACAATTTATTGGTGTCCCAAGTTACACCCATGAATGTGGTAACTCGGAACATTAATCTAAATATCATTAAAAAACAAATTTAAACAGATACAGTGTAACATGAGACAAGGATTCTATCAAATTAAGCCGTATAAGACACCAAACTTTCATAAAAATTCAAAAATAGTTATTAAAACTACACATTCTACTACAAAAACTTATTATTTATACAAAACAAAGATAAAAGGCATCACTTTAGTTTTTAATTTCAAAAGGAAATGTATATTTACCCCTAGAAGTACTTACTGGATTAACTTTGGTTAAAACTTCACCAATATTAATGTGCATAATTTCGTCAACAACGGAAATACATTGATAATCCCAAAAGATTTTGAGCTTTTTCGAAAAAAACTTTACCGATAGTTGATCATTACAATGTCCAAGAATTTGCCCATAATATTGTTTCGTATTTTCATTTTTTGTGTTTTTATTGAAAAGCAAATTCACAAGTATAAAGGTCCCCTCAGGGAGATGGCTAAAGTTACATTTGAAGGTTCAGGTTTGGATGTAGAAGTTATCCCTGGTGATGTCTCACCAGCGATAAAGTCTTCATCTTCAGTTAAGTCACTTAGAGCAAGGTCTGTATCAGAGTCTTTGAAAGAAAATACATCTTCTGAAGCATTCCCATCATCACTAGTTCCATCTTCAATGACTCTTCTGTTGTCGTTCTTCGGTTTTGGTGCCTTTATTTTTGATGTACCAGTACTCGGATGATTCTTTTCAGCTTCATTACTAAATGAGCTTGGTTCAATTTCTCGGCCTGGGGTAGTACTCAATGTCTTTTTCTGTTTTTTCAGTGGTTGCTTTTACTATTTTCTAATTTCTCTCAAAAACGACTCAAAAGACTGCACCCAATTTTATTCTAAGTTAGTACTAATTGTACTGGTAGTGGTACAATTCTGGTTTTCTGAAATTTTCCTGGGAATTCTTTTCAGAATGTCTTCTCTGTTTATTGGCACAACCCCTGCACTCTTAAAACTACGTTTAATGTTCTAAATAAAGTTCTCAGGTTCTGTTTTCATTATATTTCTTTAAAAGACGCGGGAATTGATCCTTGGGAAGTGTTCCTCGATTTTATTTTCCACTCTTCTAAAGTATCTCGCCTTTTAATTTCAAATGGCCTAAAAAAGGCAACATCCAATGGTTGGGGGTATCCTGTACTGTTAGGGGGAAGAAGAACAAATCTTATATTTTTATTTATGCACTCTTCTATCACTCAAGCTGACAAATTGTCTCCGATTAAAACCTTTGCTGCATCCTTGTCAAATTTATTAAAATATGGAATAACAATAGTTCTAAACTAATCTTCAAACATTTCTAACGAAAACCATCCATATTTAGAACGGTTGTTTAGGCCCTCCTTCTGACCATGTATTATATAAGTTTTCTGCCTTATAAGTTACATATGGGGATAAAATAGTTCCATCAGCTGCAGCCGCGAACATTACCGATGTGCTAGATTTTGTAGCATCAATAATTCTTTCAGGATGTCTACACCCTCGCCTTACAACAACATTTTTTCTACCCGGATAATCGGTAATATTAGTCTCATCATAGATCACAATCAAGTTTGAGTCTACTCCATTTAAAGTAGCATTTAGTTCGTCAAAGTATTCATTTACCCTGTCCCTTTTTATGTTTTTACACATTTTGTTTGATAATTTTATAATGGTTTTTAAGGAATGATGAAACCCAATCAGACCCTGGAAGATTGTTTTTAAATATTTTCCATTCTGCCGGAGTGATCAAGAAATGACTTTACTATGAGTCTAATATCATGTAAAGTCAATGGAAAGCCCCAATCACCTGTCAATGACAGACACTGGGCTGATTTATTCTGGTCGTCTTCACTTAAAACACAAGGCTTACCGACTTTACCTGTATTTAGTTTACTTATTTGTTAAGTGTGGACTTTGACATACCGAATTTATCAGCGGCCTTTCTTAGTGAAACACCTTTACTTACATCTTCTAATGCTTTTTCTAGTTGAGACTCTGAATAATCTTTGTATTTTTATGTTCCTGGCTTTCTTAATTGATTACGTCCCATTCTGCGATCTGGAACAAAAAATAAAATTATAAATGTTAGAACTGTAATTTTATTTATCATGTCATTTCGTAGTAATAGTAATAATAACATTTTTATTAGATTTTTTAGGGTTGTATAATTTTATAGTATGTAATTCTGTTCTCGGGTAAACCACAATATAACAGCTGATAATCTTTTTAGTGTAAAAAAGTAGGCTGGCAATAAATTATTTTCGTGCTTACGTGATTATTGAGGTTGCAAGCAGACTAATTTCCTTACTTATGTTCAAGAACAAAGTTAGTTTAACACAAACTCAGAGTTAGCTTATCATTAATATTTGAATAAAGATTATAGTTACCTAATATTTCATGTATGTATGCAAATTTAATGGTGTAAGACAGCGGTCAATCTTGAACACAACACGACCTCTTAAGGGGTTAACTTTCAAATAGGTTTGCCATAACGAATGATTATATATTTTATGCAAAAATGTCCCGTTACCCCTCCATCCCAAGTTACCCATTTTACGGTACTAACAATTCAAAGATAGTTCTAAGTCATAGCTAATTATTGGCCACAAAGAAAAATTTATCAACTTAAAATCCAAGGAGAAATTAAAGTAAATATTTCAAATTGAGATTCAAAGAAAAAAGTTAAGATTTTAATAATATAAGAACATGACATAATTCTTAACATGATGTATTTATTAATATTTGAATGGAAGTAACGAGGTATTCTGTTCACAGAACTACCGTTAGTAATAATGATGATGATGATGATGATGATTATAATAATAATAATAATAATAATATAATAATAATCAAGGACTTAACAAGTCCTGGAGATTTTTACCATACTCCAGTTGTGATCAGGATCTCTGATCGCAATACTAACAATCCTTGGCTAAAGTCATCTTTAAACTTCTTGTTAAAGCAACCTAAATCCTCTCGAAGCCATCACCAATCTGCTACCCACTGCAGCAATCATCAGGTCTAAACAAATCAGACAAGCGACACAGGTAATATTATGTGTGGCCATTAATATTGTTATTATTACTAACGGTAGTTCTGTGAACAGAATACCTCGTTACTTCCATTCAAATATTAATAAGTACATTATGTTAAGAATGGTTTCATGTTCTTATCGTTACTACAGCCTTAACTTTTTTTCTTTGAATTTCAATTTGAAATATTTCCTTTAATTTCTCCTTGGATTTGAAGTTGATAAATTCTACTTTGTGGTCAAGTTGGACAGAAAACAAATTAATAATATATTCAAAGAGAATAACCATTGTTCACGTATTTAAGACATCAGTCTCACAAGATGTCAAATTTACAACAGCAAAATATTCCCTAGGTACTCGATCGATTGCTTAAAATTTTAAATTAAAATAACTTGAGATGAGTTATTAAATGCAGTCGCCATATCTAAACGGATGGCCACATTGAAAAAACATAGGCCTAGGGTTAAAGAATGTCCTCTACAAAGTTCGTTAGGATTGGTTCACGCATTTGACAGATATCGTAGAACAAACATCCGGACAGACAGACAGTAATACCAAATGGTCCAGTTAAAATATGACATCATTACGTTTGGTCGATTAATAGTTATTGTTACAAACAATGGAAACAAAGCCATAAGGTAACAATTAGTAAAGCCACGTATTCTCTAGGTGACAAATAGTGCAACAAGTTGCGGGACATGGTCTCAACATGCATGGTAGATGTTGCAAGAAAAGTAAGGGACAGGTACGTGCAACAAGTTGCGGGACATGGTCTCAACATGCATGGTAGATGTTGCAAGAAAAGTAAGGGACAGGTACGTGCAACAAGTTGCGGGACATGGCCTTCAACATGCATGGTAGATGTTGCAAGAAAAGTAAGGGACAGGTACGTGCAACAAGTTGCGGGACATGGCCTTCAACATGCATGGTAGATGTTGCAAGAAAAGTAAGGGACAGGTACGTGCAACAAGTTGCGGGACATGGTCTCAACATGCATGGTAGATGTTGCAAGAAAAGTAAGGGACAGGTACGTGCAACAAGTTGCGGGACATGGCCTTCAACATGCATGGTAGATGTTGCAAGAAAAGTAAGGGACAGGTACGTGCAACAAGTTGCGGGACATGGTCTCAACATGCATGGTAGATGTTGCAAGAAAAGTAAGGGACAGGTACGTGCAACAAGTTGCGGGACATGGTCTCAACATGCATGGTAGATGTTGCAAGAAAAGTAAGGGGCAGGTACGTGCAACAAGTTGCGGGACATGGCCTTCAACATGCATGGTAGATGTTGCAAGAAAAGTAAGGGACAGGTACGTGCAACAAGTTGCGGGACATGGCCTTCAACATGCATGGTAGATGTTGCAAGAAAAGTAAGGGACAGGTACGTGCAACAAGTTGCGGGACATGGTCTCAACATGCATGGTAGATGTTGCAAGAAAAGTAAGGGACAGGTACGTGCAACAAGTTGCGGGACATGGCCTTCAACATGCATGGTAGATGTTGCAAGAAAAGTAAGGGACAGGTACGTGCAACAAGTTGCGGGACATGGTCTCAACATGCATGGTAGATGTTGCAAGAAAAGTAAGGGACAGGTACGTGCAACAAGTTGCGGGACATGGCCTTCAACATGCATGGTAGATGTTGCAAGAAAAGTAAGGGACAGGTACGTGCAACAAGTTGCGGGACATGGCCTTCAACATGCATGGTAGATGTTGCAAGAAAAGTAAGGGACAGGTACGTGCAACAAGTTGCGGGACATGGTCTCAACATGCATGGTAGATGTTGCAAGAAAAGTAAGGGACAGGTACGTGCAACAAGTTGCGGGACATGGCCTTCAACATGCATGGTAGATGTTGCAAGAAAAGTAAGGGACAGGTACGTGCAACAAGTTGCGGGACATGGTCTCAACATGCATGGTAGATGTTGCAAGAAAAGTAAGGGACAGGTACGTGCAACATTCTGTCATCCCAGATATGTACCGTAGAAGATAGTGTCTATCTGTAACTTACCTAAGGTTTACATATTCGTTCATATGAGTATTTCTAGTCGAAACCACTTACTATGAAGAGAAAATAATTAACATTTATTAAGTTATCCTCGTAAGTCTGATGGATCATATGTAAATTTGATTGAAATACAATAACCTATTTAAAATAGGTAGGTACTCTTAGAAATGATTGTGCCATTCATAGCAAAAAAAACAAAAAAAAACACCAAATTTCGAAATTCTTTTAGCCCCCACATTAGACGTGCCATAACGTTGATATAGGCCCTACCTGTCACATGGAGATTCATATGCTCCACTGTCATATACTTTTAAAGTTTCAAATCAATTAATCAGTTGGATTCTACCAGAAGTTTGTCAGGAATTGATCAATGCTTTGAAGGATGTCAATGGCTCCCTTTAGTAAAATTGCCAATGGCTTATATGCAAACCAATAACTCTAAAGGGTTAAAATATGACTTAGTTTCAAGTACTTGCCAGGAAAAAAAATGCATGCAGTTGTCTTGCTGTCTATGGCATGTATTAACACAGTAAGAGGATCATTGGGCAAGCATACATGACCGGTAAAAGGAAACAAATACCTGATAATGAGCCACCAAAATCGGAGGTAAGTTGAAGTTTTTGTTTGTAGTTTTGTATTAATTTTGGATAGCCTATTATTCATTAGAAACATGCTTATATTAAGCCTTATACCAATGTATATATATAGACAAAATAATAATTCAAAATTGTAATAATATTACTTTTTTTTTTCCAAGTAAAGCCAATTTTTTAAATTTGATTTTAATGTTTGATTTTTATTTTAGGCCTACCCCTGTTTTTCATACGTGTAAACTTAAAAGACATAATATGTATGTTTCTACTAATTCACATTATTTTTAAAATTAGTACCAAAGACAAAACTATAAGCCCAAAAACCCACCTCGGTGGCTTAGTTAGCCAACGTGCGGGTTTCTTGTTGAGCTAGACTGCCAAAGATGAGATCGAGGTTTGAATCTCGGTCAGGTGAACTGGGGGTGGTTTTACCTGAATGGTTTTACACTCTACCACCACACAAATGTGGGTTCACAATCAAGCCTTGAGAGTGGTGCATGCTCTTTAGTAGTATTGAGCTGGGTATTACTATGGGATTGGTTTTCTGGCATTGTTTCAGGTGCGATGTAAGTGTAGTTATGACTGCAAAGAGATTTTCCAGGATCCCAGTAACAGAAAGGGTACTTTGTTTAATACCTTCAATCAGCTGAATATGAACCAGCAAGCTACATATCTGATGGGATTGATCCAGCTGCTTCCAGTTCAGTGAAGGAGACATGGCTCATACACAGAACCAACTGAGAGTCGCAGGCAAATTACAATAAGATTCACGGTTCCTGATGGTAAAGGCAGCCACAAACGGGTTTATAAGAAAACCTGCATGCATATTTTTGGGATCAAGTCATCAAAGAGGATAAGAGGTATTGTCAAGAAAATGAAAGAAGGAAATACAGTTTTCAAAGATATGCGGGGAGGAATGAAAACCTTAAAAATTACATTGTTTGACAGGAGGCAGGTCAGGGATCACATCAGGTCAATACCAACTGAGCCAAGCCACTGTAGACGCAATAAATTTAACAAAGATTACCTAAGCTGTGATCTGAATATAAATCGACTACACACAGCTTTTAGGAACAGACATCCTCAAAGTTGTGTAACGGATAATTTCGACAGGAAAATCTTCCTAAAAGACTTCCCACTGTTATCATTTCGGAGACCCAGAGTTGACACATGCAAAACTTGTTATCAACTTGACATTTTGACAAACATATTGCTAAATTTTCCAAACGTGATCAAGAATTATATCATTGTAAGACAGAGAAATCTTTTGTTGAAATGAGGAATGATGCTGTCGCTAGCAAGTTACTTAATAGTAACACATGGACTATCAACATTGGCTTACAAAAGGTAGATATTTCAACTACCTAAGCTTACACATACGAATAAGAATTATTACAGGCAATTAAGTGTGTATAATTTATGATACATCTGACTGTGTTATGCGCGTGTGGCACGAAAGACAATCTTCTCGTGGAAGAAGTCAGACGGCAGGTGGTAGGCCATGTTGAAAAGCACAAACTTGGAGTTATTCAAGTGAAAGAAAATTTCAATGAGTTGACTCTAATTTTGTGTTCAACAAGGGTGTAACTTTGGAAAAGATTGCTGCAATGATATTGGATGGATTGTCTGATGTATTTACTTTATCAGAAAATAAGGACTTGCGTATTCCTGTTTCCATAATCAGAATTTGTGTATAGCTGTTACATAAACACTTGGTTTTTTTATATGTTATGATGATTATTTTACGATTGAGATCTTGTATCGACGGATTTTAACATGTACAGGATGTTAAACTGATAATAAACAGCCTGAAAACCAATATTTTTACGTTCTCAGCAGGTTTGAGTATGACACTGGTTCATAAACATAGCTCTTTTGGATGGGAAATGACAACCTTGACTTAGCTCTTTTCTAAATTACCTATATATAATATTTTTTCCTCCGTCTATCTTTTGAAATCATCCCATTAAGACACTATATACCATTGTAGCCTAGTCTAAAGTTCAATCACAATTTTTTTTAATGTTCTGTGTCATTTTAAAAAATTTAAAAGGTCATTCATCATTAACTCTTAAACATGTTTTTTGGCACGTGGGTCCTTTAGATTTTCCACTCTTCTTTGTTATTGTTGTCTAGAATGCAGGAAAATTCTAAAGAGCTAGTTTGAGAATAAACAGATTTACAAGAAGAATGATTGCACATAAAAACCCTCAACTCAATCCTATTGACTATTGCAGAGTAAGGCACGATACGGTATGGGAACTGGCACAAATAATCAGAAAACATGAACGTTCTAGGTCATACATAATCATGGATGGAAACAATAATATCTTGCGTAGAAATACAGAACATTTAAGAAAATATGTTACTGCACCAGGATTTCAGAACAATTATAATTGTTATCAACCCGAAAGCTAGATCTGAATGAATTAGAGATAAAAATAATCATTATCCTAACTTTGCTAATAATGTGCATCAAAATGATCAAGAGTACTCGATCAGGTAGTGTAATACGGCGTCCCTCGAAGTATGATGATTATGTTAAGGGATTTATTTTAAAGATTGTGTGTTTACAAGAGGTCTCAAATAAGAGAGGTAGAAGTAGCATATACAGTGTCTTAACACTAAGTTGGCACAACTGTTACACAAGCTCAATGGCGTCATGGTAGTCAGCCATATTAGATTTTAATATACTTAACCAGTTGTATGTTAGTATATAATACAAATAATACTAATAAAGATGATTGTTTAAACACAACGTTAAAAACCGTATGTATTTTTCAAAGATACCCGAAATTTTTAACTTTATTTTTTAAGCTAAATAACTTTAAGCCAGCTGAATTTTAAAGAGCTTAACATTGACTTTTTTTTAATTAGAAGTTCATTCTGGGTCAAATGACTTTAAGGCTAACTAACTTCTGGTAAAATTAATTTTTAGACCAAATTACTTAAGGTCAAACAATTTTAGGACAAATCGCTTTAGGCCAAATGACTTTAGACCATATGACCGCGTGTCCGTTATTCTGACTGTCCACAGGCTGGTTAGCTAGGTTTAAGTTAGGTTAAGAATCTCTACTGGTTCCACACCCTCATACCCACTATCATCCTCACCTAATCTCATCGGGAATTGGACAAAGCCTATCTTTTATTATGTGACCACATTTTGTATGGTTGTAATAGTGTACTGAACCTTAGCAGCATCACTCTCAGAATGGTTTTTGAGAATATGGTATCCATGGATAGAACAGAACCTCAATGGAACACGGAATATTCTGTCATTCTCATTAGGTTGATTGGTAAAAACGTCTATAACCATTTTAATGGTGTCAGCTTTAATAGATTCTCCCCAGCCTGTGTGGTAGGCTCACCATCTTATGTAAAACATTCATCGTATTTCATTCGTAGTATATTTTCCACGATCGATTTTTTTTTACTTTTGAGTTAATAGCCTTGGCCTGCATGGCCATACAATGCACAGGTATACGTCAATGCCAAATCGGCAACTGTTTGACTCAATGCATCGCGATCCGAGATGCATTCCACGCATTGTCTCACTTTCATTACGTCAACATTTTCCAATCGTTTATCTTGGCAGCTTCCGCGAGAACGAGACATTTTTGGGTTCCATTTATAACAATCCCCATTTCATATATTGTTCAAAGTGCATATTTATTTCCAATTTACTCTTGACCCAATTAGATATACGAAAAATATATTCTATCTTTGTTTTAGTATCCATTGCTTTCACGATCTCTGTAAAAATCCAATTACACACATGAAAATGAAAACAGACTAGGTCTGCTGTAAGTTCTACTTCTTAAGACGTCTAACTGAAAAAGAAGGTTCAGCGTGGGATCTTAGGCACCTGGCACGAATAGTGGGTTTTAACCCTGGTCAGAATAAGTTGTAGTCTATTAGGGCCGTGTGACGCAATGGCCCTCTTATTTACGTAGGACTATAAGAGAGGAGGTCGTCGTGACAACACTCTGCATTGGGCATATCCACTGACCCGTGAGTTTTTATAAAGAGGGGATCTACCTCCAGTGTGTGAGCTTTGCGATGCTCCCCTTAGTGTGTACCACATTCTGGTGGAGTGTCGCAAGTATGCCCCTATTCGCCTGGCTCTTAACTTTAAGGATAACCTTTGGTATATGTTACGTGAAAGTTCGGATGTAGTTATTTTGTTTTCTTCGTTTCATACGCCCGGGGAATCTTGTAAATTGCATTAGAATACCACACGTTAAAATGTGCTCAAATGAATCCTGTCTAATACTTGAGATTTATTTTTAACATTTTAGTACACATTTTATTATTTGTTTATCCATGATATTTTATTTTATTGTTTTTACCTGTTGATTCCGGCAGGTGAGTTATTTCTTATTACTCTCCCCTATGTAGATTTTATTATGTTTTAATGCCATTTAAGCGTATAAGCCAAACTGGTAGTAAGATTAGGTCATAAAAAATTATTTAAAATCCCTAGTAACCCCATTGTTTCGATGGCCTTATATACCCTGATACTACTAAATAATAATATCTGCGACGACGTACTCCTAACAATCGCACTAACACAAACAACATTTCCATTCACTGAAAAGTTTGGTTTTTTTGACCTCACAAACAAAACCACACATATAAAAACCAACTAATTTACACTTTCACAGCCAAATTTTACCAAAAATCCATACACATAGCTAAATCTGATGATTTGGTTGTATATATGTGATATATATTGCAATATACTAAAAAAATTGAGTGATTATTTGTTTAATGCAAAATTATGTCATTGGCATAATCCACAAAACACATCATCACAGGGACTGAGAACAAAAATAGTTTGGTTAAAACAATTAATTTAGTTAGCAATATTTGCCAGCACTAGATGGCAGCACCATGAAGTAAACTTAAATATCATCAAGTTTCTGAACACGTTGAAGGGTGAAAATTACTTTTGACCGGTGTTCGGAAACTAGGATGGTGCTAGAAGAAGTTTTAATATTATTATTATGGTTTATAGGCCCATCAACACAATAAGGTCATTAGGGCCTTAAAAAATATAAAAACATAGTAAAATCCCCACAGGAGAGAGACAAATAACCAATTCACCTGTCAGAATCGGAATGAGAAATACAAGATAAAACAAATGTATACATTTGTATACATTGTTAAAATAAATCTCAATATAAGATACCCATTTGAACACTCCGTGGGAGTGCTCAAGTGGAATATGTACAAAGTGAGTAATGCACTTGCTAAAAATAACACAGCTGTATACACTACATTAAAAATACAGAGCAAACATATTAATTTATAAAATGGTAAAGAGACAAAACAAAAATAATAAATATAAAATATTATAAAGACAGAACAAACGAATTAAAGTATAAGAAAAGTGTTCAAAAGACAAAAAAAAACATATTGAAGTACACTAAAAATGTTAAAAATATTCTCAATATAAGACAAAATCTAGATGATCCACTTTATAAAAGTGACTCAAATGGCATTTAAAAGATTCACCTGGCGCATAAAACGAAGTAAACAAACAACACCATCAGCGCTATCACTTAATAACAATCGTAGGTCACCTTTAAAATCAAGAGCCAGGTGAATGGGGGCATACTTGCGACACTCCACCAAAATGTGGTACATACTAAGGAGAGCATCGCAAAGCTCACAGATTGGAGGCGAATCCCCTCTTAATAAATAAAACCGTGAGTTAGGGATGTATGTCCGAAGCGGAGTCTCGTCATGATGACCTCCTAGTAGTTGGGGTGGCGTATGGCTCCAATTTGACCTTTGACCCTGACGCTGATTGGCTTAGTGCTTGTTGCGTGAGCACGCCCTCTCGCTCTGATTGTCTGTTGACTTCCCCCTCCCCCACCACCATTTCCCCTTCCAATTACCTAATTTCGACGGTTTGTATGTATGGGAAGTATGGGAAAAGCATTGTGATTGGTTGTTATTTATATCACTGGCTGAGTACGTTGATTTCCCCTCTTCCTCCAAGTTTGGTCCCCTTTCCCCTCTGGTTTTTTCATGATGAAATGGGGTTAGCGACCTGTTGTCCTTCTTAAATGTCGCAAAGGTTTATTTCTAGTCTTTTATGTGGCAATGGGTTTTCCCTGATGACTGTCGCCAGTTTGGCGGCTCGACAAGACAGGAATAGTTCATGATCTTGAATGATGTCGCAACCCTCCCTTTATATGTGGCAATGGGTTTTCCCTGATGACTGGCACCAGTTTGGTGGCTCGACAAGACAGAAATAGAACACGACCTTGAATGATGTCATAACCTTCCCTTTCTAAGAGGCAATGGTTTTCCCTGGCGATATCATCGTTCTGTCGCAATCTTAGCTGGTAACAGCTATACATATCAGGACCTTTTTAAAATCCTTTAATAGTATAACTTGTCTTTTAAGAGATGTAATTTAAGATATGACATACATTCAACACCGTGTTTGAGTTATAACGGTAAACGACCAAAATCTGATGGCTTTAATACACTTATCTTTAGCCATTTGTCGTACACGTTTTAATATTGTATTGATATAAAAATTGAGATAATTTTGAATTAGAATTTCCTTTTTATTTCTTCTTCTTGATTCCCAAAATTGAAATTACATCTTCCAACATACTATTTTATATCGCCCTACTTGTGGAAAAAATTAAACCTGCTTAACAGTTATGGCCAATTTGTGTAACTTATTGTGTACCCTCCCTAAGACTTCATACTTGAACGAAACTATATTTAAAACATGAAACAGAAACAGCTATTCATTATTGAATTTACCTTCGCCAAGTGACGTTCGAGTAGTAATGAAATATTTGTATAGTAAATGGTTGCTATATTTTCTCTTTTAACTAAGGCTTTAAACAAGAAGAACATAATTGCATGTGAATATTATTGTTATTGATATTAATGTAATGAGTTTATCATGATTCTTGATATATATAATATATTATAATTTTGATCTCTCTCTCTCTCTCTCTATAATATATATATATATATATATATATATATATATATATATATTTTACCAATGTGTTTTTAAGTAAAACCTTATATATGCATTGGTGAACATACAGAGATATAAACGTGTAGCTCATCTAGTACAGTTCGATAAGGAGGTAGAGTTAACGCTACCCTATTTAAATGAGGATATTTTCCCTACATTATTTCAAACTATCCCTTCACACAAATGCAGGTACACTTACACCTTATATACTTTCCTTATCCTACCCCATTAGTGAAATTAAATTATTGTATAAGTAGTGATAGCTACAATTTGTTAATACTTATATGTACAGGCTAAAACAAAACATTGAGACATTATAAGTACCAATTTTCCTCACTTGATGGCACAGAATGAAAGTTGTTAATAAATTAATAAATGTTTGATTTATCACAATAGTTTACTCGTAAATAGCAATATATTAAAGGATTTAGACAGTAACGCATGTGCTACCCGAACACTATTCACCGTGTTTATTTTAAATTTTTCTAGGTGTAACATTTGGAGGTGAAATAATTGTGTACACATATGTATTGTTACTCGCAGACAAACAGTTTTTATAATTTTATATAACAGCTTTAACTTATTATCTCAGTAGACGAAAGTTTTCGTCAAAATCCTCGTTGCTTGCTCTGGTGTGAATCTTGTCTTCCACGTCTAGAGGAGTGATAGTGAATAATTGTCAAGTTAACTATAATTAAGATTTAATATATTTGTTTTCATTAAACACGCTCAATAGTTAAGATTATCTATTTGATTTCATACAACACGTTTGGTTAAAATGGTCTTCCTGTGTAAGAACTGTTCAAAATCTTTTACTGAGCCTACAAACTTGGTACATCATATACGTTTACAACACGAGGGTAGAATTCATAAGTGTGATGAGTGTGGACTAGTTTTTACTCGGAGTGACAACTTATAGCGATATGTTTCCTCACATAGTCGGGAGGTGAAGTTGTTCGAGTGAGATAAATGCAGACAAATATTTTCACTGTGTGATAGTCTATTACGACACAAGCTAAAGAACTGCACTGCAACAGGAGCAACATTACTAGGGAATGTTGCCGACTTTTCAAAGTCAAGCTAGTAGGAATATATTGAGAAACTTGATGTCAATAAAGATTACAGCCACTGTAATTTTTCAGAAGCTTTGAATGGTAAAGTCAAAATCATCAAGATCTCTCACTCGAAAGACTCGCTGTTTTTAGTCTTTATTAACGAAATTAAATTAAGTTGGAAGAAACGCTTGCTCAAAAACTTAGTGTAATGGGTAATCTAAATTGTATACATCTGCCTGTGTAAATTATTCTTGTGTTGGAGTGGAGGGAGAGGAAACAATCACTCCTTTAGTTCGCAGTAAGTGTATTGTCACTCTAAGTCCTGAAGCATAAAAATCGCAGATTGAGGGTGAATGCACTTACATGATTGAAGCAGCTTCTTCTTTCCACTATAAGGAAAGTAGTCTGAGGACCGTGTGAAATACTTAAAGCTTAAACTAGCTAAATATATTCATTTGGCTGCTTCCAGCTATATTCCATTACCAGAAGAGCTGAGAAATAAACATGCCCTAATTAATATAAGATATGCTGACAGTAAATGATTTCTTTGGTCTGTGCTAAAATTTCTATACCCAGCTGTAGATCACACTTATTGACTGTATACGTATATATCACTGGAAGGTAAACTAAATATGGATGGTATTTAATATCCTGTGCAAATACCGCAAATAGCTATGTTTGAAAAACAAAATAACGTATATATTAATGTATTTGGATACCAAGGGGAAATATTCCCTCTAAGGATAACTAAATTTGGTCGTGTAAATCACGTGGATTTGTTGTTTCTTTCAAATGTGGATGGGGGACATTATTGTCTTATTAATAACTTCAGCATATTGCTAAACTCACTAACCATACACGATGGTAAATAATACTATTTTAAATATTGTTTGAATAGATTTTCTAAAGAAAATCTCAGGTTTGAGCATAGTGAGCAGTGTGCTGATTTTGATGCTCAGAAGATACAGATACCCAAGGAAAAGGATAAAATATTGAATTTTTCGGCATATAATCAAATGCTAAAAATCCCGTATGGGATCTATGAAGATTTTGAGTGTTTTACCATTAAAATATCAGGATGTGCACCTAACCCCGATCACTCATCAACTACAAAAATGACGAAGCATAGGCCATCAGGATTTGCATACATAATAGTCGATTCCGAAGATAAATGTGTGAAACCCCCTGTTGTCTACAGTGGTGAAAATGTTGTGGATACCTTTCTTCATAAACTTGTTGAAGAAGAAACTATGATCATTGAGATGAAGAAAAATATTGTTCCTATGCACATTACCCCTGAACAAGAAAATGAATTTATTTCGGCTAACGTATGTAGTATCCGCGAGGAGGAGTTAGGTCAAGACCGCGTCTGTGACCACTGTCATCTCAGTTATCGGGGTGCATCTCATAGTAAGTGCGATATAAAGTTTCAATATACCAAGAGAATAACCGTCATATGACACAATTTAAAAATTATGACGCGCATATTATCATGCAGAAAACTGGGAAGCTTACATACAGACGAATATTATGTATCCCAAACAATATGGAGAAGTATATCTCATTCCATCTTGGCTATTTAAAATTTATTGGGAATGAATCTTAATTTCCCCACAGTTGGAAGTGGAAAACGATTTATGAAAATTTACCCACAACAAATAACATTCTGCTAGATCAAATCCCAACCTTCACATAGCCTGTTTTTAAAATGGAAATTCAAACGTTATCTGGCACACATATTATTTATAGATCACACGATCTTGACACATTTTAGCAGCGCGTCTTACTACCCGTTCGGGTTATGCGATTAATACTAATTATACTAATGGATCAGGAATTGGGAAGTTTGAACCCGCATTTGTCCATAGGTAAAGTGAAAACTACCCCCAGTTCACCCAAACAAGATTCAAACCTTAATCTTCCCCGTTATGATCATACCGGTCTAACTCAAGGGTGACGCCTTATACTATTTGGCCTCTGAAGCGAGTTTTTATCACGTTAATTTAATATTTAGTAATGAATTAACTTATATTCATACAAATAAATAACATGATAACCATTTATATTGGATGGGCTTTACCTTTTATAAATATATTGTTTTAAGTTTGATTGAGATCGAGAGTTAATTATTTGATGTGGGCGTAAGAGACATGGTGAGATCCTACCTGATGCTGAAGATCCGGTGGTGAAGTAACCCAAGTAGGCCTACCTGGGGTTGTGATGGGATGATCTTGAGGGATTTTGATCAGTCGCACAGTTTGAAGTTATGATGAGAATGAGGTTATTTCATTTAAGTGTGCAAACCATGAAAAGAAACCGAGAGGTTGAGCCGCGGTGGTAACGCACGTCCACCTTTGAGGAAAACACTTAGCGGACTAACAGGGAAACGCGCGTAAAAACACGAGAAAGCAATTGTACCACTCTTACAAAACATAATTAATTAAAGAAAGGGCGGTAGACCAAAAAATGTGATAGTTATATAATTAATAATGAATATAAGACATATTTAATTACGTAAAAAATAATGAAGGTTATAGTAAATAATAAAATATAAAGAAATAAATACTAAACATCCTCCCCCCGTTGAACCATTCAGGTTCAAGAATAAGGAAGAAACACAGAACACTATGAGACCTAATTACTAGGTAAAGGGAAAACCTTTACAGCAGGCCGAGTAAGAGATCCTCTTGATGTACGTAGAGTTACTACTCGTACCACGCCGTCAGGACCTGGAGACGTTGAAACTATTCGCCAGAGAGGCCAAGCAAGGGGGGTGAACCCGAATCATGTATTACTACAAGTTCTCCATTCTTGAGGTTATCATTTTGAGTATTCCACTTGATTCGTTGTTGTAAATTATGGAGATACTCCCGGTGCCACCTTGACCAAAATCGTTGTGACAGGGCCTGAATTATCTGCCATCTCTTGAGACGATTGAGAGGAATTTCTTCTAATTGCGACTCAGGGAGAGCCGTGAGAGAGTTCCCAATAAGAAAATGTCCCGGGGTAAGTGCATCAATCTCTGACGGATCTGAAGACAATGGTGTAAGGGGGCGGGAGTTGAGCATAGCTTCAACTTTGGTGGTGAGTGTAATAAATTCTTCCAATGTCAATATTTGGCTGCCAATAACTCTGGTTAGATGGTGTTTAGCACTCTTAACAGCGCTTTCCCAGAGTCCACCTTCGTGTGACGAGGCAGGGGGTAGGAAGTGAAACTTGATCCCCTTTTCTGCGGCAAATCGGTCAATTTGATCTTGATTCTTCTTTTCTTTAAGGAATGCTGTTCTTATTTTCTTCAATTGAGTAGAAGCTCCCACGAAGTTGGTGCCACAGTCAGAATAAATGTCTGAGCATAACCCACGGCGAGACACGAAGCGAGTTAGTGCAGCAATAAAAGCGTTTGTAGAGAGATCTGTTGCAACTTCAAGATGTACCGCTTTGGTGGTGAAACAAATAAATACACACAGGTATGCCTTTATCGGTTGCGATCGCCGTAATGTATGTAACTTAATTGTGAAAGGACCTGCATAATCCACTCCTGTCTTAAGAAAAGGTCGTGAGGCAGTGATACGAGCTTCGGGTATATCTCCCATTAAGGGGGCTGTGTTGGTTGGCTTGCATCGGAAACATCTTATGCATTTAAAAATGTGAGATCTGATGATGCTCCTAGCCGAGATAATCCAATAAACTTGGGATATTATGTATTGCAATAGTTGTGGGCCTGCATGTAGGTGCTTGTGGTGATAATAATCTATTATCATATAGGTAATATGATGTTTTTTGGGTAAAATTAAGGGGTGTTTAGCTGAGTATGGCAACTGCGATTGTTTGAGTCTACCTCCGACGCGGAGTAATCCCTCAGAATCCAGAAACGGTGCTAAACGTTGTAATCGTGGTTCACAACTTTTGCCGAATTTGAGAAAATTGATATCTTCTTCGAAATGATTAGTTTGGATTAATTTCACAATTAAAAGGGTGGCCCTTTCTAATTCTCTAGGAGTGAGAGGCCCAGAACAAATGTCTTCTTTTCTGAGTTTACAGATGAATCGTAGTATATAGGCAACAGCTCTCTGTAAGATGAACCACGATGAAAATCGAAATAGTAAATCCCAGTCTTCTTTATGTGTCTAGATAAGTATGTTTAATGGTTGGGGTTTCGTTTCTAGGAGATTATGTGATTCTGAAGATGAACAGTAAAGTGGAGGCCATTGTGTGCTGGATGCTGCTAACCAAGTTGGGCCTGTCTACCACAAAGGGTGGTTACAGAGCAGGGGAGGTGATACACCACGGGAGGACACGTCACTTGGATTTTTATTGGTAGGGACATGAGCCCATACGTCTGGAAGTGTCATTTTTTGTATTTGAGAAACCCGATTAGCAACGTATACCTTGAGACGATATGGTGGAGTGTGTATCCATGCAAGTACGATGGTTGAGTCTGTCCAAGCGGTAACTGAATTTATGTGGTAATGAGATGATATGATGCTTCTACAGTATTGCATTAATTTTGAAAGTAAATGAGCTCCACATAATTCCAGACGGGGTAACGAAATTCGTTTCAAAGGTGCGACACGAGATTTTGCAATAAGCAAATTTACTTTGACTTCGGAGTTTTGAATCACACATCTGAGATAGATGGCTGCTGCATAACCTTGCTCAGATGCATCTGAGAATCCATGTAATTGGACATCAACAGTGGAGTAGAGAGAGAGATACCGAGGTATGCTGAGGTTTTCTAAGGCTGGAAGCTCTTCCAGAAACCTTACCTATTTTGCAGAAATATCTGCGGGTAGAGGTTCATCCCAAGATAGTCCTAGTGTCCATAGAAGTTGCATCAATGATTTGGCCCAGAATACTACTGGTGTCAACCAACCACACGGGTCATAAATTTGAGCTATAGCGGAGAGTACTGAACGTTTAGTCGGGACTTGTTGAACTATATCAATCTTATACGAAAATGCATCACTGTCAGGCTTCCATTTGAGACCAAGGATGCTATAGAGGGGTTGTTCAGGAGTGCGAAAGTAAAGTGGGGTCTCACGATGCTCCTGAGGTACAGCGCTCAGTACCTGGGGTGAGTTACTGGACCATTTGCGCAATTCAAACCCACCTTTTCTTAACAATTCTGTGAACTCTTGTTGAAGAGAGAGTGTATCTTCTAAGTTGTCAGCGCCAGTGATGATATCATCGACAAATGTTTGGGTTTGTAGCACTCGGGATGAGTTGAGAAAGGCCTGACCTTCATCCTCAACAAGTTGATGTAGAGTCCGAATTGCAAGATAAGGGGAACTAGTTACACCATATGTGACAGTGGTAAGTTGGTACACTTTGAGAGGCAAATTAGGATTTTCGCGCCAAAATATCAATTGATAATTTTGGTCGTCAGGATGTACTTTAATCTGTCTGTACATTTGGCGAATGTCTGCACTAAAAACAATTTTATGACGCCTGAAGTTTAAAGAATATCGCAAATGTCATTTTAGAGTTTCGGGCCTGAGTGAAGTACATCATTTAATGAGAGGCCAGATGTGCCTTTGGCACTTGCGTCAAATACTACACGCAGCTTAGTGGTAGAACTTGTTTCTTTATGTACGCCATGGTGAGGTAGAAAGTAATGTTGGGAATTATTTTGGAGTGTGTTGGTAAATAATTTCATGTGTCCAGATTTATGATAATCATCCATGAATTCACCATATGATTTCTTGAGAGCTGGTTGAGAATTTAATTTATTTTCAAGGGCATTAAAACGCCGTTTTGCTTGAGATGATGAATCACCAGGAGATGGCCTAGGTTCCTTGAATGGAAGTCGAAGCCCATATCGACCAGTGCTGTCCCTAGCGTGCGTGTTGCGGAATTGATTTTCACATATTTCCTCATCTCGCGTAACCACCTTCGAAAGGGGTGGTTCCTCTAATTTCCAGAACTGTTGAAGTGAGTTGTGCAGGTCAATGTCAGTGGTTGATAATAACGTAATAAGATTAGATGAAGCTGGCTGGTTGTTATCTTCACTAATAGAGGGAGCGCTTCCCATAACTACGAAGCCGAATATAGTTCCTAGCGCTATAGGCATGTCTTTTCCAAGTGGATAGAGATCACCAGTGAGTGTTTGAGCGAAGAGGTCAGCACCAATTAGCATTTGAACAGAACCACTCTCATTAAACGTAGGGTCAGCAAGAACAAAATGTTTTAGTTTTTTCATTACATCAGGTGAGATGCGAGTTTGCGACATATTTGAGGTTATTTTATCAACTATCAAAACTGAGTGAGCGTGTGCCAATGGTATACCACCACATGTGGAAATATTTAAATGAGTAACACCCTTAAGTTTCACTTTAGTTGATGATATCCCCTGAACGTTACTGGGTTTGAGGCAGTTACGTTTTACGCTCAGCATCTGTGCACAGTGTTCAGTGATCAGCGTGGATTGACTCGCTGAGTCCAATATCGCACGCACAATTTGTGTGTTGCCGGAGGGTGTAGTAATGTGGACTAGAGCCGTGGCTAGGAGTACAATATTATGAGTTGTTGAAGACAGACCAACAAAAGGTTTAGTTGGACCAGAATTGGTCAACTGTGAATAAGTAGGGGTGTCTGTGTGAAAAGTAGCACGATGGTTTCTCAGCGGTTCAGTGTGAGATCTCTGTAATTGTAAACTGTTGTTTGTGACAGTTGTTTGTGTTGCATCTGATGATTGAGGAGAAAGAGGCAACAATGTGTGATGAGGTTTATTGCATTGTTGACACACATGTTTTGACTGACAGTTGGAGATACGATGTGAAGTACCCAGGCAATTAACACAGAATCGATTTGATTTAATAAATGCAAATCTTTTCTGTGGAGTTAAAGATTGAAAATCCGTACATTTATAAATATTATGCTCTGGCTGTTTGCAAAACGAGCAGTGATTACTTGAACTTATATTTTCGGATAAAAGAACTATCCTAGTTGGTCTGGGTGCTGATGGGCGTGAAAATGAGTGTGTTGGCATTACCGATGGTTTTGGTGACAGTTTATGCGACAGATTGGCCGCCTCTAGGTGTGTACACTCAGTTTACAAAAAAGTATTACTTCACTGACCGTTGGTAGACCTGTGTGTCAGCGCGATTACTTTCGAATTTCTTTCTGAGCTCTTGAGGAATTTTGCGCATCAAGATGTTTGAAAAAATTATGTTTTCCTCGTAAACCTTTTGGTTAAGTGCGGATAATGCTTGTGAGTGCTCATTATAAGTTAATAAGAAGGAGCGAAGAGTTTTTACAGTCGCTTGTTCAATATTGGGTAGATCAATTAAATTGTCATTGTGTAGATTAATTAAATATCGGATGTTGTGGTATCTCTTCTTGAGTAAATTCCAAGCAACTGGGTAGTTTTCTGCAGTGAGTGGAAGTGACTTTATTATGTTTAGTGGTTCGGATGTTAGTGAGCTTAAGAGATATTGAAATTTCTCGACCTCTGTCAGAGATGTGTTATTGTGAATTGTGGCCTCAAAGAGACTCGAATATGTTAACCATTGTGTGGGATCACCAGAGAATTGTTTTAAATTAAGTTTGGGCAATCTAATATTGGACGCAGCAGAGTGGTTTGATCTTGTTGATTCATTTAATGGATCGCTTGTGGAAACCAATAAAGGAGGGACTAGCAAGCTGACAGTACATTGGATATCAACATCTAAATCTGCAATTATATTCTGAAATTCGTCAATTTTTTCTGGATCATATTCTTGAGTGTGGGTTGTGACATTATTTAATTTAGACAAGGATGCATCAAATTATGCCTTTTTAGCACTTGATTCCTTACCAAGAATTGTACTCTTTTGTATTTGAATTGGGTTTAACGTTTCACATCGAGAAATAATGTTTAATTGATCCTGTATTTTAGTAAGTCTGATTTAATTTGTTCTGCTTGATGCACAAAGCTTGAGTACTTCATCTTGAACTATGTTAATAATATTAATAATAATCAATCTGCTTGTGCATATATTTATTTGTAAATAATATTTACTTTGGAACAAACACCCTATAGAGCAAACAAAAAGAGCAAATGTCATTCAAAACTGTTTATACACAATTCTAGGAACTCAATGTTCTGAGAAGAGGGTGTAGTTGAAAGCAACCTTGAGCTTTGTGTGCGAAAGAGAAAGGGGGGGAGTAACTACAAAGTACTGTAACTAAGAAACATTCCAAAACAGCTCACAATGGATGTTTGGTGGAGTGATATTATTTTAAACAACAAAAACAGAACATCTTAAAAAACATAAATTGGGTGGTACATTGCATTTAACCGCGCACATAATATTACAATTAATATTAAATGTTTAATTCACAGATCACTATCTCAATCTAGTTATTATTTAAGCTGCACATTACAATAGAATATCAGTTTCGCCGATAACAAGTAATTAAATGGCGGTCTTTCTTGGCGGCAATTCACAAACGAGGGTTTTCTGATATTCAACACAATCTTTTCCAAAGCAATTATTTTAACACTAGTTTTTATTTTGTTGTCTGGCGAGGAAAATGTTCAGTTCTCTTTTATTTTTATTATTGTTTATTTGAATGGACTTTAACACAATAGTGTGGTACGAATGTTAGCTAAATAAAGTAATTTAATTTATTATCTTATGCATTTAGAAACATCCATGGCCGGAGGACCAATGTTTTAAGTATGATTGAGATAGAGAGTTAATTATTTGATGTGGGCGTAAGAGACATGGTGAGATCCTACCTGATGCTAAAGATCCGGTGGTGCAGTAACCAAAGTAGGCCTACCTGGGGTTGTGATGGGATTATCTTGAGGGATTTTGTTCAGTCGCACAGTTAGAAGTTATGATGAGAGTGAGGTTATTTCATTTAAGTGTGCAAACCATGAAAAGAAACCGAGAGGTTGAGCCGCGGTGGTAACGCACGTCCAACTTTGAGGAAAACACTTAGCGGACTAACAGGGAAACGTGCGTAAAAACACGAGAAAGCAATTGTACCACCCTTACAAAACATAATTAATTAAAGAAAGGGCGGTAGACCAAAAAATGTGATAGTTATATAATTAATAATGAATATAAGACATATTTAATTACGTAAAAAATAATGATGGTTATAATCTATACTTATAAAATAACATGTCCTGATTGATTGACTGACTGATCTTCATCATCGCCGAGCGCAAACTATCAAGGCTACAAGCATGAAATTCGGACTGTATATTCATTTTGTTATGTAGGCACCCACTAAGAAAGGATTTTAGAAAATTCCACCCCAAAGGGGTCAAAATAGGGGATGATAATATGTATGATAATATGTATGAAAGTCCGTCATTTTGAAAGTTACATAAATAAAATTTTGTATTTCGGTTATTGACGTAAAACAAATAAATACGTGTTTCAGGAATTTTGGAAATTTTATTTAATAAGGGATGAAAAAAGGGGTGAAAGTTTGTATCGGACTGACCGACTGATTCATCATCGCCGAGCGCAAACTATCAAGGCTACAAGCATGAAATTCGGACTGTGTATTCATTTTGTTATGTAGGCACCCACTAAGAAAGGATTTTAGAAAATTCCCCCAAAGGGGTCAAAATAGGGGATGAATATGTATGAAAGTCCGTCATTTTGAAAGTTACATAAACAAAATTTTGTATTTAGGTTATTGACGTAAAATAAATAAATACGTGTTTCAGGAATTTTGGAAATTTTATTTAATAAGGGATGAAAAAGGGGGTGAAAGTTTGTATCGGACTTGCATTATTTTTGATCTGAGGTCAAGTTATGGTCATCAACGTAACGTAATATTTTAAATTAACCTGTAAATACATATGTATATTTTCGAATTTGTATATAATCAACTTCCACGCGAGCAAAGCCGCGGGCAACAGCTATCTAGTAAATAATAAAATATAAAGAAATAAATACAAAACATATATAGAGCCACAAATGAATATTATTTACAAGTATATTTTTTCCATTTAAATCTATTTGAAGTATTTAACGTGCACTTTGGAAACAAAATGGGGAAATTATTATTTTGCAACCATGTATTTCTGGCACACACGCCTTTTGTAGCATTGACATTCTGGTACATTTCCTTCCCAAATGACCTTGTGAGTCTGAAAAACAGGGGGTAATTCACACTCTAGTGGTGTTTCATAATGCTGCCTTGCGAGGTCCTATTTCACATGTATAAACCTGGATTTGAACCCCGCTATCTTTTGCAGGGTACATAATGCCATAACTCAAAATCTGAAGGAGTTTTAAGCATCGCTAATGACTGTTGGAACAGCAATTCAATCAAATAGTTCTTTAACACGTCTTACGCTGTTAAATCCACACGCATTTGCGCAACCGAACAGTTTATACACATTTATACTAGCTATGATAATGATTTTAGGCATTTGGAAAGATATATTTAGAGGAAGTGTACCCACATTTGCTTAGAGGGAGATTTATGACAGCTATTTGTATAAGCCATTCATCCATGTGGAGACTCAATAAATTGCGTAGTCACGGAATTTATCTCAGTCAGCACGTTTTGTCACCATTTTAAGAAGCCGTGCTGTACTAGGAGGGTCTTGAAGCGGTGAAATCAGAATGGGAAAATGATCGCTGCCACATAGGTCAGAGTGAACCTCCCAAAGGAAGTGAGCAGCAATCCCGGGGCCACATAAAGTTAGGTCGATGGCAGAAGATACACCATTAAAGGTGGAGAAGTGTGTCTGGATCATGGTGTCCATTAACACCAGGTTTCCCGTGACAAGAATATCCTCTACCATCCTCCCGTGGGCGCCTGTAATATTAGATCCCCACACCAGGCTATGAGCGTTAAAATACCTCAAGATGATATAGAAGGCGGGAAGTTGTATAAAGAGGTCCTCTAGACTCCTCTTGGGAACATGTTCACCTGGTGAGAGGTAGATTCAGCATACTGTCACTTCCATAGCAAGGGAGATTCGGACAGCGATCACTTGGAGATCAGAAATTACATTTATATTTTTATGGTATATATTGCTTCGTGTGAGTACAGCCACACCTCCGCTAGCCCGACCAAAAAATGGCTTGTCGGTACGATACAAATCGTACCCACGAAGCATCGGGTTGTCAGTTGGGCGGAATTGGGTCTCCTGAAAACATAAGATGGAAGGTTGAAATCAGCAGTTTAATTTTCTCTACACAAGTGTAGAAACCCCTACAATTCCATTGTAGTAGCGACATTTAATAAAATAAACTATATTAATCCACGCAATCCATAACACCATCCCTTATAACATAAATTGGTTTAAGACCTCTTTAGGTCCTCTTGCCTTTCAAAGTCTCTCCTGGACCTCTCGCTTTAGTAGAGGTTTTTGTTTATCCAGAAGAGAGTGGGATGTTGGCTCCTTGTGTGAAGGCTTATTTATAGCCTGTGACATGTTTCTATTTATATCGGCCAACCCTTATGGGGTTTTTTCAGAGCACCAGTGGGATGTACCTTTGAGTCCTAACCTATTTCACCACCCGACTTAACCTCTGGTATCCCAGAGACGAGAACAGGCAGCATGACAACTTCGTCAATCAACTTATTCCCTCGAGGAGGGCTCAGGGGTTTTACCTGAGGAAGGCTTGGGAGGCTTCCCCAAGGAGCGGTTGGGGGTGTACCCCAAGAAGTTATCCTTGGGGGTATGGGTGGGGGAGACGACCACTGTGACAGTGTCACCTCCTTAAAAAATTTCGGCACCAACGCAGTTGGTGGGAATGACTATTATTGTCTCGAGTGGAGACCAATTGCACAAGTCACGTATATGTCTTTGAAAGATTAACTTCGCATGGCAGTTGGGACGATTAATGTTATGGCTAACAATCTGACAATATGAAGTTTGAAATACTGGAACGTGACTAGATACATATTCTTTGCGTACCTGGTCATAAGAGATCCTCTTTTCAGTTTGAATCTCCATGACTTTTTCTCTCCCTTCCATTTTGGACAGGCTCGAGACCAAGCATAATACGGGCTCTTGCAATTAACGCAGAACTTAGGAGACTCGCACGGTATATCGTGATCCTCCTGTCCACAGTCTGCACAGGTCGGCTTACCACGGCATCTCAACTTCGTATGCCCAAATTCTTGACACTGAAAACAGCACCGAGGGTTAGGAACATACGGCCGGACTCTGAGCACGTAGAAGCCTAATCGGACCTCCTTTGTAAGTGTATGAGTCGCAAAGGTTAGAATATAAATATTCGTCTTTTTCTCATTTCTGTTCTTTTCAATGACGATGCGGTATACTTCGTTTATATGTTGAGGGGTGAGCTCCTCACAGATCTCCCCAACGCTCACACAGTCGAGGTCATAGCAAGTGACCACTCTCCTGCAAACAATGAGGAACCTGTGGGGCTTCACCTTTAACTTCAATCGAGTCGAGTTCCTCAACGGTATTTCATTAATAGTCATTATATACATTATATGAACATCTGTCATTGTTTGGATCATAATTGTGCCATCGCGCAGCTTACTTATTAAAACATCTGATTTATTTGCACCATTTATCACTCTTTTGTGGATAAATGGGCAGACACGCTTAAGGTTCTCATCGCTCTCCACTCGAGACATTATTTGGAAGTGGGGCTGAGGCCTCAACACTTCCCGAATATTTAATATTGGGCTCAACGGCCTTTATCGTTTTCGCTTCTTAACTGAATTACGGTCCAATAAACGGCTAGGCAGTGAGATGCCAGTATAATTGGCAGTACAGTGCTAGCGAACAGTAAGGGTCAATTGTGACAATAATTTCGGCCATGCTTTTTTTGGGGGGGATAACCTGCACAGTACTCGGATCGTAGACCCAGGGTGATCCAAGATGGTACTACCACATGAGGCCCTGTTAACTGTCCCAACGATAGATCCCACATGACGCTAGACATGACAACCTTCGCATCGGGCAGCGCCAGGAGAGAGGTCATCACAGCAAGTCGGTGTAGGAAAGTGCCAATTTTACGTCCGAACTTTCATGAACGCAACCGTTCTTTTCCCAAAGTAGGGTATCCGGTTATTGTCATCCCTAAGGCCCTTCTACTAAAGTATTACAACCGGTGCACTTTCATGAAGCAGCTCAAAAATAGTGGTATTCAATAATCGTCCAAGGAGAGCCGTGTTAGCTGCCAAGGTCGTCAATGGAGGAGCCTAAAATCTTCCATGCAGGACTGAACGACAGGGGAAGGGAAAGGTAAGGAAAGAGAAGGGAGAAGAAGGGGAAAAAAGATAAGGGGAAGGAGCTAGAAAGGGAGGTGAAAGGAAAGATATAGGATATGTTTGTCCTGCACGATAAGCCTCCCCATTAAGTCGCTTCTTACAACAAGCAGGGGCTACTGCGAGACTATTATAAACCCCGTCCCACAGGGAAGGGAAGTTTTAGTAAATATTATAATAAACATAATATTTGACACGTGGATATATTGCTTGTCGTTATTTAAACCTAAATAAAATAATGCTTAGTTACATTTTATCAATAACTGAATGTGCTTTTAAACAGACTTGACAATAATACAAAATAAACACAAATATAAGACATTTCTACAAAACATTCTGCAGATAATAAGTACTATAAGAAGCTCAAAATGCCATATTTTATAGTTTTACATATAAAAAATGAACTCCATTTATTGTCAATTATTCAAACCAATATCTTTGTGTGCACCTTGTCTTATTACCCATTCGTGCAATCCACGTGTGTACGGTTGAGGAGGTATAATAATTATGTGTAGGACAAGTACCCACATTTTTGTCGAAGGAGAGTGGGGAACCATTTGTTAATAACCCCTTCAGTACATCCGACCGAGATTCGAACTCCAACCCTCCCAACCCCAGTAATTCTGTATATAATGAAAGTTTATCACATTATGTACCATGTGACCACAAATGCTGTTTGTAAATTGCTAGTCATCATCTAATCTAAATAATAGTTATATATTTGTTTAAATTGTCTGTCGAAACTCAACTCATTGGTTGAAACCAAGCGATCTAGCCTGATCAAGGAAAGTGCTAACAAGCGGGAGTTCGGTATCAACGGATTGTTCGTAGACACCAATAATAACCAAGCGCGATAGCATGGGAAAAAATGTACTTAGCATTCATTTAATACTGAATGGTTTTCATTTCAAATTGTTAGGACAATATTGGCAGCGACATGGAATAACTAATTTGTTTTAGACTTTACTTTAAAAATTCAAGTAACTCTACTTTAAAATAAGAATCCTAATTCCTTATAATATTATTATTATTTCAGGTTTCATTTTTACTTTGGGAAACAAATTTTATCTTATATTATAGTATTTATGGTAGCTTTTCTTCATTCAACATTTTTCACGCTTCAATAAACTAAACTTGTGGCCCAAAATGTCCCCCGCCCCCCCAATAACGTGCCCTAGGCTGCAGGCCCTGTCGATTATAAACATCGATTCTAATATTAAATAGAGCAAACACACCTTTTGCTAACTTTCCGAATAAGAGGAATGTACTAAACGTTTATCCTGAAAGGTTTCAACTTACCTTGTAACAGAATAGAACAAATTAATACTGAACATACCAATAAGGAAAGTCTGTGAGGTGCATCGTACCATTTATTTAAACATAATCTGATTACCAAACCCTTCCTTCACCTCTGACAAGACATCTTGTGAATGTGGGGAATGCCAGGCCGCCACCGTGGTTCGGATTCCACGTTAAACTGTAGGTCCTTCATTTCATCTCACAATCACCCTACCATTACACATTAGCGTAAGTGCGTATAACCCGAACGGGTAGTAAGACGCGGTGCTAATAATAATAATAATAATAATAATAATAATAATAATATAATAATAATAAATAATTAATAATAATAATATAATTAATTATTATATATTATTATTTATTATTATTATTTAAACATAGTGTGCCAAAGGACGGTTAATATCTAATAAAGGGTGGGCCTAGCCACTTTTACAAATACAAGATATTTCGTCACAAACCAGGGGAGCCAAATGAAATTTGTATCGGTTCTGGTCCCCGTTCCTCTTTATAAACATAGACTTTAAAAGTTCCTGTTCCGGTTAGAACACAATAATGGTTCCAGTTCTTTTCGGTTCCTGATAGTGTTCCGATTTTGACTCTGGTTCTTTAATCTAAAAACATTTTCTTAGCACAGAATATTTCGCGCTCCGGTAACGCACTAATTTTGTAATAAATGAGTAAAGTTATATTTTTAAATTTAGAGAAGTGTATTCGCATTTGCGTGGTGAGATAGCAGAAAACCAATTTGAAAATAACACCCTGGATCAAAAGTATTGCTAGATTAAAAAAATATATATAACGTACTTTAGTAACAATAATGCATCCTTCTAATTTGCATCTTTATCTGTCACCATCAATCTCATAGTCAAAAACTTCCGAACTGAGTTTTCTTTAACGTATCCCATTAATAATATTATTTAAACAACTTACTAACAACAAATAATTACCTCCGCACTGTACACAAGGAACTGAGCTACTTCCTAATTTAAACTTGAGTGAAAGAATTTAAAGTTTTCATTTTGTCACCCTCCATCTCCCTTTTCCGCTATTATAAACTGTTCAACCTACCACCAGATTATCAGTTTTCACTTCCAGGAAATATTAGGTACCATAGGCTTAAACCACGTGTCCAAAATATGATTTCTTAATTTCTGTATTTCAACTTCTAAGGAATGTGGTATTATCTGCTGTTTATCAAAGTTAAATACATCTTCTTAAACCTCTAGCTTAAACATTAAAGTGAGAAAACTGAGAACAATGTGATAAGCATGACATTCCTCCGAAATCTAAACTTATTAGTGTGGATTGCTAAAGGCTCACAAACTCTTTCCTAATCACCTTAGAAAAGTGGTTTCAAACAAAGTAGTAAACTAAAATATATCAAGCCCTTTCTGAAATTACTGAGAAACGAGAAAACACAACATTTAAAAATTAAATTAAGCTTAAAAAAATTGCAACTTATCAACATTACATAATTTCTGTAAAACTAGGAACTTTTAAGAACTTTTAGAACCTTTATGAACCTAAAATTATTTAACGGATCTAATTTCGATTCCGGTTTTTCAGAATAGTGTTTTTAGGGTTCCGGTTCTAATTCCTTAAAATAATTTAATTTCTGGAATCGGTTGTGGTTCCTGTTCCGGTTCGACTCCCTGTCACAAACAACTATACCCCACGTCATACCTTTACGACGTGAACTCAGGTTAATTTCTCTATTCACTCTACCACGCGACCGGTCTGATAGTATTCATTTGTTAATAAAGTATCAATAATTAAAGATTAAAATTTTGAGCGAACCCGTCGAATACGAATATAATGTTTATTAAGATTCAAAATTTCGAATTGAATCCGAAATGTTGAAGTTTCACACCGGCTTAAAAATGATAAACTAAAATTAATTGTAAAGTAGTTAATTGAATCAAAATAAGTTAATTTAATTATGAATAAAAATAAAATTGTTATTTTGATTTGTATAGATAATCATGGCCATCAGTCTCTGGAAATAACGCCAGCTCATATTGGAAGAATGCACGTCCAGAAAGCAGACAATTTGTATCTTGTCTACCGTCCTACGCCGACCACAGTAGAAGCTCCCATTACATCTGCTAACGCTCCAAGAACCCCTGATGTGCGTTTTTCTTTTCGTGGCACAGGATCTTCTTTGTTAGATGAGTCACCTCAGCATTCTAGATCAAAAGTAAGGGCTCCTATAGGAAAAGGCGATCTGATAACGCCCAACAAAATTCAGTCAGACGGTGGACACCTTTTCTATGCCAACGAAAGGTCGATTCAGCCACCAAGCGATTATTTTCCTTTATTTAATACTTCTAGACCAAACAACAGCCATATAAGAAGCAAGATTATCGGAACAAAATGTCACAACACGAATACAGGCTTCGAGGCCAAACCATTCCCCACACATCTAAATTAGATGATATGAATTGTATTACTAATACATGCAAAAGTGTACAGAACAGAGACCAAGATAGAGGAAACAATCAAAATGGAATGGAAAATAGTCAATATTTGGCCGGTTATTACGTTGATTGTGTTGGTACTAATCCAATCACTTATAGAAGGCCCGCACCCACCAGCAATGTTAATACGGCCACTTCCATGCAGACATCATGGGTTGAACAACAACCATCAGATAATGTTCGTATGTCCATGGATCTTGAATCAAGAGGATCATTGCAGTGTGATACAGAGGCTAAAGACACACGAAAGGAAGAGAGTAACAACATGCAAAGAAATGCATCACATTTGTCAAATGTTTGTCAATCCAAGCTACCGGTTTCTATTGAAATGAATAATAACTTGAAATCAGATTCAACTTTTAGCATCGAATGCCAGGTTATGGGGGAAAGAATGGTGTCTGCGCTATGTACTACACCAGTAAAAGATACGGAAGAAGACTGGATTTTCAGAATGAAAAAGATTTGCACGTTAAGAACTGGTTAAATAGCATTAGCTTTGATGGAATGTCCCCTAATACGGATGCTTCATACATGATGGACGTAAAAGAAGACGATTGCGTTTCGGACAGTTCCACAGTGTGCGTTCCTGTGTTAATTAAAAATAGTGACTTAACAAAAAGGTATATGATTCCTAATTCTTTCTCTAGTCGCAGTGATTGGTCTTGTGAAACTGCATCACCTATGTTTAAAAACAACAGTGCTGTTCAATCTACAAAACTGACTTATTGCAACTCGAAAAGAGGAGAGAGGTTATCGCGCACTTCGGGAATCCAATCTAACGAAACTGTACTTGACTTTGAAAATGATAATTATCTATACTATGTGGAGAAACTCCGTAGCTACCTCAATGAATCCGTCCCAAAGCTGTATCCACAGGTAGATATAAACTACATTCAAACTTTATGTGAAGAATTTTCAAAGAAAGGTTCAACATTTCACAGTAGTAATAATAGTAGATTTGGAAGTATAGATGACAGCCAAGCACAAATTTGTGAAGATCTGTACTTTTCTAGTTTGATGATGATCCAGTGTTGGACGAAGCTAAGATGTACATTCAAATCTCAAAACGTTGATTGTCAATTTCAATTGTTCACACCTGAAATTAAGCACAGCTTTGACCTACTGCAAGCCAACATATTTCAAATGTTACAGCACATTTGTAGCTATGTTGAAATGTTAAATGAAAAGGAAATAAAATGGAGAAACTTTAAAGTTTCAGATAATTATTCTAAAATGAAAAATAATGTGAAAAACAATACTCAATCATCCTCTCCAGTTTGTATGAATAGTGCAAATAATCTCTCAGACAAACACTTGCCTCAACCTCGAGGTCATAGTATTCCACCTACCTCTCTTTATCCTGGAACTATCCCTATCCAAGAAACTTTACTTGTGTCTACAAGTAATACGTGTCAACATAGTTTTGACGGTGGAAACAACTCATTTCCTCCATCCAACATACCACAAATATTAAAAATAGGAAAACCTCTTCGATATTCCATCTCTAGATTAGAAAATCTGCATTTTAGAAATATCTCAAAACAAAAGGACAATGTTCCAAAAAAATATATACATAATTCAAAATGGAATGCATCCCACAAAAGTAATCAATGTTCTACCACACAAAGAAGTTTATATATAGAACAAACGGATAATCAACCTATTCATGATGTTAATTCACAAGACATATTTCCTACACAATGTAACTTTCCAGTGTTGACTAGTAAAGTTTCTCACAAAAAACAAACACAAAACAGCTATATAAACACCCGAGGGAAGGAAGAAGCTAACATAAAGTACAAATTACTAAAGAAATATGAAGAATTACCTAAGAACACACCAATGTTTGATTTCAATACAACTTCTGGAACAAAATGTCCAGATAATACATTAAAGCATAATAATATGACAATACGCTTAAATCAAGTTGAAAGTGCTCCTGCGCTTTATCAAGATATTGCACATTTTATCAGCCAAGATTCTTACAAAGATAACGAAGTTGAAACTAATGTTAATCACGACAATATTACCAAAACAACAGCAGCAATTCAAATACTTCCATCGCATAACAACAGAAGAGTGCCTCTCACAAGTGTTCAGCGAACAGTCGTTGCTTATGACGAGGACGCAGTAATGGTCCCTATGCATGTTGGGACTATACCACCGCAAAGTGACAATTATTTGTCAATTGTTGAAGATTCAACCCCTGCTATGTCAAAGATTACATACATGGACTTGCAGCCATCACCAAAACCAGATCTGAGAACAGAGTTTGTAGACGATGAGCTTGATGGAAACTACATACAAAAAGGAACTTATAATCCACCCTCAAAATCTTCAATGCCAAAATCAACTAGTGTGTTGACTTCTAAATCGTCAAATTGTGCTTCAGTGCCGGATTCTTTTATTTCCGTTCAGGAAACTAACACTTCAGAAAATATCATGCGTCTGAGGAAAGATTATCACTCCACTGACGCCATCCCCATAAGCTACCCTATATATAATATGTTTAACACAATCAAAAATGAGTGTGACACAACTTGGAAGAAGGCAGTGGCTGAAGCTGATACAGTGAAAGATCCGATAGAAACTTTAGTGATTAGCTTACGACGCGAGTCTTTAAACGATTTCCAAGATAAAGACGATAATAAAATTAATAAAGAATATAAACTCGATCAAAACCAATCTTTGGAAAAAAAATCGAATTCTAGCAATGACGTTTCTCCCGAAGAAAAAAGGAAATGTGAGCCGATCAAAACTGATAATTGGCTGATAAAGACATTAGCAAATGCTTCAAAACTCCATGGTGATAGTTTTTTAAAAAGCAGTGAAAACCAATATGAATCACAAATCATTAATAGTTCAAATACCAAAGGAGATACAGTTGAGGAGGAATCTCAAATTTTAGAAAGTGACTCGACGTGTAACGAAATGATTACTGCTGACCTTCGGGTATTGGTGAAGCCCATTGAGACAACCAGTATTGGGCGTAAGGTATCACGTGAAAAGAAAGAAAACAGCACCAATAAACAGGGAGAGGAAACATTAGTTTGGACCCCAGTGGAAAAGAGAGGACTTTGTGGTGCTAGGAAGCGTAGGTTTCGTGATCGCGCAGCTGAGAGGATGATGGCGGAAATAGATGAAGAAGACGGCTCAAGAGCGGCTGTTATTGTAAAAGGGTATGCACGAGAGAAGGAAAGATGGGGAATATGGTGCAGCTCCAGGCGACGTCGAGGTCTCAGCAAAATGGCAAGAGACAAACTGGAAGCTATTCTCAACATGATTTGGAATATGGAAGAGGCTGAGTTTATAAAGTACGCAGTAGTTAGCACATCTGTGAGTACAATTTCATCTCAGTACCTATTGGTTTTGAATAGAAAGTTTAAATATGGCCTTGAATAAAACTTCAAATGACTTAAAAAGGCATTCACTTTGTAAAACTTTTCCAGGGAAGGACCACTCCAAATAGCTTATAAAGGCATTTAGTTTTCGAAAAAATTACAGCCAAAAATTACTCTAAATATCTTTTAGAGGCATCCGATTTTTAAATAAATTACCCGTAAGAGGCCACTCCAAATATCTTCGATGTACGCATAGTATTTAAAAAAAATTCAAACGAGGGACTACTCCAATTAGTTTTTAAAAGTACTCAATTTTCATAAATGTGGTTTGGGGAGACCACTTTCAATAAGTTATTAAGACATATAATTTAAAAAACATGAAGATCTTTTCAAATAGCTTCTGAGAGCATCCAATTTTAAAAATTGGATGTTGGGAGACTATTAGTGACATCTAATTTGAAGAAGAAAAAAATCCGTTGTGGAACAATCTATATAGGTTCTAGGGGTATCCAAATTAAAAAAATATTCTGGGTGAAGAACTCTTCCAACAAGGCTGTATACTGGGGATGGGGATTTGGGGTTTCCAGTTGAGTCTTTTATATTATTTATGGTTTAAACATAATCAAAATAAAAGTATACAAGAAAAGTTGTAAAACTAGTCTCTACCACCATTCTTATGTTAAAATACATTTTTACAAATATTTTGTGATTGTGTAGATTAGCCAGACAACAAGCTGGGTACAATAAAGCTAAATGTTGACAAAATAAATAGTAAGTATTAGTGGATGTAGGGAAAGTGATGAATGGGGTAAGTCTTTGAGATCAGGCGACAGCAAAACCTTTCCACCTGTCAAATGAGTCTGCAAAGAGAGAGGAAACAAAGGAGGGTCCGGCTGGGGCAGGCCGGGGGTGTTCTAGTTAGTAGTTACCGATCCCTGACTCGCAGTTCGATAAAATCGCGTGAAGGGTAAATTCAAAGTTTTATTAGTTTAATGTGCAGTGTGATAATTAGTTAATATTTGTATACTTACATCAAATGCTAAATTTGTATTGCTAAGCTAGCAATATGAATTCCAATAATCACACAAAACTATCTAGTCTACATTAATTTTTCGAAGAGGAAACCTTTTTAACAAACACAAATATATTTTATTGTAAATTATTATTATTATTATTGATTTTGATATTGATATATATATATATTAAAAGGGACATATACAGATCATATGACTTGACGTGTAACTATATGAAAATACTTTTAGGAACTTTAGTACCTTAATAAAAGTTTCTCCCTATCTGAAACAGACAATATATAGGGTCGTCGGAAGAGCTGGGCAACTAATAAGGGTAAAACTAACTCCTGCTTCTGCCCCTCCCCCCCTCAACCCTAACAGTCATTGGCCTACCGTTTCAATATTCAGTCTCTGTGTGTTATACATATAAATCTCGGTCTTCAATATATTTGGTCAAATTGAACATGTATTTTTGTAAAGTGAACTGGGGCACAATGTTAGATTATGCATGCTGTGGTGGTCTTACCTTTTCTACAAGCACTAATTTTTAAACCTCTTGCTCTATTTCAAAAATACTAAATTAGCTCTAAAACAACCCAGACTAGACTTGCCTTAACTTACGAAGTGCTCAATACAAATGTTCGTAATCTAATGGAGAGGGCACTGTGTACATTTCTAAACTATAGAAAAATATATAGCATTTACAATGTTTAAAAAAAACACCTTAAAAACCTCTCCAAACAGCTGATATAATAGGCGTTTATTGTTTATGATTTTTTTCTAGACTTCAGTGGCTAGTGGGCTGTGCCCTCAAATTCCCCGTTAAAATATTCGACTGGCTACGGTCTTGACTTCAAATAGATTAAGAGAGTCTTATTTCTAGAGAGAAAAAACTGGGAGCACTTCTTAAAATAGCCTCTAGAGACATTTAATTTTTTAAAAATGCTTAAGTACACCAAACTAAATAAAAATGCTTAAGTACACTACACTAAATAGCCTCAAGAGCATCTGAATTATAAATAATTCAAGAGGTGTCACTATTCTAAATAGCTTTTTAAAGAGTATAATTTTAAAAAATTCTCCAATTTTCTAACATTTACTGGGGAAAAGGAGGGTAAAAAGATCCTAAAAAACTTTTTGTTACTTTTCCCCTTTGGTCAAAATAAATAAAATTATTTTCTACATGTTTCTGTGCGGCTCGTGATTGCAGCGATATCATCTTTCATTGCACTGGATCTAATTTCTCTCTCTTTCACCAGCTTTCAAATAACAGTCGCTTGAACGGTTGTTCTAATGGAGTCATTAGTCATTTATTATGTATTTCCTCAGCATATAATATACTAAATACATATATACTATATAGATACTATAAATATAGTATAAACTTACCTTAGTCTTTTATATTAATATATTATAATATATTATTATTATATATCTTATATATATATATATTACCTCTCTACGACGGTTCTTCTTCTGGGCAGATACTTATATCTCTCTTTCTCTGAAATTTATGTTCCCATGACAAACTTTTTCTCAATAGCTAAAACACTTAAATATGAGTCTATTGTTTATCATGGGGTTTCTTGGAAAGGTTTTTATTAGTTTTAAAGCACCCATTCTTTCACTTGATGCAGATGTAACAGGAATTGTCAACACCAAACAAAGAAGTTTTGTCACATGTTCATTCACTTCCCACGGGTCATTTTTTACAATGCATGCTGTTGGGGAGGGATTAGCGTATTAGGATCACAATATATATTTCTTAATTCATTTTCGAGCTTTTCATAATTAAAAAATGTATATTGATCAACAAGTGTCTATAGTTTATTTGAAGGAATAACAGAAGAAAATTCTTTGAAGCGGTTTTCACAAACAAGCCCAACAAAATCAAACTGATTAAAATTACCAAATCGTATTTGTAGCTGAGAATCAATAATTTCATAAGTCAATCTTCTTAAGGACTCAATCAAACTGTCAATGAAACATATATCTTTGTTAAGTGCCCTACGTTCATCACACATTTTGATATTGTCAACATTTCTTAATTTCTCAATATTATTTATTAAGATCCTGATTTCATCGTTGCGCATAGTTACATCTGAAGTAGACATTGCTTGCAAAATGTTGAAAAGATGAGTGGTAAAAACAAATATCTTGTTGCAAAAACACAATAGATAAATAAAAGTTTGATCATTTAGATTTCCTTTGCGTTATTATTATACTATGTCTTTAGAGGCCCGTCGACACAACGAAGTCATTAGGGCCTTTATAATTATAAAATAACACAGTAGAATTCCCATAGGGGAGAGTCATAATAAATAGCCCACCTGCTGGAATAAGAAATAAAATACAATATACAATACTAAATATGTCTATACAAAATTCACAATGTGAGAGTATACCCGTTTGAGACCATTCATGGGAATTCTCAAATGGGCTATTAAAATGAATTGAGTGATACATCTGCTAAAATTTCCCAGGTGTATACACTACATTAAAAATAGGAAACTAAGATTTTAAAATATAATAAGAAAGCTTAAAAGACAAATCAAAAATATTAAAGCATACTAAAAATGTTAAAAAGACAAAACAACATATAAAAGTACACTAAAACGTTAAAAATATTCTCAATATGAGACAAAATCCAAATGAGCTACTTTATAAAAGTGACTCAAATGGCATTTAAAAGATTCACCTGACGGATAAAACGAAGTAAACATATAATTTCATCCACACTGCCGCCTAATAAAAAGCAAAGGTCACCATTAAAATTAAGAGACAGGCGAATAGGGGCATATTTGCAAAACTCCACCAAAATGTGGTACACACTGTGGGTGGATCCCCTCTTAATAAAAATCCATGGGTCAAAGGCCCGTATGCAAGGACGATGCTGAGCACAGCCAGAGTACAGGCAGAGTATGAGCCTCGTGCTAGTACGATCAATGACGCAATATCTTGAGTCTCGCCAAAGTCTGGTCCCGGGCTTGCTCAGGCTATACTCTGCCCGTACTCAGAGAATATTTCCACAACATGGCGCTGTGCGCATAAACGATCGAGACAGCTGTTTTCACGACAGGCCTCATGCTCTGCTAGTGCTCAGCCTGTACTCTGGCGTGCTCAGCATCGTCCTTGCATACGGGCCCGACGCGGAGTGTCATCACGACGACCTCCTCTCTTCTAGACTTTCGTATAGAAGAGGGCCACCGTGACACACCGTCCCTGATGGACCGTAGCTTGTTCTGAGCAGGGGTCGAAACCCACTGCTCGTGCCAGGTGCGTAAGACCCCCACACCGAACATAACCCTTTAGGTCTAAAAACATGACACCCAGACTCACCTCAGGAGGGAGATGGACCACCTCCTTGGCTGCCTGGTCTGCCAGTCCATTTCCCGAAAGACCTGCGTGACCGGGAATCTATCAGAAAGTGAGCCGGGTGTTTAATAAATCGATTTTAAAGATTTGCTCATGTATCATTTGCATAAGGGGATTCCAGGAGTACAGATTGGACAATGCCAACAGAGCACTCATGGAATCCGTACAGATGAGAACAGAACGGTGACACTTGATAAACAAAACACAGAGATTTGAAAATGGTTTATAATTCCGCAGTAAAAACTCTGGATTCACCAGGTAAACAAGACTTAAAATTTTTCCCTTCTACCTCGAAAGCGCATCCCATGGAAGCATCTGACATAGAGCCATCTTTAGCAAGATCAGAATGGAATTGAGGCAAACGTATCTTCCAGGAAGAAACTTAACCGGAGGATGTGGGGTAAGACTATCCCACACGTTTTGAAAACGATAGCATCCTGATCCCAACTGGCCTTGCACTACGCTATTTGGTTTCATACAAGACATGACTGGGGGATGGAACACAGGACGATAAGCAACATGCTCTGGCATGCAATGCAGCTTCAACACATAAGAAACTGAAAGTTGGGACCACTGGTAAGAAAGAGGGGGCTCATCGTCGTCTGCACAGATGCTGACGAGTGGACTGGTATGAAAAGCAGCAGTAGACAGTCGAATTACAGCATGGTGCAAAATATCTATTATATTTAACGCTGAAGGTCTCGCTGACCCATAAACAAAACTGCCATAATTAAGTTTTGATCTTACCTAGGCCCTATACAGGTGGATCAAGGTTTCTCTATCAGCACCCCAGGAGCGACCACTAAACACCCTAGGCAAATTCAGTGCTTTGACACACCTCGCTTTAAAGTATTTGTTGTGGGGAATCCAAGATTTTTTTAAATCGAATAAAAGTCGTGGAACCTTGCGATTCAGTGGCGTGCTGTCAATGGACTAGTAGGAATAGACTAGTCTCCAGACTTTTTTAGTTTATTTATTTTGAGTTAAATTTCCACGGGAAATAAAATCATACATTAAAATCTATCTGAGTGTCAACTTGCGTCACAATACTCGAAGATATTATCGTTATTCGTGCGCTTCCCCACCCCCTTTGTTGACAACCACAACACACTAACATCAGAGGTGATGTCACAATATTCAAAGATATTCCCGCTATTTGCGTGGCCCCCTTCCCCTATCCCAACTAGCATCGGAAACGCTCGAGTCTTATCTGCTCTTACCAGGGAGAGGATCAGTTGAAGCCAACCTGGTCTGTTTGTATAGTAAGATATTTGCTAATGATTGGTGTTCTGTCACAAGTAAGGGTAATTTTTGTTTGCTTCTTATAAGTTTTGATTGCTAAGCTTATGTAACTGTCCCATTAATGAAAGTGATATTGTGAAGTGTTAAAGTGTTCGATTGTCAATTTAGTTAGACAATGTTTGAAAGTGTGAATTATGGAAGGTGATGAGGATTTGGAAACTGTTCCCTCAAAACAAAGAGTGAGGAAGGGACCTGAGATAAGTAGCAGGGCCAGTGAAAGTAGTTCAATGGAACCGGTGTTTGAGCTAAAATAATATATTAATCTGTTGAGTATATGACTCACGTAGTCTTTGCTTTGCTTTCATATCAATAAAGTATTCTAATAGGCCTACGTCACTTCCATCTCCCCAGTCTTGCTTGTTTGTACATGGCGCCAATTAAACTTACAAAGAGGTCTACTTTGTATTAATTCATTTTGATATGAACGATGTATACTTTATAGCTCTAAATCTTAGTCCTGTTCATTGTGTTAGTGAATAAAGGACAAACGTTAAAAGATTCGCGCGTTGTTAACCGATACTAAAACGCTGGAATGTAGAAGACGCAATTTTTTATGGTCTTTTATTAATCCTTGTGAGTGCTCAGAGAACTGTACGGTGATGAATTGTTTGGGCGAAAAAAGCATAAAGGTTACTTACAAAGATGGATAAAATCAAGAATTTCCACATTCAGAAATTTGATGGTAATAATTTCTAACTTTGAAAATATCAAATGGAAATAATATTGCGGGCGGAGAAAATTATGGACATCATCAATGCCAAGAAGGAAAGGCCGGCAGCAACTGAAGTTGAGGAGCTTAAGGTGTGGAACTACGGAAACGAAAGGGAATGTTGATAATTTCAACGGGACTTGAATATAGTCAACTGCAAACATTCATCGCATGCGAGACGGTGGCCCAGATGTGGACTATCCTCAAGAACGTTCACGAACAATGCAGTTATGTAAATAAGGTTAGTCTCAAGCAGCAGTTCTTCAGCTATAAGATGAATACAAACGACAGTGTCGCTCAGCATATAAATATGATCGAGTCAATGGTTCTGTCGTTAGCGGACGTCAGAGAATCTGTTTACGATGTGGACAAAATTGCCAAGATCCTTGAGAGTTTGCCGAGCAGCTTCAACGCGCTTATAAGTGCGTGGGATTCATGCGCTGAGGAAATGTAGACGTTTGAGAACCTAACTTCTCAACTTACCAGGGAAGAGAAGTGGCTCATGCTGTACGATTATGTCGTTACAGCGTTTGCGACCCTAAACGTTCAGAAAAATTTCAAAAATATGAAAAGTCAAGCGTCCCACAGTGACTAGAAGAAATATAATCATGGAAAACCAAGTGGTAAGAAGAATATAAAATGTTTTTACTTTGGCCAAACGGGTCATATAAAAAACAGTGACGTAACTGGCTGGAGAAAAACAGGGATCGAAGTAAGGATAAGTCAAGGCATGTTTCTTTGAGTGCTGAACACAAAAATTTATCTGCTTCTGGATGTGAAACTGTGTAGCTGGCTGTCAGTCCTGCGTAAAAAACCTTTACTTATCATAAGGAGTGGTTTTCTGTTCTAAAACCAACAGACTATCTGAATGTCGTACAGATTGGGGATAATGCATACGTTTAAACTGAAGGTATCGAGTCTGTGGAAGTGAATGGGCAGTGGGAGCTTCGCACACTTGGAAATACGTTATATGTTTTGAAACTTAAGAAAACTCTATTATCAATAGGGGAAGTGATAAGTAAACAGTTCAGGGTGATTTTTGATGAAAGCAAAAATGAAGTGCAGATTTCCAGGACAGAATCGATCTGTTGTAATGGAAATAAAAATGGCTAATCAATGTTACAAGATGCTTTTTAAGAATAGAATCACTGAGCAGGCAAATTCAGTGGAGGAATCAGTGAAGTTATGGCATGAACGACTGGGACATCCAGGCATCAATAACTTCAAGACCATAGCAAGTCAGGGACTATTACCAGGGTTAAAGGTGAACAACATTGTCAAGTTGTTTTGTGAGTCGTGTAAATTTGGTAAGACACATTTACTGCCGTTTTATGAAAATCTTAGTCCTCGTGAAAGTAAACCTGGTGAGCTCATACACACTGATGTATGTATGAAATTGCCAGTTACGGCACTGGTAGGAGCTAATTATTTTATGCTATTTAAGTATGACTGCACTTCATATAATTTTGTTGATTTTGTAAAGTACAATAGTAATGTTTTTGATTCGTTCTTACAATTCCAGCATATGATATACTCGTGAATACAAACTGGAAACAAAATAAAAGTACTTAAAAGTGATAATGGTCATGAATTTGTAAACAAAAAATTTACAGAGCATTTTAAGAAAATTGGAACTATCTGCTAGAGAACAGCTCCGTACTGTGTGGAACAGAATGGGCGTATCGAGTGGGAAAAATGATCAATTATAGAATGTGCCAGGACCATGTTGATTGATACAGAACTCCCAGAAGCACTGTGGGTTGAAGCAGTAAATGTGAGTGTTTACATTTTAAATCAGCGGCCAAGCATGGTAAACAATAACGTGACACCGTTAGAGATGTTTACTGGAAAAAAGATAACCTTGAAGCACATGCGTACATTTGGAGCAGACGTTTATAAGCATATACTCAAACAAGCTCATACTAAATTTGAAAGAAAACCTAAGAAGGCAATTTTTATTGGTTATGACGGTAATAGTACTAACTACAGATTGTATCATCCCAGTATAAGGAAAGTGACAGTAGTTCTGGATGTTGATTGTAATGAACAAATGACTAAAGGTGCTTTAATTAATGACCCAGAAATTTAATCTATAATTGAACTTCACAGAACAATTAACCTAAAGAGTAAGAATTTGAGGAATGTGTATCAGAGTCTGAGGAAAATTCCGAACCAAAAGAAAGAGTTATACAAGACAAGAGAGGTACAGGGCCAACACTTCGTAAAAGAGATATTAGAAGGCCACCGAAACGATTTGACGTCTGTCAATAACAATTGAAACAGCATGTGCAGCAATTTATGAGGTGCCTCAAACGGACCAAGAAGCATTAAATGACCAGTATTCTAAGGAGTGGATCCCTGCTATGGAGGAAGATATGACATCTTTAACTAATTATGAAACTTGGACCATAACATATCTAGATTCGAATGGACAAGCTGTAAGCTGCAAATGGGTATATAAAAAAAAAAGACCAGATGGGCGTATCGAGCGATTCAAAGCACGGCTATGCGCAAATGATAGTCACAAAAGGCAGGCATCGGTTATACGGAAACATTTTCACCAGCCATCAGGTACGATTCTATCAGAATACTTCTTGCACTTGCAACGAGCTATGATATGAAAGTGATAGAGCTTGACATAAAAACTGTTTGAAGAATTGTTTATAAAACAGCCAGAATGTTTCAAGAAGGGTGATTTAAATATGGTCTGCAAGTCGAGGAAGAGTTTATATGGGCTGAAGCCCATTGCTGAAATAAGAAATTCCTGGAATGTTTAAACTCATTTGAATTAAAGCCTTAGGAATCAGATAGATGTGTATTTAGAGCAACGATTGATAATGTTGAAGTTTGACTTGTATTATGTGTGGATGACAGAATGCTAATAAGTAATTGCTCAGAAATGTTGGTACGTGTGATAAGAGAACTTAAGGCACAGTTCGAGATTAAAGAAGATGACTGCAATTATTTTGTTGGAATCAAGATCTAAAGAGATAAAACAGATAATAAAATGTTTTAAGTCAACAAGGATACCTTGAGAGATCAATGAACAAGTTCTCTATGCAAGATTGCAATCACAATCGAAGTGATGGAAAATCTAAGGAGTTTCTTGACGTACCTTATCGTGAAGCAGTTTGAAGTTTGGTGTTTCTTGCAATAGTGACACGTCCAGATATCACGTTCGCAATTAATTTGACCAGTCGTTTTATAAATGAGCCACATTATATTCACTAGACATCCGTTAAGAAGATAATTCAATATCAAGCTAAGACTAGGAGTTACGGTATTTGCTACCCAGTAAAGCAACATGAGTTAACGGTATATTTAGTTGCTGGGGATAAAACAACAATAAAATCTACAACTGGATATATCAGTCTCTTAGGAGGATCACCAGTCACCTGGTCATCTTATCGACAAGGGTCTGTCAGTAGGTAAGCTACAGAAGCTGAATATATAGCAACATCTTTAGCAGCTCAATAAACCGTGTGATTAAGAATGATGCTCATGGAACTTGATATAATCTCCAGTGATCCTACTATTCTCTTTGTGGACAACCAAAGTGCAATTAGGTTAGCTAAGAACTGTGAGCATTACAAACTGACTAAACACATTAATGTTAAGTACCCTTATGTGCGTGAATGTATGGAAAACAATGTTAGAGTTATTTGTTATGTGCGCCTTGAGAACCAACTAGCAGATTTTTTAATTAAGGCTTTATCACAAAATAAATTTGGTATGAATCGTTAATCTGTGTCAATTATAGATATCAATGAACAAAGAGTGGGAATGTTGAGTAGATGAATCACGCAGTATTTGCTTTGTTCATGTTAAGTAAAATATGCTACTAGGTCTTCGTCACTTCCAATCTCCCCAATCTTGTTTGTTTGTATATGGCGTCAGTTAAACTAACAATGTGGTTTAATTTTTATTAAATCATTTTTATATGATTGGCTTATACTTTATAACTCTATGTCTTAACATAAGCTAGTTAAAAATAATCAGAATAAAATAATATATACATGTAAATTAAAAAATACAAGTAAAGCGAGTTCAATATGGAAATCAAAATAAGCATTCGGGATCCTCCTAGGACACCTAATAGGAATTAGCTCAACCCTAATTCGATAGGCAGAGCTCGATATTTTGGGTGAATTCAACTGATATTTTAGTAGCTCAAACTATTATTGAATTACGTCCAAATTCAGACCACGTTGACGTTTAGTGTTAACACGTGTCAACCTATCACAGCACAACATATCAGCTCCAAATGATTATTACACTGCTCTGATGTATCATACGTATTGTGTCGTTTGGACATGAAATCGTTGTCAGTTGACTTCTTGATTCTGATCAGAGCACACCATTTTGTGTATGATTTGTTTATTTGAATAGTAAAGTGGCTGGACTAAAATGGATAAAAGACTTATCTGAACTTGATGAAGATGAGGAGAGTGTAACAGATATTAGTATATCATTATCTGAACTTGATGAAGAGGAGAGTGTAACAGATATTAGTATATCATTATCTGAACTTGATGAAGATGAGGAGAGTGTAACAGATATTAGTATATCATTATCTGAACTTGATGAAGATGAGGAGAGTGTAATAGCTATTAGTATATCATTAGCTGAACTTGATGAAGATGAGGAGAGTGTAGCAGATATTAGTAGGCCTATATCATTAGCTGAACTTGATGAAGATGAGGAGAGTGTAACAGATATTAGTATATCATTAGCTGAACTTGATGAAGAGGAGAGTGTAACAGCTATTTGTATGTTAATTACACTGGAACATACGAGAGAGTTGATACATCCCATAAATGCCGAGAGGGGTGAATTTGGTGAATTTCATAATTTATTGCCTGAACATTTGAAAGCTGAAGAACGGCTCATAATGTACACTAGGATGTCAGTAAAAGAGTTTTCTACCCCTCAATATTCCACAGAAATATAAATAAAAAATAAACTAACTTAACTCAAGAGTCATTTATGATGCTTCGACACGTCTTGATGAAAGTATGGATGTCCAGTTCTTGGGATGATGCGTGTCACGACATGTTAACACACATTTTGACTTCAGCTAACACATAACATGTCACAACACAACACATCACAGCAGTGTGAGCTCTTCAATATAATTTGTTGGAATGGTTTTTTCACTAAAAGTCATAACACGTGTTAAAACAAAAAGTCAGCCTAATTTGAATTTGGCTTTTAAAACTACACTACAACGCGTGAAAGTGACAATGTTAGATAGTAACTTGGTAAGTGTGTATTGTTCAAAGAAGTGATGATGCATTAGTAATTTATTTTATTTATTATTCTGTTTTATGTTTCTATTATCGATTTAGTAATAATATCCTAAAATTAATTGTGTGCTTTTTTAAAATCAATTATTACAAATTACATTACCGAAAAATATTCCAGTTCACGTGTATTTGATCAGGCTGGGTGGATGTTATACAATAATAAACGTTGTAATGGCGATAATGCCGTTCAAGTATAGTCTGAAGGAAATATAAGAACAAGCAAGCCTCTATTAACTGACATAAATACTTCTTATAGCTATTGTTCTAAATGTCCAGTAGAAGGTTAGTCTCTTAGTCTACACTGCCACTAAGTAATCTCAATGTCTAAATGGTTATAATTTCAGGTTTATAATCTAACCATTGTTAGCATAATGCTATGATAACATAGTTTCCATGACAAGTGTATTTTGTCCACAGATCCCTGATTACTACCGTATTGTGAAACATCCCATGGATCTCTCAGACATTGCTCGAAAACTGAGGAACATCATATATGAGACCATAGAGCAGTTTGTTCACGACTTTCGTCTCATATTCTACAACATCCGGCTTTATAATGAGGTGACACAATCCCTAGATAATATTTAAGAATCATTAATTTAAATTTTATGTTTTAGCCTGTGGCTTATTAAAAAAATCCCTAAGTAGAAACCATAATTAAATATTAGCCTACTGATATATATATATATATATATATATATATATATATATATATATATATAATATATATATTGATGCCAAATCTTTAGTGGTTGGCTAGTCCTTGCACAAATATTGATAATTCGTAGAAATAAACTGATTTGCCCATAATTTGGAGTTTCATAGCCATACAATTCGGTACTTGTGGATTATTATTATTATTATTATTTATGTGTAATTTTAAGTCCATTTGATGCGGGAAAAAAGGGTTAACGTGTGCGTTGATAACAACTGTTTCCAGCCTGTGTCTGGGTCAGTTCAGTAAAATACCTCCATCTTCCTCTGTCCTTCCAATATTTTTGGTCCTTTAATCGCTTCTGTTTTTTCCTCTCCCTTGCACACTTTCTGTTATCCGCTCCTCCCATAGTTTGGTAGACATTGTGGTATTTTTCTTACATAACTCATCTCCATCATTCTCTTTGGTATTTTATCCTTTTCCATCATCATTACATGCCCATACCATCTCAGTATGGCTTCATCTACTATCTCATGTACTCCATGTATTCCCACTCTTTCTCGGATAACTTCATTCCCAATCCTGTTTCTCCTCGTGACAGCTAACTTGCTCCTCACAAACTTCATTGCCATGACCTCCACTTTCCTAGTCTCTCTTACATTTAATGTCCATGTTTTTGTTGCATATGTAATTATAATTACAAAGTATGCCCTATACAACACTTTCCTACATGCCAAGGTCACTTATTTATGATATAGCAGATCTTGTACACACCCATAGAACAATTACCCCTGCTGCCCTCTTATAATTAGATACTCTATACGCCTATCCTTCACCTCAATCACGCTTTAAAGAGATTCTACACCAAGTATATTTTTCAGCTCTACGCCATCCAACTTTATAGCTTTACTAGGCCCTATCCTCTTCCTTATCATTACCATCACTTCACACTTAACCGAGCTAAATTTCATTTACACTATTTAACCTCCTCATTCCATTCCTGTAGCTGTTCCTGTACTTCTTCCTTTTTCCTCCATACCTTCAAGTCAGCAGCAAACATAGTGGCTTTCATTATTTCCTTAGCGAGTTTCCTTTTCACTTAATTCATGACCATTTCCATTACCATTACTAATACGTTAGTAGTGGTGAGAGTGCTCTCCTCTACTTCACTCAATTATTTATTTGTAACCCCTCTGTCCACCCTTTCTCTATCGTAAGTCAGGTGTGGATGAAATAACTGTGTAAAAGATAAGACCGCAGGAAAACAGGAATTCAATGGTTATACAAGGCGTTGGAAGTGATATGGAAGTAGAAAAAGATACTGGAAGAAGGGAATTACAATATGAATTTTTAAGAAAAGAGACAGAGGTGGATGAACTAGAGGGAATAACGCTGATGTCCCACTGTACCAAAAAAATGGAAAAAATACTGGAAAAAATAATAAGAAAAAGATAAAGAGAATATGAGTTGTGTTACAAATCATAACACAACCTATGTTCTCCTTATACATAATCTTCACTCTCATTACAATATAGCCTCCTCCATCACTTTCCAGAATTAATTCCTACCCACATTATCCATAAATACAGTTACAAAGTCCTTCCCAAATTCATATCGTCTTTCTATCAGCTGTCTTATAGAGAACAATAATTTTATTGTAGACCTTGTTCTTAAAGTTTATGCTGTTACTCTCCACCTGCCTTTAATTTTTCTTTCTTATTCTTTCTTCCAGTCTTCCGTGATTTTGTTATACTTTCATATCACTTTAAACACCTTGTATAACCATTGAATTGCAGCTTCTCCTGTGGTTATTATCATTTACACAGTTAATTCATCCACACCTGGTGATTTTCCTTGTTTATTTCTCTTTTATGCATCCTCCACTCATTTCATGTGGGACCTACTTCCACCTTGTCTGCTCATTCTTCATACTCCTTTGCTTACCTTTCAGCCATTTCCTCTTCCAGGTTGAAAATAATCTTAAAATATATTCTTCATAGTTAGATTTCTTATTCTCCTGTTTTAATCCTTCTTCCTTCTTCATTCCTTATTCAAACTCCTTGTATTTTCTCTCTCACCCTGTTTTTTCCATAGCTATATAACACCTTATTGGTTCCTTACACATTCCTTTCCAGTATCTCTGTCTAATTTTGCATCTAGTCCTTCCTGGCTTACTATATCAATTGCTTAGCTCTTCTCTTCTCCTCTCTATATTCTTTCCCTGTTTCCTCATTTCTATTCTTAGAACTCCTTCTGAATGATTTGTTAGTATCCTCCACTGCTTCTTTAACTCTGTCGTTCCACCACGGTATCTCCTTCAACTCCCTCTAACATACATGCACTGCAGCTATCACCAAATATTTCTTAACCTTTCCCATTCCACCTCTACAATTTACATCTCATCCTTAGGCACTAAGCTTCTTGTCTTTATTAAATGCAGTTCTCTTTCCTTTTCATTTGTAAGCCTCCCCACCCTTATTCTTCTTTCTTGCTTAACTACGTTTCTCCTAGACTTCTATCTCTCTATGTCTGTCACTAGCAACCTGTGATTATTATTATTGAACACACATATCATCACTTAACCTTTACCGTCTGCCTTTGCATTTTCTTGTCCATAAAGAAGTAATCTATAACAGTCCTTTTCTCTCTATTCCAACTGTATCTTGTAATTGTATTGCTTTCCATTGTATTCTTGTACCAACTGTTAGCCACTTTCATTCCATGCCATGCAAATAGTTCCAGTAGCCTTTTACCTTCCTCATTTATTCCTCCCCTCCATCATGTCTTAACAACATCCTCAAACCCTTCTTTCTCTGTCCCAACTCGGGCATTAAGGTATCCCATCACTAATTGCCTTTCCTTTACACAGTACTTCTCTAATAATTAGAAATAAAAGTTATTTTTGTTTAAATTCTTCCTTCCCACCCAAAGGACATACAACTATGCGTTTAGAAACATAATATTAATTCAGTCCTACAATGCCAGTTCATTATCATGTTTTGGTGAGCCGTGTACTATCTTGCTGTTACTTTATCCTCTGTCGGATGCAAACATAATATTTCATCTTCTTGAGTCTATCTGTCTAACTGTCCGGATGCTAGTTCAACGATAACTCCCAAATGCGTGGATCAATTTAGCTAAATTTGGCCGGGACCTTCTTTGAACCTAGTCTGAACAAAAATGTTATTGCTCTTTCAAACTGATTATACGTTTTAGTGTGGTGGTTTCTCTAAATTATTTTAGTTTAGTAGTTCATCAAAAGTGATTTGAATTTAAAATTCTAAGGAATTGATCAATATCTAAGTCATGTTTTTGTTAAATTTTACCTTGTTATATTCAGAGAATGGCTTCTTAAATCACGTTAAAAAGGCTATAATCTGCGAATATAATGTATTATTGATTACAGTATTTATTGTATTTTCTCTAATTCGCTCATCAAAGTGAAATAGCAACTGAAAATCCCAGGATAAATTATTGGAGAAATTTCAACTTGGTGTTGTTCTACAACTCTGAATGAACTCAGTGATATCTAATCTGAATGACACTACTTGTTTTGATTAGATAGATAGAGACCATCACGGATGAGGATATCGGCAGATATATTATCATGGCGAATCGTGAATGGAAACTAGCATGGATATTAGATAACATTTGAATCTAAGAAATACATTATTATCGATGTACAGTAGAACTCCAATTATCCAGATTAATGAGTTCCGGACGTGATCCGAATATTCAGAAATCCGGATGGATGGCTTAATCATTTAATTAAGGAAATATTTCTAAATAAAACGCAAAATATACTCTAAAATAACTTTATTTATAGTTTTTTTCAATATTACAGCGAAGTGTAATCACATTATAGTACTGTAGTAAAACATACAGTAAGTTTAAGCTTTTTGCTACTATAAACAAGAATAACATGAATATGAATGGGGAGTGGTGATGGCATGCGGCTTAAAATGGCAGAGTGGCCGGCAAGAAAATACCATCGCCATTCACGGCGACGCAGCTTGATAAATTCCAGTACTGTACAGTATAGCAATTATAAAAAACAACACTATATACTGATAACGATCCGGATGACTGGAGTTGGAATAAATGAAGTTCTACTGTACTAAGACTTTGTTAATAGTGTGCCGTGAACGTCACAAGTGGTGTTAACGGAAAGTGCCGCTAGAAGGCACTCTACACCCACGGACAAGTTACTCAGGTGGTGGTCGCATCTTGTGTACCATAGTGTCAGGGTGGTAATTACATATGGTAACGGTGCGATCTGGGTTTAAATTGGCGTTCATATGATCTTTGCACACTTTTAGGGAAGATAGTTTGAAAAGTTCTTGAATACGGGCCCCACGTTGGGCGCCAATTATGATGTTCTGGAATATTACTGCACCGCGATGGACGCCAATTGAAGTGTTCTGGTTCGACACGTTGAGCGTCGATTGAAGTTACACCGTTTGATTAGCTGGTAATTGCCTCGTGGTCGAGCACTAATTAAATCGGTCCGGTTTTTTGATGTTGTGAGTTAATTGGTATTTATAGCCCCGTGATCGAGCGCCAATTAAAGAATTATAATTAATATTACACACTTATTATTTTGACATGTTTTTATTTATGAATCTCTGTTTATTTAATGAGAAAATAGATCATGTCGAAATATATACGCGGCCTATTGTATGAGCGCGGACAGGTGTTACTGGACGCCAAGTGCCCAAGTGAGTTCTGTCAGTATTGGACACCAACTGCCCTTTACGTTGCACCATTCTTCGTATATATCCCTTGCTCATGGAAGCTTCGAGAAGGTTTAGTTTAGAAAAACAAAATACAAGACAAAAACATCTCTGTTTCACTAGAAGCTTCGAGAGCCGGAAATGACTCAAGTTACATTTTAAAATCTCTCTTCGAACCTTCGAGAAGAGGAAGTTATTATTTGAAATATATATATTGTCAACCTGACTTGACTAATGTCACGTGCGTGACGTCACTTACAGTAGCGTGTACCTTCTTAGAAGAAGAAGTGCTTTAAGCGCCATTTAATATACTACATAATTTAAATAAAATTAAATACGTTTATAAAATTAGGACGATATTATTGTCAATGCTTTCACATACTTTTCAGGGGCAAATCAATTACATTACAATACCCCCCAAAGTGTATCTGAAAGTAGAGACTTAAGGCCCGTTGACACGGTGTTAGTTGACTAATGCAAGTACACTAATTTGGCTGCGCGCGCACAGATTGCACCGTGTAAACAGACATGCAAGCTTCTAACAAGCAAGTCCACTTGCAAATGAAAAAGTTGGTCACCTTCCAACTTTACTAATGCAAGTAGACAATTCAAAATGGCGGCAACTAAAGAATTGCTTGTGCGGGGGACACTTATTTGTGGAATGTTATGAAATGGATGAGTTTTTGTGCAATTTTAAGTACAGAAATTATAAAGATAAAATGGGAGGGAAATTGCACTAGAGGGTATTGTAAAGTTATATCAGGTGTACATATTCTCTATAATAAAATAAAATAAAATTTTAGGCCTACGTAAATTTTACAAATGTTCCTTGTGAGAGATATTATTTAATATCGGTAAACAAATGGTATCAATAATTTTAACAAACCATTATTTCCTACCAATCAACATGGCATGTATAATCTTTTTTATATACGATCACAAAATATAATACAACTTTGTAGTACCGTGATTAGTTCCGGCAACATAATATTCGCGTTATCGGCAAGTAAGGTATGAATGGCCGATGGTTTTCACGCGAAAAACTCTAGGCGCGTTTTCCAATCTCCATATTTGACACTTTAACCAATCTTTATAAGTTTTAATTATAAATGTTCAGCCCCCATACTTCAAACACTTTAGTAATGCTTTGGAATCTTGAGTAGATACATAATATAATATTATTATCGTATAGCAAACCAGATAGTCTATATTTAAACCAATCTACAAATTAATCAATTATTATTTTTAAGGAATATTTTAGGCCTAGCAAGCTCGCATTTAACAAATGATTTTGTTATTAGTATATCAAAATTTAAAACAGGGTTTAAAAAATCCGGCGTTAGGCCCATTTAAAAAAATCCCAACAAATTAATTAAGGCCAATTTTTTTTTTTTTTAATTTTTAGGTCTAGCTAGGATTTAACAAGATATTTTGTTATTAGTATACTAACATTTAAAACAGGGTTGAAAAAATCTGGGTTGGACCTATTTAAAAAAATGCCCTACCGAGTTTGGTTGTATTGGGATTTATTGACCTTATTTGAGTTTAATTTTATTTAACATGTGTTCTAAATATGTTAACAAATCAAGTAAAATAATTTAATAATTATTTGGGATCAACTAAAATATATTTTAATGTATTAAGGAACTAAGAAATAGGAGACACACTAATCACTAACTTTTTTTATGTTGGCTATATAAAACCATTTTTATTAAATAGGTAAACTAATTATGATAAATTGCGTTTACTAAGAAATTGTTATTTATGTGGTTGCCCATACTTATTCTAAATTCACCCTTACTATCTCCTAACACATAAACGTAATTAGCATATGCGTATAAATTATCCAAACGAAAAATGAGACCAGTGATAAAAAAAAAAGGCTCCAATAGAGAGACCAGTTATCACCACTCTTCATTTTCAGCCATGTTTTTATAAGCGCTACTAATACAAGTGAAAAATACGTGTCAACACAACTAACATGTTAGTAAGCTAATACCACTAAACTTGCATTAGTCCACTAATATCGTGTCAACGGGCCTTAAGTCGTATACTTTCTGATACACTTTGCTAAAAAAAAAAAAAAAGACGAGAAAAGACGACATGATCATTTTTCGCACACCCTGTATAAAATTTCACAAATAACAATATTTTGAAACATCCTGTATAAAATTTCACAAATTGGATAAATTTCAATAATTTGGAACACTCTGTATAATGTTGTTCTTGAATGATAATAATATTTGAAGTGGTGTTCTCCGACTGTAAGTTTACATGAAGTATATATATATATATATATATTTTGAAGTTATATAAATCAAACATTAAAATATAAAATGTAATAAAAAAGTTGAAATTAGATAAATCAAATATCAAGATATAAAATTGTTAAGTATAATTACAATTAATTGAAATAAAATAATCTAAGTTATTATATAAAAATTTGAATTTAACATAAAAATTTGAATTTAATCATTACTAATCAAAGTTTTTTATTTTTTATTAAAAAAACAAAATTCGTTGATATAACGTCCTTAAGATTGATTAAAATACATTAAACTTTTTAATAAAAAAATGGAATTTAATTGTTAGTAATCAAAGTGTCTTTTAATCATTTATTGGTTTAAACACTTCGTTGCAATTTATTTATTTCAATGATCCTTCACGGATCAACTTTTAATTATTAGTATTACTATGATGATCCTTCACGGATCCACTTTTACTATTATTATTATATTGACATACTTAACACTCTTAATGCTACACATACTCTTAAAAACCTGACGGCCAAATTCGCTATATGAGCCATCACTTAAAATACATTTATTGAATAATTAACTTAAAAACACAAAAGAATAATTCACAAAATTAATCCAATTACTTAAAAGATAATATAATTACATTGTTTCGGACAGAGAAAGGATAATAACAGAACATCTGAATCACCTTACCAAAATTTTTTTTTTATGAGAATACCTAATCTTAAAACAAATTTAAAATACTTGAAATATTTAGACGATAATCTTGGAATCATAAAGTACGTTTAAAATGTGTATGAAATTATATATCATACCATTATAAAATATTGAATTTTTTTTTCCCTTCTTAATTGAATAATTAATTTCTCATTAGTGAAAAAAAGTCTTTACCTGCATCTTTCTCTGTTGATTACAACCTTTTGAATGTTGCCTTAGGCATTTAAAAAATGAAATTATAATTTTTTTTATAGTAGCCTAATTAGGTTTAACACCCTAATTAGCTCTTATTATCCTTGTTAATACATCATTATTACATCACGTGATCACAGAATACCCTTTTAAACTTCTTCACAATCTCCTCAATATCTTTAAACTTTAATCCAGAACTAACCATTGGATATTCATCACATATTTTTTAGTGGAAAGCTTAGGCCTCTGCCTCATTTATTATAACTGACTCTTTGCTGCGTTATACTAGCTCTATGTTTGTGAATACCTGCTACCTGAACTTTTTGATCCCTTTGACTCACCACTTATAAAAATGAAATTATTCATCATGGCTTACTATATCTAAGTCCATGGCTTAATACACCTCAAAACCTCACTCAATTCTTCTCAACGCTGCTAGATTCCCTCGGGCCATCCTTAAACTCATAACGACGATTAATTAATCTAGATCATGGCTTGCCCATAGCTAAGACCATATCTGAAAAAACCTTAACTCCTCTCCCTTAACCTCAATGAACCTTATCTCCCTAACCAATACACCTCAAACCAAAAGACCTCAACTTCACTATCTAAAAAAAATGCTTTAAACAAGACTCTACTGGCCTCTTATTTCCACTCACCTTATACTGTAATAAGCACTCAAGTGTATATCTAAATTAATTTCTCTAGATATCTTAGATCTTACTCTTCAGCTTATTATCTTTACTCTGTGATTTCATTACTATCTTAATCAATATCTTCTTAAACTCAATAAAATTCAATCAATTAAATTTAAAATGACCCCCCACCTAAATATTAAAATCCTTATCTTGATTAAAAAAATGCATCATTGATGAAATAATATATTTATTCAGATTCCCAAGATTGTCTATTAATTAATCAAACTTCCTAACTTTTTCTTAAATTGAAATTATATAAATTTTTTAAACTCAAAATTGCCCTGTTAGCCTAATTTTTACTCAAATTATTACTTAAACAATAGTTTACAATTAACAAAAATTATTACCTACTCTTAGAATATACTTACACCCTAATCTCTCCTCGCGTGCTTTAAGGGTTCCACGCACCTCCAGCTGACAAACTAAACCATGCCCTCACCTAACATTCTATTCGATGTTATCCCTTGCATGCTTCTAAGGGTCCATGCCCCCTCCTGCTGACAATTTTAACTAATGGGATAAATCTAACCTGCTAAAATACATCTTTTTAATATTTAAAGATTCCATGTACATTATACCGGGTTCGACTCTGACTTATTGAACTAAAATTTTTTTTTAAAGAATATTTATTTTGTCTTTCATGGCCAAAGTCATCTTGTGTCGTCTTACTTTTTAAACAAAGATGTTTGTAAATGTCACCCATGTCAAAGGATTTTTGACTACCTGTCTATTTTATTTTTGAAACTAAGAAGACAATAAAATATGTTGTCGACTACTTTGAGACTTTAAGTGCGATGTTGAAATAACAATGAACAAAGATGACCACCTGGAGACTTGAAAAATATTGTTCGTGCTAACAAATAAAAACCTTTCCCACGTTATAAAAGAAGGATTAACTTTTCCCTTTTCAGAAACAAAAAGATTAGCGTCACTTTTGGTAGTTGCTGTCGTTTATGGTTTCTTTACAATTTCATTTTGAGGTGTGTCACCCTCCTTACTCACTTCAAAATAACACGCAGTTGCAGAGTTGTGTTTACAGTTGCTTATTTTGTGGCACAATATATAAGTATATTTTAACCACTGCGTATTTCCTAGGAAAGAAAAAGCCATTTTAGCATCTCTCTCATCTTGTTAGTTATTGTGCTACAGGTCCAGGTTCGATCTCTTCCATAGCCATTTTACTTTTTTTTTTTAGGTAATTACAATCCTGTTCCTATCCTTTATAATTAATGTAGCTGAAAACTGTATAATTAGAGTTACATGATATTTACTTACATACTAATTGCAGTTATATAATTGTATTTAAATATTATCCTTCTAAAATTAAAATGTTAGTTATCCGACGTTTTAAATTCCTGCTAATACCTCCTGGGTCGATACTTTCTGTGGGACGTATTGAAAGAAACTCTTTATTTTTCTTTTTAGTTTCCTACCTAGTCTCTGGTTTGATTTCAGACTGGACTGTTTTCTACAGTTAGAACTCTTTTTAGATCGTAGCCTCTGGTTCGATCTCTGATAGGATCTTTTGGATTGAATTGTAGTTTTAGGTTCAACCTCAGATTGGGTTGCAGTCTCTCGTTCGGTCCCTGTTTGCATCGTAGTCTCTGGTTCGATCTCTAACTGAATTGGAGTATCTTGTTCGGTCTCTTCGCATTGTAGTCTCTGGTTCGATCTCTGACTCGATCGTTTTATATGGTTCAATCTCTAACTGAATTGGGGTATCTGGTTCAGTCCCTGTTTGGATTATATTATCTGGTTCACTCTCTATATCATCTGTCCAAGATTTTGCTTTATTTTCTAGGCCTGATAAAATTATCTCTATTTTGACTTTTTCGTTTATTCTTTCTCCTTTAAATTTTGGAATAAGTGCTAGTGACGTTTCTCTTAGTCCCTTAGCAAATAGGTTGGTAGTATCGTGTAAGTTACTAGATTCCCCTAGATTTGTTTGATTTTCAACCACAAAATCGGTAAGTTTTTTATCTAGTTTTTCCACTGCCTTATTAACGATCCCATCTATCTGTTCTTTAATTAAAATTTTATTTGTGTCTTGCTGAGAATCAAGTAATGACTTTACCTCATTTATTTCTTTTTCAAGGTTGTGTTGGACCACCTTTACATTAGTTTGTGTGTGTTCTACCTGTTGCTTTAACCCTTTAATTGATTATTCTTCTACCATTTCTATTTTATTTTTATTAGCTGAAATATGTTCCATTAACTTGAACTGTCCTTTCCTTAAGTTTTCTTGCTTCTCAATCAAAATCTGTTTTACTTTTTCCTGTTTAGTTTCCTGGCTACCTTTATCTATTTTCTGATTAGTTTCCTGGCTACTTTTATCTATTTTCTGATTAGTTGCTTTTATTTCCTGTCTACTTTGATCTCTTTTCTGATTAGTTTCCTGGCTACTTTTCTCATTACTCGCTACTATTTGCTGTAACATTTTCATAATTTGGGTTAAATCTACTACTGGTTGCTCCATTTTTTGTTCTTTATTCTTTTCTCTTTCTTCCTCATCTACTATAACATTTCTTTCTTTTTCTGTCCTATCTCCTTCTCTCTCTCTCCCTCTGCAAATGACTCTTCATTGTCCTGTTCACTTTCTCTTATTTCCTCATCTGATTGTTCTAGACCTAACTGATTCCTAGGTCTATTTTCAGCTACCTCTTCAGAATAGCTACTAGCGTCACTATTATCATTTGAATCTGCCATTTTTAAATTATTGTTCCCTTAATTTAAATCACAAAAAAAAATTTGCTGTTCCACCCCCAAAATGCACAAATGACATAAAATAATTCTTCACTAATTAATTTAAGTTTCTGTTGATGACTTATCTGTGATCTCTTCTTTATACTCGTCTCCACCCCCAGTCTTCTCTTTGGTGATGGTTGATGGTACGCTGCTTCCTGCTTATCTCGGTCCTCGGCGCTGCTTCTTTCTTATCTCGGTCCTCGACGCTGCTTCCTGCTTATCTCGGTCCTTGGCGCTGCTTCCTTCTTATCTCGGTCCTCGACGCTGCTTCCTGCTTATCTCGGTCCTCGATGCTGCTTCCTGCTTATCTCGGTCCTCGACGCTGCTTCCTGCTTTATCTTATCTCGGTCCTCGGCGTTGCTCTGCTGCTTTATCTCGGGGAGGTATCTCGTGCTGCCTTCATCGGTCCTCGGCGTTGCTCTGCTGCTATTGTCGGTGATTCACCTCTAATTACCTCGGGGAGGTATTTCGTGCTGTATCTCGGGGAGGTAATTCGTGCCCCTAAGTTGGGAAGCCAATTGAAACGTTCTTGAATACGGGCCCCACGTTGGGCGCCAATTGAAAGTTCTTGAATACGGGTCCCTCCGTTGTGCGCCAATTATGATGTTCTGGAATATTACTGCACCGCGATGGACGCCAATTGAAGTGTTCTGGTTTGACACGTTGAGCGTCGATTGAAGTTACACCGTTTGATTAGCTTGTAATTGCCTCGTGGTCGAGCACTAATTAAATCGGTCCGGTTTTTTGATGTTGTGAGTTAATTGGTATTTATAGCCCCATGATCGAGCGCCAATTAAAGAATTATAATTAATATTACACACTTATTATTTTGACATGTTTTTTATTTATGAATCTCTGTTTATTTAATGAGAAAATAGATCATGTCGAAATATATACGTGGCCTATTGTATGGGCGCGGACAGGTGTTGCTGGACGCCAAGTGCCCAAGTGAGTTCTGTCAGTATTGGACACCAACTGCCCTTTACGTTGCACCATTCTTCGTATATATCCCTTGCTCGTGGAAGCTTCGAGAAGGTTTAGTTTAGAAAAACAAAATACAAGACAAAAACATCTCTGTTTCACTAGAAGCTTCGAGAGCCAGAAACTGACTCAAGTTACATTTTAAAATCTCTCTTCGAACCTTCGAGAAGAGGAAGTTATTATTTGAAATATATATATTATCAACCTGACTTGACTAATGTCACGTGCGTGACGTCACTTACAGTAGCGTGTACCTTCTTAGAAGAAGAAGTGCTTTCAGCGCCATTTAATATACTACATAATTTAAATAAAATTAAATACGTTTTTATAAAATTAGGACGATATTATTGTCAATGCTTTCACATACTTTTCAGGGGCAAATCAATTACATTACAAGTTCGCTCACTTAGTGAACTATTTGTGAAATATTACTGTAAGAAAACATACCTATTTAAGAATATATTATATCGTGTTTGTATGCAGTTTTGAATATTTGCTTTGAAAACACTCCGATACAAAAACGTGTACAAGCTTGTGTTTTTAGAACAAATAATCCTGGCTTTCTCTTTAAACAAAAAGTCCCCAGACTTCCAGATCATATACAAGCATATCCGTTTGTGAACCATCTTCCAGAAAGGGAGCGTTTATTACAAGAAAGGCGCTACATTGTCGCAGAGGTTTGATGAGCTGCTAGAGGACAACTTTCCCGGTTGGGAGTTCAAGTCGATCACAGGCAGCCCCAGAGAGTTGAACACCAACCCGACGCTGCGGTACAGAGCTTTCGACGACCACAGGAAGTCTACAGCAAAACACTTATCACAGCACAATTCCCAGGCGAGTTCTCAACCACATCTTACAACTAAGGTTGTCTTATGGAAATTCGTTATTTTATAAATACAATCTCGCAGTTTATGGTCAGCAGGACAGGCAGCGTGATTGGGAGAAACTAGAACCACGTTCAAGATATTGACTGGCAAATCCAATGGAAAGAGTCGATTATAAATACCTAGATGTAGATGGCAGGATAGCATTAGAATGGATCTGAAAGAGATAGAGTGTAATTAGGTGGACTAAAGATAGGGATAGAGTGTTATGAGTTAGACGGGAAATAACCAGCTCAAGATGTGGATAGGTGGCTTACATTTTATGCTGGTGACGAACTTTCTAGTTCCCAAAACCATAGAGTAAGTAAGTAATAAAACTTATTTTAAACTAAGAACTTGCATGGTGAATTCTCTAAAAATAATTATAGATTTGAGAGCAAACTAAAATAATTTCAACAAATTAACTTCTAAGATGCGAAAATAAACCAACCCCGATCTTTAGTTTGAATCAAAAGACTGTTTTTGTAATGATTTGTTGCTGAGCCAATACTCTTTGCCAGGAGGTTCTATTCTAATGGGGCTTCTGTATAAAAGATTTATTTTAATTTAACTTAGTTTAAAAATGACACCTGGACACAAGAACTGAGCCCAGGACCTTTGTCTTACCAGCGCCAATACTCTAGCACTGAGCTATTCCCCAAGTCGCAGATGGTTGTGGTATCTGATAGCTCGTGATAGTATTGGTCATTGATATGTAGCTGACGATTCCACACATCCATCACATACTCGGCATTAAACTATGAGTGAAGACTGGCCCTGATCATGGGACGAGTCCTGAATAGCTCAGTAGTAGAGCATTAAAGCACTAAGCCAAAGGTCCTGGTTTCAAGTCTCGTGTCCAGGTGTCACTTTTAAACTAATTTAAATTAATTCAATTGTGGTCTTCTCCAGAATAGTTTAAGGTATCAACCTCGTGTTAGACTGGCCTGCTGAAGGGTTTCCTACATGTTTTCACACTCTTCTCGCCTAATATTACTTCCTCAGACTTAACCCGGTAGAGTAATTATCACACCTGCGTATAGCCTGGAGTAAGACGAGGTGGTAAATAAAATATTAATAAAGTGTTATTTTGATTTTAAAACAGTTTATTTTGCTGATCATTTTGGAGTATACCAACCTGCAAGCCTTGATCGTACCCACACCCATGACAGTATTCACTGCTTACGACAAGGATGCTGTACCGCTGTTATATGGAAATGATGCCGTATTTATGGCTGAGAATGAAAGTGACTTGAAGAATGCATTAAATAGTTTGAATGTGGTGACAGAATGGATCTTTATATAAATGTCTCCAAAACAAAGGAATAATTGGATTAGGGAATGATTTTAAGCTTATTATTAATGGAAAACTGTTACGACAAGCAGGGCCGGCGCAAGCCATCCATGCAACCCGGGCAATGCCAACAAATGCAACCCCCCTCCCCTTTTCAAATAAATTGTATTAAGGTTTTGTTGATTATGATCTTTTTTAATTCTTAAGAAAAAATAAATTTAGTTCTTTTTAATTTGGGTTAAAAAGAATTAACATCCTATACCAATAACTAATTTTACTTAATACAATTTGTATTTACGTTATTTATTATTATATCTTATCTTAAATTTATCACGTCTGGCTTTGCTGTCAGCAAAAGTTTGAATTAAATTTGGGCGATTTAGAAATTCTATTTACTTGTAAAAGAAAACACAGTTTGATAGTTTACAAACGTTACAAAGCAAATTTTTATAATATAAAATGAAAAAAAAAAATGAAAAATTTGTATAAAATCAGATTAAAATAATTATACATGACCTTATGTAGATTTAGTATGTTCCTATAAGTTTGTAGAATAAAGTTTGGATAGGAGTTACGTGAAAGCGTCGAGTATAGACAATATATAGGTCTACAGTCTGAATGTACTATAGTCTCATTAAAATTGCTTAAAAGCGACTATAATGTTACTATAGACAATTAGGCAAGATTTTTTTAACAAATGGGAAATCGCACTTTCCTCACCTAGAACTCATAATTATCTAATTGTATGCCAAAACTAAAATTAGTATCTTTATGGCAAGCTTAAGTATATTTTATATAATTTTAAAATAATATATTATTTGAATGTAAATTAAATAATTTGACATTTTTCTTTCGAAGACCTAACCTTTTAACAAATACGGTTTATTAAATATAATACATATTTTCACTGCACAAAACAGCAATTAGTATGAAACTAACAGATCACACAATACTTTAAAGTAAAATATTCACAAAAGACAAAAACTTTGTTAATATTTCAGCTCAAAATATAAGATTAATCAGGATAAACGTACGATGACACCGAGTAATTGTGCAAGCTCTATTTAAACCATAGTTTTTCAATGTATGTTCAGCTGTTTTCTGTGAACCACAGGAGTGACAAGAGCAGAGAACAGCTAAATTTGAATGCACTCATGTACTTTTATATCTATATTCAAGATACAGCTCTATAGCACCTTCTGTGCCCTTGTTGACCCATCCTCTGGGCCGGCCCTGGTAACAAGTGAATAATTTGTGTATCTGGGCAGAATGTTCTGTAAAAATGAGGAATAAATGGTGAAATCGACAGACGAGTGAATGCATCTTGGAGAGTAGTTGGATGTATATGAACTAGATGTGACACGGTGGTTTATCAAAAGAAACACAAGAGCAAGGTGAATGCTGTTAGAATGAGATAGCTAAGAAATGTATGCGGAAAAACTCGTGTAGACAGAGTCAGTAATGAATGGGTGCTGAGGGAGTGTGGTTTGAAAAGGAATCCAATAGGTTAATGTGAAAAAAGAGTCTTACGCTGGTTTGGGCATGTTGAGAGGATGAGTGTAGATCGAGTTACGAATCAAATACATGAAGGTAGAGTTTGTGGATCAAAAGGAAGGAGTAGGCCATGTAAGACGTGAGCGATAGTGGCCGCCAAGCGAACCAATAGAAAGAGGAATTCTCATTGTTGCTGTGTACAGTGGGGAAAGAGTCAGGGACGGCAGACAAATGTGTGAAAAAGAGAAATATTTAAGAGTTTTAAGAATAAAAGAGCATGTATGACTCGGTGTATGGATGTTGTTGAAGCGAGTGGAGTATGCAAGGATATGGAAGTGTGGAGAAAATTAACGAGGATGGATTACGTAGGTATTTGAATTTTTTTAAAGCTACAAGCTACCGTAAAGGAATGGTGTGATACGGTATGTATGTATGTGTGTGTATATTTTTAAAAGGTCTAGAGCAGTGGTTCCCAACCTAGGAGCGATCGCCCCCAAGTGGCGATTTGGGTTATCAGGGGGGAAATAAATAAGTGGGGGGCGATGAGTATTCAAAGGGGGAAAAATTAAAATAGTACTGTACAGTAGAATTTGCCGGGTAGCATGAGTCACTGGCTATTCTCAGCCGACGAGTTCACTGCAATCACCCCTCTTCACAGTCCCCCACCTGTTGTTGTTCAGCGCGGCCAACTGGTGACTAAACCCCCTCCCCCTCCTGCCAACACAACACACTTGCCATTGACCTGCATTCGTCTTCAGTCTTCACTAGCCTTTGTGTGCCTCACCATCAGTTTTTGTGCGTGTCTTTTCTGTTTTTGTGCGTTTGTTTTGAAGTGTATAAGTTCATGCACAATGGATTCAAAAAAGAAGAAGTGTCGTCAATACTCAGCTGAGTATTTAAAATTCGGTTTTATCACGTCACCGCAAGATTTGCAGTTTCCACATTGTCTTTTGTGCGATAAAACATTTATTAGTAATGAAGCCATGAAGCCTTCGCGAATGAAAGATCATTTATCAAGAGTACACAGTGATAAAGTGAGTAAAGAACTTAGTTATTTACAACACCTCAAAGCTAAAGCTGTTAAACGGCCTAATGTGAGTGAATTATTTAAAAAACGAGCAACCGATCTTGACAAAGGTCTTCTTGCTTCTTACGAGGTGTCTTTATTGATCGCTAAATGTGGTAAACCTCACACAATTGGCGAAACTCTTGTTTTACCGGCTACCAAAAAAAATGTTGAAATCATGCTAGGCGAGGGCCCTAGTAATAAGATAAGTCAATTGGTTCCTTTGAGCAACAATACTGTTTCCAGGCGAATTGACGAAATGGCCACAGACGTTGAATCCAAACTCACCAATTTGTTGAAAAAAAGTAAATTTGCATTGCAGATTGATGAATCAACTGTGATTGATAACAAAGCAATTTTATTAGCTTATGTGAGGTTTATCAATGAACAAAAGGAAATTACCGAGGAAATGCCGTTTGCTAGAACTTTGATCACTGATACGAAGGGATCGTCGATTTTTAAATTGGTACAAGATTATTTTGGGAAAAAGAGATTCCCCTAACAAACGTGAGCGCTTGTGCAACAGACGGTGCTCCTGCCATGTCAGGTCGTCATGTTGGGTTTCTAGCCCACCTTAAGAAAGAAGTGCCAGAGGTCATCACTATTCACTGTGTCATTCATCGTCAACACTTAGCTGCGAAAAAATTGAGTGGTGTCCTGCATGAAACCCTAAAACTGGTAATTACTGGTGTCAACAAGATTAAAGCTAATTCTCTCAATGACCGTCTGTTCCGACAACTTTGCGATGAAAATGATGAGGAATTCGAACTCTTGCTTCTACATACGGCCGTGAGGTGGCTTTCCAAAGGAAACTGTTTGCGCCGTTTCTTCGAATTATTTGACACGGTTACTGAGTTTCTCGACACGTCTGATCCTGTTTTAAGTGAGAATTTGAAGCAATGCAAGTTGGAACTTGCGTACCTTACAGATATTTTTGAAAAAATGAACGATGTCAATATAAGGCTTCAAGGAAACAAGATGAACCTTATCAAGGCCAAAGGAATTATTTCATCATTCATCGCCAAGTTTGATATTCACAAGGTAAATATTGGCCGTAAAGAGCTGATTCAGTTTCCGACCCTTAAAAAGTGTTCAGTGTCAGCTAACGGGACTCCTGAACTCCCAGAAGACAAAATTCTAATTTTTACTGATCACCTTGACCAGTTAAAAACTGACATGGAATTAAGATTTGAAGATTTGAGCAAGTTACAAATTCCTGATTGGATTCTAGATCCATTCTCGTTTGAAGCTGTGGATAAGCTTGATAACTCTTTGCAGACAGAGTTTCTAGATCTGAAGTATGACTGTGAGGCGAAAATCATTTTCAAGCAGAGCGGTTACGAGTTAGGCTGGGTGAAGATTATGAACACTTATCCACAACTGTGGGGAAAAACTGAACCACTTCTCATCTCGTTCCCGTCAACATATTTAGTTGAAAAAGGATTTAGTTCTGTTGTCCAGCTCCTCACAAAACAAAGAAATAAGTTGGACATTTGCCTCAAAGGAGACTTGCGCCTGAACTTGACGAACATAAAGCCGGATATTCAAGCTTTAACTGAAATCCACCAAGCACAAGGCAGCCATTGAAAAGGTAAAATAAAACAATAACAAATTTTCAAACTTTCATTTATTTTTTCAAATTTTAACTGTCAACTTTCTTAATTTTTCCAGATTCCAATTTAAAAATGAAAACATGTACTCCTGTTTTTTAAATGTACATCAATGATCTTAGTTAATTATTTCACTTCTTTGTTATTTAAAAAAAATCTGTATATGTACATTTTTTTTCTATTTTATTCAAGAGTGACCGGATAAAACTGCTTTGGTTGTTTTTATATACGGTAGTAAAATGGTTTATAATAATAAAACTGCTTTATTATTTACACCTTACTTCAAATTAAAATTAGGCATACAATGAAAATGAAAAGGGGGCGGAAGGTGTTAGTCAACCTCCAGAAAGGGGAGATAGGCCACAAAAGGTTGGGAACCACTGGTCTAGAGGAACCACGAAATTTATATGTAATTATTTACCTATATAGGGCTTTATAAACTCTGGTCTATTTATTCTTAGTAGGGGTCAAGCGTTTTCTAAGTACCTTTTATAAATACTAATCCATATTTAGCTAGTATAAAATACGTTATATTAGATTTTAAAATCTTGCAAAAGTAAATATGCAGGAAACAAATATTTATTATAAGCAATCTTGAATGCTACAGTGTGAGTATTACACGTTACTTCATGCCATCATTTACTTTATAATGATCCATGTCAATAATTTTTATTCACACCACCCATCTTTACTCACAATGAAACTGTTCTCGTCAAAGTATAATATAAGAGGTAAATGGTGTTTTAAAATAGGCACACAATTCACATATCAATGGTTAAAATCGAACTATTTAGCTCGGTCAAGTAAAGTACTATTAAAATTCAGTCAAAATTTGGTCATAAGCACGTGAATCAGCCGAAATATGGCCCGGTCGTAAATATACTCACACGATTGTTGCCACGTATAAATAGTTTAGTTGCGGACATGTGCATACCATCAACTATCAAGCTTCAAAATGTTCGACAGAAAGCCGCTCGCTTGTGCATTACTTTATTATTAAGGAAAAAAGTAAATGCCAAAACTATGTCTATCCATCATTCAGTGAAAGATTGACAAAGTGAAAATTTCCTATGTTACATACATACTTGCAAAATTATCCAAACAAGTTGGTTTTATGTACTACCCTGTCCTTTGTCTTCTTTGTGATCTCCCGAATCTTCTTCTTTCTTTCAAGTATTCCTATATTTGAATCCTCCTATTTCCTAATCTCCTCTTTTCCTTGACCCTGTCTTATATGACGTCGTACAGAAGACATTTCCTCCTTAGGATGTGTATGATATAATTTGCTTTGTACCGAAAAATCACAACCCAAAATGGTTCTCTTCTCACCCCCTCTTCTTAGGACTTCATTTGTTACCCTGTCTGTCCACCTGATCTTCTCAAGTCTTCTCCAGCACCACATTTCAAAGCTTTCTAAGTATTTCCCCCCCACCCCCCTAGAGAGCCGAAGTTTCTGCTACATACAGACCGATGCTCCAAATGTGGCATTCTTCCTCAGTTCAAAAATTAAATTATTGCTGGTCAGCTGTAACCTCTTCTTGTTGAAAACTTTCTTGGCCACAGCGATCCTAGACATAATTTTCTAGGTGCAGTAGGCATCCTTTGTCAGCAGACTTCCCAGGTACTTGTATTTATCATTGCTTTCCAACTCCTGGTTTTCAATTTTGATTTTCAGTGGCTCTATGTTTTTTAAAACTACCGTATTTTTACTGTGTTGTTGATGCGTCCCCTTATCTTGAAATTGCCACGCACCTCCAGGACTTCCTTGACCAACTACTCTCCATATGAGTTGACTAAACTGGAAGGCAAACAGCCTCCCTTCCTTAATCCTCTATCTCTACGCTGTTTATCTCTCCATCATTCAGTTCATATGCACTCGTTGTCCCAAACACAGGTTTGTAATCATCCCTCTGTCTCTCCAGTTGATGCCGATCTTCTTTAGTATTTCCTTCAGTTTATTCTACCTCATCTTATCGAACGCCCTTTTTCCCAATAAATGAAACTAGTGTAGATCTTTTCATTGACTTCCGCACTCTCTCTGAAATAATTATTCTCAGCATTCCAATGGAATCTTTAGTTCCTTTTCTAAGTCAAATTGGTTTTATTCCATCACACTTTCTATTTTATGTTCCAGTCACCTGTTGAGTATACTAACCAAGATCTTCCCCATATGTGGAATGAGGTTGATTATCTTGTGATCACTGCATTTATTGGCTTGTTTATTTTTCTTTAGGGTCATTATAGCTACGTCTAGAAAGTTCTTCAAACATTCTCCTGTTTCGGATATCGTATTTATAAATTTTGATAGATACAGTAATCAGTTGTTGCCCAGTTCCTTCAGCAGGTCAGCTGGTATGTTGTCATCTCCAACAGCTTTACATCTTCACCTGTTCTTGTGACTCTTTCAACTTCACTTTAAAATGCTGGGTCCTTTATCGTCTTCTTCAATTTCAAGGTTTCCTGGTCTGTTTTCCTTGTATTGCAGCGTTTATATACATACACACCAAATCTCATAAACTTCTTAGTGATCGGTCACTATCTGGCCATTGGGAATTTATGTTTCTGTTATTCGCACACCTTTGTTATTATTATCTCCCAGATCCTTTGTTTTCTGATACATGAGATCATATCTACCTTTTCTTTGAAGTTTGATAATCTCATAGCATGTCTTCTCTATATAGTTTTTCCTCACTTTGTCTGTTTCTTTCCTTAACTCGTAGTTAAGACTACGGGTATACTTCCTCTAGAAATATAACCTTTCCAATCCCTAGAACCATTAGTGTAATTAGTACATACACGTATAACCCAAGCGTGTAGTAAAACGCGGCGCTAAAAACAATTAATTAATCGGTTTAGTAAATACTGTATGCATACACCTGTCATAAAGCCAGAGTGTCTCAATGTTCTCCAGCTGTTGTGTAAGGCTAAATACTGTATGCATACACCTGTCATAAAGCCAGAGTGTCTCAATGTTCTCCAGCTGTTGTGTAAGGCTAGATACTGTATGTATGCACCGGTCATAAAGCCAGAGTGTCTCAATGTTCTCCAGCTGTTGTGTAAGGCTAAATACTGTATGTATGCACCGGTCATAAAGCCAGAGTGTCTCAATGTTCTCCAGCTGTTGTGTAAGGCTAAATACTGTATGTATGCACCTGTCATAAAGCCAGAGTGTCTCAATGTTCTCCAGCTGTTGTGTAAGGCTAAATACTGTATGCATACACCTGTCATAAAGCCAGAGTGTCTCAATGTTCTCCAGCTGTTGTGTAAGGCTAAATACTGTATGTATGCACCGGTCATAAAGCCAGAGTGTCTCAATGTTCTCCAGCTGTTGTGTAAGGCTAAATACTGTATGCATGCACCTGTCATAAAGTCAGAGTGTCTCAATGTTCTCCAGCTGTTGTGTAAGGCTAAATACTGTATGTATGCACCTGTCATAAAGCCAGAGTGTCTCAATGTTCTCCAGCTGTTGTGTAAGGCTAAATACTGTATGCATACACCTGTCATAAAGCCAGAGTGTCTCAATGTTCTCCAGCTGTTGTGTAAGGCTAAATACTGTATGTATGCACCTGTCATAAAGCCAGAGTGTCTCAATGTTCTCCAGCTGTTGTGTAAGGCTAAATACTGTATGCATACACCTGTCATAAAACCAGAGTGTCTCAATGTTCTCCAGCTGTTGTGTAAGGCTAAATACTGTATGCATACACCTGTCATAAAGCCAGAGTGTCTCAATGTTCTCCAGCTGTTGTGTAAGGCTAAATACTGTATGCATACACCTGTCATAAAGCCAGAGTGTCTCAATGTTCTCCAGCTGTTGTGTAAGGCTAAATACTGTATGTATGCACCGGTCATAAAGCCAGAGTGTCTCAATGTTCTCCAGCTGTTGTGTAAGGCTAAATACTGTATGTATGCACCGGTCATAAAGCCAGAGTGTCTCAATGTTCTCCAGCTGTTGTGTAAGGCTAAATACTGTATGTATGCACCTGTCATAAAGCCAGAGTGTCTCAATGTTCTCCAGCTGTTGTGTAAGGCTAAATACTGTATGCATACACCTGTCATAAAGCCAGAGTGTCTCAATGTTCTCCAGCTGTTGTGTAAGGCTAAAGCACATTCATTTATTAATTATAAATGGTTTTGGTTTCAGGGTGCCTCTTGTGAGAAGAAGTCATCCTGAATATATATTGTGAATACTTATTGTTATATTCATATTCAAATTTAGCTGTTAATCATATTTTAGTTACATTATTTAATGACTTACTAATATTGAACAGATAAGTGTGTAAAAATGACTCGTGAAACTTGTATTATAAAACTCTATTGATGTTGCGCAATTGAATTAATCAAATTTGTAAATTAATTTTTCTCAATGTGTTTATTAAATTAATCGTATATGTAAATATTAAATTGTTAATATAATTATGTTTTAATGAGTCATTACTCCTTATATACCTATAGATGGAGGCCAACAAGCTATATATAGGCTGATTTTGTAGGAAAAACAGTATCTGGTAGATACTTAAACAATTTTACTATATCCATGCATCAAGTAATGTTATATTTGAGCATAGCTTATGTGCAGGGGCGCAACCAGGATTTTGAGCTAAGAAAAGAGGAGAGAGGGATTTTTACATAATACATTTAATAATTTCATTCATCATATATCTCAATTATGTAATATTTGGAAATTTTATTTGAAGTAGGGGGATAAGAAAGATAATGGATCAGCAATGCCTCCTAAAAAGTGGGGTTTCTCCCCCAGGATTTTTTTTTTATTTCAAAGGAAGCAAATGGTAATATTTAAGCTAATTTGTACCAAAATCGGATTATCGGCCTGCCCTCTGTCACTGTATAAGCCACTGAGTAACAGGTCTGTGTTTACACATTCTTCTCCACACAAAGGATTTGTAGTTTGTGGGGGCGAGGGCATATAATAATAATATTAACTGCCCCTACCCTTTTTTCCTGATACAAAAGTGTTTACATAATTGCTCTAAAACCATTTCAATTACTGTAACCACTTCAAAACATTATGTACAAAGAGTAAAGACTTGAAGCATTTCTAGAAAATATTACGGTATCACAGGTCCAGTTTTCAAATAAGTGCAAATTTAGAGTAAAATTAAAAATCAACAGGAAAAAATATTCCTTTGAAAAGCCCTAATTACTGAACAAAATTATTTGTTTTATAAGTGCGTATAACCCGAACGGGCAGTAAGACGCGGTGCTAATAGTAGTAATTTGTTTTATATTAAATATAATTAATATAAATATAATGGATTAATTGACAGAACAAAGTGCTAATCATATTTTTGTAATATTCTTAATTTTCTTGGGGAGGCCATTCAGCTGGGGGAGCTTAAGCCCCCAAAGCCTCCACTGTGGATGCGCCCTTGCTCATGTTGTTTCATTGATTGTTCTTTCGTCAAAATATTGTAATGCCAACATTTATGAACCTCTATCTAAAGCTTAAGATACCATTATACTAATTTAATATATTAATTAAGATTGGCAATAATTTCAAAATAAAAAATAATACAGAAATTTGTATTATTGTTATAATAGATGTTTTACAAAAAATGTAAACAATTATTAAATTATTTGTTATATCTATGAGTTAAAATATATAAAGTTTAATGGATTATGAATATTATTTTCTCCTATTGTTACTGTTGTTTTAACATCAGACACAGAACTATTTTGAAGCAGTCACTACATTTTGTGTTCCACTTGTTCCTGGTCAATCATCAAAAGACATTCTTACAGATGAATTACTTCTTGTATCTGTTATGATCCATGAGATTGTATATTCTATTTGTGTTAGTATCTATAAGATTGTATGTGGTATGATCTGGGACTTCCGGAAGGGACAGCAAAGAACATGGATGTGTTCAATGGTCCAGTCATTTATTAGTAACTATACTGACCATCTCAAAATTATATTACTGTAATATATAACATAAATGGCGACGAGTATGGGATCAACAACGTTATTGTATTTCAAATGGATGAAAGAAATTAAGTGAATTAAGTTGATAATAAGGTAACCACATGGATGGGCAAGAATCCAGGTAAACTGTTAGGCTATTTTGAATGCTTATGATTTATTAAATTGTGAAACGAAGTATTTGTGGAAGAAGAAAAATGACTTTTATAGGAAAAATCGAGAAATATGATACTCAATCGGAAGAATCCGTATGTGAAACGTCTTGAACAATATTTTGTTATAAATTAAGTAAAAGAGGAACAAAAAGTGACGTTATTCATTACGGTTATAGGTTCAGAAGTATATGGAGTATTAAGAAATTTCCCCCTTTGTTTTGTGTACTCATTTTGTAATTTTGTTATAGTTACCGTACATTTTCTTTGTTTGTATTACCTATTGCTTAATTTAATATTTGCATTGTTTGATGTTTTTTATTTTAACTCTATAAAACCTGCTTAAAACTGTATTGTTTGTAACATGAGCTGAATAGCTCCTTCAAACGTGCAATAAATTATTGTTATTGTTGCTATTATTATTATTATTATTATTATTATTATTATTATTATTATTATTATTAAGAAATGTTGTTGTTACGGAAGTTCCAACGAACAAAATCTATGATAAGCTCATTATTGTACTAAAAACTTACTATGCTCCAAATATAAGAGGTAAATGGTGTTTTAAAATAGGCACACAATTCACATATCAATGGTTAAAATCGAACTATTTAGCTCGGTCAAGTAAAGTACTATTAAAATTCAGTCAAAATTTGGTCATAAGCACGTGAATCAGCCGAAATATGGCCTGGTCGTAAATATACTCACACGATTGTTGCCACGTATAAATAGTTTAGTTGCGGACATGTGCATACCATCAACTATCAAGCTTCAAAATGTTCGACAGAAAGCCGCTCGCTTGTGCATTACTTTATTATTAAGGAAAAAAGTAAATGCCAAAACTATGTCTATCCATCATTCAGTGAAAGATTGACAAAGTGAAAATTTCCTATGTTACATACATACTTGCAAAATTATCCAAACAAGTTGGTTTTATGTACTACCCTGTCCTTTGTCTTCTTTGTGATCTCCCCGAATCTTCTTCTTTCTTTCAAGTATTCCTATATTTGAATCCTCCTATTTCCTAATCTCCTCTTTTCCTTGACCCTGTCTTATATGACGTCGTACAGAAGACATTTCCTCCTTAGGATGTGTATGATATAATTTGCTTTGTAGCGAAAAATCACAACCCAAAATGGTTCTCTTCTTACCCCCTCTTCTTAGGACTTCATTTGTTACCCTGTCTGTCCACCTGATCTTCTCAAGTCTTCACCCTTATGTCATATATTCCTTCCATATTTCCCCCGCTGTTTCAATCTGAATATAAGCAAGTGCCTAGCAATGTTCTGTACTCTTTGATGCCAATAGTTCCAAGGAACATATTAGGATGTAAGTAGTCGTAATATTGGGGATTCATATGATTTTTTTTTTTTTTTTTAATTTTACATAAGTGGCTATGGTCTGCCTTTAACTATAAACATGTAGCTGTCTCTTTTGGCATTTCAAGAATTTAACTTTGAATTACATTATGTCTTTTGCGCTTCAATATTGATTTCTGAGTTGATAATCTGTTGCAGAAATAGTTTTAATTATAATTGCTTATTACATCTAATCTTGTTGTTTTGAGATTGCATAAATAAATGACCTTTGATCCTTCCGATCAAGTTGAAGTTTGTCGTTATAGTTTTGGCCAAACCACAAACGTACCACTTAAATTATTTTTAGATATGAACCAGGAGCTGGTCACGATTAAAGTGGTATGATGTTAGTGTTGAAGGAAAGGAATAGCCTTTATTACAATAACTCATTTTTCATGGGAGCAGGCAAAGTGATAGATAACAAAGTGGTCGACACGAGAGGACAAAGTGGTAGACAGCAAACTGTTAGAAACGAAGAAACGACACGGACCAAGTGATCGACACGAGCTGGACCAACTGCTAGACAAGCTCAAGTATAGTAGTACAAAGTGATAGACAACCAAGCGGTCGACACGAGAGGACCAACTGCTCGACAAACGTGCTGAATCCAGTTAAGAGTGGCTCAAGTGACAGACAAGTTATTTCAAAACTAACAAAGTGATAAACATGGGCTTAGAAAGTTGGGTATAAGGATGGTCTGGATCCTCCTAGAAATTGCTGTCCTCCCGACACCCTAGATTTAACTAGCCCAAAAAGGGTGAGGTCACCTTATATGTGTATAAACTTAAACCATCGTGTTTTTAATTTTAATAATTTTCTTACACATTGCCCTCTTCAAAACATATTTACTAACACTAGTTTAGTTATCATTTCGAATAAATAATAGGTTTTGATACATACAATATGGTATCTGAAAATAAAGAATTTTTTCTCTGAATGAAACGAGTTATCGGATCTGGGGAAAGGAGACAAACGTTTTGTTATAAATGGTAAAATCATACTTTAAGAACTAACAAGATGAAATAAAATCTTATATAAAAGAGCAAATGCCATAAAATAAGTTGGTAGCTTATGATCAGGGTTCGATTCCGTCAGGTACAGTGAGGGTGATTTTTCTTAAAAGGTTTCCCACTCTGCTACCACGCAAATTCAGTTGAACTATATATAAATTTAATCTTCCTCATTCTCAACACATTAACGGTGACCTGGCGGTCTAGGGGTAAGGTGTCGGACTTCTGTGCTGGGGTCCGGGGTTCAATCCTCGGCCCCCCCTGCGGGACGGGGTTTAGAATAGTCCCGCAGTAACCCCTGCTTGTCGTAAGAAGCGACTAAAAGGGGAGGCTTCTGTGCAGGACGTACCTCGTGTGGGACAAACCTATCCTATATCTTTCATTTCACATCATTTTCTTCTTCCTTCACTTTCCACCTTTTTTTCACTCTTCCCCCTTCGCTTTATCTATCCTTACCTTTTTCTTCCTTTCCCCACCGTCCATCCTGCACAGAGGCCTTTGGCCTTTCCGTTGACGACCTTGGCAACTAACCCGGCTATTCTCTGTTTATTATTGGATACCACTGCCTTGAGCTCCCGAATGAAAGTGCGCCGGTTGTAATATCTTGGTAGAAGGGCCTTAGGGATGACAACCGGGTACCCTACCTTGAGAAAAGACCGGTTGCGTTCATGATGGTTCCGGACGTAAAATTAGCGCTTTCCTGCATACACTTGCTGCGGTGACCTCTCTTCCGGCGATGCTCCATATGAAGGTTGTCATGTCTAGCGTCGTATGGAGCCTCTCGTCGGAAGAGTTAACAGGGCCCTATGTGGTAGAACCAACTGGGATCAACCTGGGTCTACGATCCGAGTACTTTTGCAGGTTGTCCTCCAACTCATGATTGAGTCCACTGTCACAGCTGACACCTTACTGTCCGCTGGCACCGTACTGCCAAGTTCTGCTGGCATCTTACTGCCCGGCCCCTAACAGGGCCGTATTAATGATAAGAGGCGGAAACGGGTAAGGCCGTCCAGCCCTGTTTTGATAAAAAGCCAGGAAGTGGTGAGGCCCCAGCCCCGCTTCCTGGTGATGTCTCGAGTAGATGAAAGTGAAGATCTGAAACGTGTCAGCCCATTTATCCTCGAAAGAGTGATAAATGGAGCAGCTAAATCTGACGTTTTGATAAGGAAACTGCGTGATGGCACTATAATGATTCAGACTATGACCGACACACAATCCTCAAATATTATGGCAATCTCCGAAATACCGTTAAGTAATACGGCAAATATACAGGTGAAGGTGGAGCCCCACAGGTTCCTCAATGTTTGCAAGGGAGTGGTCACTTGCTATGACCTCGACTGCGTGAGCATTGAGGATATCTGTGAGGAGCTTTCCCCTCAGCACGTCACCGAGGTCTACCGTATCATTACCAAAAAGAACGGACAAGAGAAAAGACGGATACATACATCCTCACCTTTGCGACTCCCATCCTCCCAAAGGAGGTTCGAGCGGGCTTCCATGTGCTCAGAGTCAGGCCATACGTTCCCAATCCTCGGCGCTGCTTTCAGTGCCAGGAATTTGGGCATACGAAGCTGAGATGCCGTGGAAGGCCAACCTGTGCAGATTGCGGACAGGAGGCTCACGATACACCGTGTGAGTCTCCTAAGTTCTGCGTCAACTGCAAGGGTCCGCATTCTGCTTGGTCTCGGACCTGTCCGAAATGGAAGGTGGAGAAAAAAGTCCTGGAGATCCAGTGTGAAAAGAAGATCCCTTATGCCCAGGCCCGCAAGGAATATGTATCCAGTCAAGCTCCGGTATTTCAGACATCTTATAGCCAGATTGTAAGCCAGAACATAAATTGCCCCAACTGCCATTGTGCAGTTAATATTGCCAATACGCCTACACGACCTGTGCCTTTCGTCTCTACTCGAGACACTAAAAGGCAACCAGCACCATCTATGGTGGTACCAAAAATAGTACTAGAGGCGACACCCCCGTCGAAGTCGCCTCCACCACCTTTACCCCCGAGGAGGCCTCCTCGGGGAACACCCCCGAGCCCTCCTAGGGGAACCCCTCTGAACCCTCCTCGTGGACCCCCTCCGAGTCCTCCTCGAGGAACCCCGCCGAGCCCCACTCGAGGAACACCCCCGAGTCCTCCTCGGGGTCCTAAACCATCAGCGACCGTTGTCGAGCCGCTCAACCCCGCCTCAGGAACTCCGGAGGTCGGGATGAGTGGTGGTACAGGCGAGGTCGCAAAGGCGAGTCCCACTGGTGCCTTGGGGAAGGACCAGCGAGGGACCGTCGAAAAAATAACTTTAAAAAAAGCGTCGAAGGCTTTAACAAAGCCTTCGCGTAAGGATCCCCGTCCCAGTCTCTACAAGACAAACCAAAGCCTCTCCTGAAGCGAGAGGTCCAAGAGAGATTGGGAAAAGCAAGAGGACCTAAAAAAGTCCTCAATAAATTTTTATTTTTAAAGGATAGTGTTATGGATTGTGAGGATATTTAATTAAATTATATATTAATAAATAATGTCGCTACTACAATGGAATTGTAGGGGTTTTTATGCTCGTGCAGAGGAAATTAAACTACTAATTTCTTTCCTGCATCCTCCCATCTTGTGTTTGCAGGAAACCCACTTCCGCCCAACTGACAACCCGATGCTTCGTGGGTACGATGTATATCGTACCGATAAGCCACTCTTTGATCGGGCTAGCGGAGGTGTAGCTATATTTGCACGTAGCAACATATATCATAAGTTTATAAATATTGTCTCTGATCTCCAAGTGATTGCTGTCAGAGCCTCCCTTCCTATGGAGGTAACCGTATGCTGCATTTACCTCCCACCAGGTGAACGTGTTTCCAAGAGGACTCTAGAGGCCCTCTTTATACAACTTCCCGCCCCCTATATCATCTTGGGGGACTTTAACGCGCATAACCTGGTGTGGGGGTCTAATTTTACAGACACCCGCGGGAGGATGGTAGAGGATATTCTTGTCTCGGGAAACCTGGTGTTAATGAACACCGGGACCTAGACACATTTCTCCACCTTCAATGGTGTATCCTCTGCCATCGACTTAGCCCTATGTAGCCCCGGGATTGCTGCTCACTTCCTTTGGGAGGTCCACTCGGACCTATGTGGCAGTGATCATTATCCAATTCTGCTTACACCTCTTAAAGATCCTCCCAGTACGGCGCGAATACCCAATGGGTGCTAAAACGTGCTGACTGGGATAAATTCCGCGAGCTCGCCGTATTTAGTGAATCCCGACATCCTGACGTCGATGGTAAGGCTGGGCATTTTACTTCGACGGTCATCGCGGCGGCGAGGGCTTCCATCCCTAAATCCTCGCCAAATCCGCGCCACCATCCTGTTCCCTGGTGGAACGAGGAGTGTCGCCTGGCTATTTCAGACCGTCGAAGGGCCCTACGTCTATTCCATCGACGCCCCACTAAAGAGAATCTGGAGTCATTCCGGATTCTACGTGCTAGAGCTCGCCGCATTATTCGAGAAAGCAGAAGAGAGTCTTGGAGACAGTTTATTTCTACCCTTACTATTTCCACTCCCACAACCAAGGTTTGGGATCACATTCGTAAAGTACGTAGTAGCAAAAATACCATTTATAATATACCCGCACTCATGTCTAACGGTTCACTTGTCTCCTCCCCTATGGAGGTCGCCAATGTATTGGGCTCGATGTTCGCCGCTATTTCTAGCACTGCGAGCTACTCTAACGAGTTCGTGGTGCATAAGCGGAGCATTGAGCGCTTTACTATTGATTTTGGCCAAAGTCGGGGGGAGGATTATAACTCCCCCTTTACTAAAGAGGAACTTACTTATGCCCTGTCCCAGGCGGGCAATACAACTTCTGGCCCGGATGATATCCATTATGAAATGTTGCGCCAACTGTCCCCTGCTGGACGGGCGTTCCTCTTAGACCTCTACAATTGTGTTTGGGAATCTCGTCAATTCCCAACACTGTGGAGGCAAGCAACCGTTATCCCAATATATAAAAGTGGCAAGAAAAAATTAGACCCAACTAGTTATAGACCGATAGCCTTAACTAGCTGTGTATGCAAAATATTAGAAAAAATGATAAATAAACGACTTAAATGGTGTTTAGAATCCCGCAATCTGCTATCCAATATTCAATGTGGTTTTCGCCGTAACCGATCCACGGTTGATCATCTCGTCCGTCTTGAGACTGCTGTTCGTGACGCCTTTCTCCATAAACAGCATCTTTTGGCTGTTTTCTTTGATTTGGAGAAGGCGTACGATACTACATGGCGTTACGGCATCTTAAAAAACCTTTTTAATTGGGGGTTCCGGGGGAACCTCCCTATTTTTATAGCTAATTTTATGTCAGATAGACACTTTCGGGTAAGGTTAAACAACGCCTTATCCGATGATTTTATTCAAGAAAATGGGGTCCCACAGGGCAGTCCTTTGAGCTGTACGTTGTTCGCTATTGCGATAAATAGCATTAAAGACAACGTGCGCTTACCTGTTCGTTCATGCCTTTTTGTGGATGACTACGCAATTTATTGCAGTTCATCAAGTCTCCACAGGGCTGAACGACAGATACAACTCGCTGTAAACAATCTATGGTTGTGGGCATCTCGTAATGGCTTTCGTTTCTCTGCGGCCAAGACGACTGTCGTCCACTTCCATAGATTACGTGGAATACAGCCAGCCCCCAATATTTTAATGAACAACCTTGTTTTACCTGTCTCCGAGACCGTAAGGTTCCTGGGACTTTTATTCGATTTTAAACTAACTTGGATCCCCCACATCAAAGACCTGAAAGCGAGGTGTGTTAAAGCTTTGAATTTACTTAAAGTTGTGAGTGGTCGCTCTTGGGGTGCTGATAGGGAAACTTTAATGCGCCTTTATAGGGCCTTGGTGAGATCAAAACTTGATTACGGCAGTTTTGTATATGGTTCCGCTAGACCCTCGGCGTTAAAGATGCTCGATAGCGTCCATCATGCTGGCATTCGACTGGCTACTGGTGCTTTTCGTACCAGTCCAGTCGTCAGCATCTGTGCTGACGCCGGTGAGCCCCTCTTTCTTACCGTAGGTCTTATCTCCTGGCATCTTACGTGTCGAAATTGCATTGCACGCCAAATAATGTTGCTTACCGCCCTGTGTTTCATCCCCCTAACCGTGTCTTGTATGAAACTAAATGTCGTAGTACAAGGCCGGTTGGGATCCGGATGCTATCCGTTTTCGACACGTGTGGGATTGTCCTGCCAAAGGCTATCCCCACATCACCAGGTCGAGTTTCTCCCTGGAAGATACGCCCTCCGAAATGCCATTTTGATCTTGCCAAGTTCCCTAAAGCGACCACCCCAAACTTTGTATATGAGAGGACCTTTAATGAGCTCCTCTCCACTCGCTTTCACGGATTTGAGCGCATCTACTCAGATGGCTCTAAATCTGGAGCCTCCGTGGGATGTGCTTTTGTTGTGGAAGGATCCAATTTTAAATTTGGTTTACCTAAAGAAACCAGTGTTTTTACGGCTGAATTATATGCCATTTTTAAATCTTTGTGTTTTGTATACCGAAGTAGTCACCGTTCTGTCCTCATCTGCACGGATTCCATGAGTGCTCTGTTGGCATTGTCCACTCTCTACTCCTGGAATCCCCTCGTGCAGATGATACATGAGCAAATTTTTAAAATTGATTCACTAAGCACCCGGCTCGCCTTTTGCTGGATTCCTGGTCACGCTGGTCTTCCAGGAAATGAACTGGCGGACCAGGCAGCCAAGGAGGCAGCACGCCTGCCTCCGGAAGCGAGTCTGGGTGTCATGTTTTTAGATCTAAAGGGTTATGTTCGGCGTGGAGTCTTACGCACCTGGCACGAGCAGTGGGTCTCGACCCTGCTCAGAACAAGCTGCGGTCCATCAGGGACGGTGTGTCGCGATGGCCCTCTTCTATACGAAAGTCTAGAAGAGAGGAGGTCATCGTGACGAGACTCCGCGTCGGGCATACTTCATTGACCCATAGTTTTTTACTAAGAGGGGATCCACCTCCAGTGTGTGAGTTTTGTGATACTCCCCTTAGTGTGCATCACATTTTGGTGGAGTGTCGCAAACTAGCCCCTATCCGTCTGGCTCTTGATTTTAAAGGTGACTTACGTTTTTTATTACGCGATAGTGCGGATGGAGTTATTTGTTTACTCCGTTTTATACACCAGGCGGATCTTTTTAATGCCATTTGAGTCACTTTTATAAAGTGGCTCTTTTGGATATTATCTCATATTGAGATCTTTTTAACGGTTTTATTACAATTTAACATGTTGTTTTGTCTTTTTAACGTATTATCATTTTAACATGTTTTGTCTTTTTAACGTGTTATATTTTAATATGTTTGTTTTGTCTTTTTATTGGAGTGATACACTTGTGGTATTTTTTTAGCAGGTGTAATACTTATTTTATACCAAGAGTCCATTTGACCACTCCTATGGAGTGTCTCAGATGGTGAATGTTTTATCTCTTTCCCCTATGGGGATTTTATTATGTTTTTAATATGTTTCAAGGCCCTAATGACCTAGATGTGTCGATGGGCCGTTAAATAATAATAATAATAATAATAATAATAATAATAATTCAATCCTCGGTCCCGGCACAAATTTATCTGATTACCAAACCCTTCCTTCACCTCTGACAAGACATCTTGTGAATGTGAGGAATGGCAGGCCTCCACTGTGGTTCGGATTCCACGTTAAACTGTAGGTCCTCCATTTCATCTCACAATCACCCTACCATTACACATTAGCGTAAGTGCGTATAACCCGAACGGGTAGTAAGACGCGGTGCTAATAATAATAACACATTAACGTAATTAGTAAATAAGCGTATAACCCAAACAGGTGGTAAGACACAGTGCTACAAAAAGAATCTAATTGCATTAATGGATTAAAGAAGAAATGTTATTATAAGATGTGTACTCTTATTTGCATTTAGGGAGAATGTAAACCATTAATGAAATATCACCCTCCGTACACCCAGCTGTATTTGAAGCCTGATATCCCCGTCATTGACAGTCCAGTATATTTTGAGAATGACGCCTTAGACCATCAACCATCGAAGCTAAGAACATTTTGTTGATGTTGCGTTAGCACCAGGTTTATTAATGGGTCAGAATAAGGAGCTAAGTTAAGATGAAATAATCCCGCATTAGTGTAAAAGTTAGATATAAAAACCACAAGGGTGGAAACTATCAACCCAATCCACTCAGTCGGAATGATTACTCTTATTCAAGCTACTCTAAAACCTTATTAGACCGTATGACAAACAGCGTTATTTAGGAGGTCAAACAATACCTACACCTAGCATACAGTGTTATTTAGGAGGTCAAACAATACCTACACCTAGCATAGTTTTATTTAGGAGGTAAAACAATACTTACACCTAGCATAGTGTTATTTAGGAGGTCAAACAATACTTAGACCTAGAAAACAGTGTTATTTAGGAGGTCAAACAATACTTACACCTAGCATAATGTTATTTAGGAGGTCAAACAATACTTAAACCTAGCATAATGTTATTTAGGAGGTCAAACATTTGTAACGTTTATTGACATCAACGTTACAAGCGAAGAAGAGTCAATGGGCTAATAAACACTATTCCACAACACCAAAATGTAAACAAGGAATCTACTCACCAAATGCCCCGTTCGCCATATAAGTGTCTCACGTCACATCAATCGAACTTTCGATTCCCCCACGAGCACTACATCCACACCAAGTGTTATTGTTAAACTGAACGAGAAATTGGCGTCTCGGAATGGGCGTGGAGCCGCCCATTGAATCATGGCACGTGAGTGACGCGCATGTGACCTCGTGTTGAACACGTGGTGTTCTAGTCAAGTCTCCGATAACCTGGAATGTTCCTTATGAATTACTATCCCTTCCCTTTTCTCTGTGTGTTTGTTTCTACTTTGTTCTAGGTTTCCCCTTTGTTCCCCTCCTCTCAGAAAAATATCGTTTATATACTGGTGCCATTTGCTTTGTAAGATACTTCTTGATTCAACCGTGTCATACGACACACACGCTATGACAGGATGATCCTAAGGTACAAATTATATTTCGGCCTGTACTCTTCAAAATTATCTTTCGAACTTGTATTATTTATTTAAATGGAAATTTATGCTAGGTACAAAATTCAATTTCGGCCGGTACACTTCAAAAATTAACTTTCGAACTTGAATTATTAATTTGGAAGTACAATCATATATTGTCTTTGTAAATATGTTAGATAAACGAGGAAAGGTATGCCCGGCAAGGCATAAAATACTTTAAAATATTAATGTGGGTAATAATTTTTAGAATCCCTTTTTTTTTGCCCTTCTGGCTCTGCAAATAATTGTCATTTATGGTGAACTTTACCTTTTGTAGGTCACCATAAATCTACGTAAGGCGTGTTGCCTACCTAATGTGGGAATTGTTATAGCCCGTACGGCTATGTAAATTTTGATATTTATTGTATATTTATTTAATCATGGAGGATCTTCCTTTATAGTGTGGTAAACTTAGATTGCCAATAATATTTTCAAGTTAGTTTTAATAGAACTTCGCTATTGTTTTGTGGACGGTTGGCCTGTGGTGGCTAGATATTGTATTCATTGTATTGCGGATTGCCGCATAAACCCTAAGGGGCCATGGATTTAACTTAGGTTCAATACAACCTAAATACTATTACTATGTCGTTATGATAACTGTATTATCATGGGCATAGCCTATGTCGTTATGACAACTGTATTATCTTGGGCATAATCTATGTCGTTATGACAACTGTATTATCTTGGGCATAACCTATGTCGTTATGACAACTGTATTATCATGGGCATAACCCAATATTCTACAGATTCATATATAAATATATATCTATTCATTGTTGTTACTTACATTTGCATATTTCTATTGTTATCTTTTCTAAATAAACATTCTTATAATCATGCAAACCTTTAATTTACTAATTCTAGGTAAATAAGTTATAACTTTAACATAAGATTCTCGACCTCCTCCCCATTTCTCATAGTACCAACATGGCGGGTGATAGTTAAGGAGGGTTCATGGAAGCACAATTGTTGTATAAGCCAGAGAGAAAGGCCTATTCACTTTTATGCAGTCCTATCAGCTCCTCTGCAATTTATCATTTGTTATTGTTTATTGTTTGTTCTGCTTTTGTGTAATGTGCGCCAGCCCTTATCTATTAGAGGATAAGGAGGGCGGTACACAATACTTACACCTAGCATACAGTGTTATTTAGGCAAACAATACCTACATATACATTTTAAGCAAAATCTTTAGACCCGTTCGAAAACAATTCAATTCGTGATATTATTTTATAAGGATATCATTATTTCGAGTTATTTTCACCTACATTCTTACTTTAGCAAACCCTACAAAAATATGTCAAGTAGTGTGAGGTTAAGCTGACGGGTTGGGGGAAAATATTATTTGAGTGTAAACAAGGACAAGTGTGTATTGAATTAACTGTTCTGTCACTTAGCCCACTCTTAACTGGATGATATCAAAGTTTGTCGAGCAGTTTGTTGTCTAGCAGTTTGTATGGTGCCTTTTTACATATGCAATTTATTGACGGATCAGTCGTTAGGCATTTGAATGGGATATATCACTTATATATTTCTTATATAATTCCTATTGACATGTTATATAATACGGGAATAATCCCTTGTTTTACTATTGTAAAATTACTATGTTGTCATTTGATATTGACACTTGCCCCTGAGTTTAATAATTTCTAAATTAATTATAATTTTCGTAAATTGGAGAGTTATTCATATATTGTTTATATGTCAAATATATTGCGTAGAAATCGCAGTCTTAATACCTCTTGTGTTATTAAAAATTTATATTTTTATCTGTTATAAATAAACTAGCCGAGAGGCCAATATTATTACTCTTCGTGGTTTTGCTTAATGTCAGGGTTTTATTTAACATAAACACTTATTCCCTTATTTTGTTAAATGGGTGGGTCCTGACACCTGAGTTTGGTTAGGTAGGGTAGTAATCATTAAAGATCCCTAATGATTAACTCATTTATTTCCTTATGTGTGACACTCTCGCTGTAGTGGTATTCTGGAAAGTTCCTGGTTAGATAGGAAAAGGACGCTACCACCACGGGGGAGGGTTGAAGCTGATGCTTAATAACCTTCTCATTGCTCGTCACTGTACTTCTAGAATTACATAGCAAAATATACACGATTCGGCGAGCAACAGAACAAACCGTAATTAGCCAGCCCGGCTAGCAAACAGCCCGCGCGAAACCAAACTCAGCTGCGACAGCGCAGCGTTATTGTAGCCCCAGTGGTAGAGCAGGCGGCGCACTTCTAGTACACCAGCGATAGATTATGGTGGTGTTAGTGATCTAGGTGTGGCGGGACGCTACCCACGGGTAGCCCCTGCGTTGACTCCACTGAACTTCGTTCTGGCCGGGCCTACTCAGATTAACTGCTACAGTAGAGAAGGTATAGTTAGAGACCCGATCGGTCGTAAATTATTACAAGTTGTATTTCTTATTCTGCTCAACTTACAGACTGAGAAGGAAACAGGTGCCAGCCAATCACGTCTTGCAGCAAAAGCACAGGCCAGTGTGGTCATCGAGGGCGGTAAGCGCATGCGCAGTGAGAGCAAAGAGAAAGCGGCAATACGGAACCATTGAAACCCCAAGATTACAATTTCTTGATATGTTTGATTACTGAATTTGAACTAAATTAAGCTTATAAGCGATGACCTCGAAATACACATATACATTTAGCTCAAGGGGAGACCAATCAGTAGGGCAGTTCATGAAACATAAACATTCTCTTGAGAAGTGAAAAAATCACATGATTGTGTGAGCTAATATCCATTAGCTCAGCACATATTTGTTTTATTTTATTTTTAAATGTATGAAATGCTAAGGAATATGTCTGAATTATATCCCTTGAAACAAGCGGGTCAAACTTAAATCTAATTTATTATTATAGGCCTACTAAAGCCCCTGACACAGACTCCATAGCCGTAGAACCGTAGTCCGTAGTCCGTAAGATATCGATGTCACAGTATCAGATTGCTCTGGCCACAGAATCCTTATCCGTACTCCGTACTCCGTAGAAGTTGCTCAACTTTAACTTTCTAAGGACTAGTTTATACGGACTACCAATCACAGCTGAGTAAATTTGAGCATGCGCATCAAAATAAAAGAACGAATGGCAGTGAAAGGATCTGTCGCTTTGGTAACATACAAAATGAAAAGATGGCTACGTATGTAGCTATTACAGATTACTTTTTTTTTCTAAAAATCTAAACACCCTGGGAAGTGTAGCTTCTAGGAAAATGTTTTATGGTTTCTTTTTAGGTTCAACAATCCTATTATTATTTGGTTTACTTTGTATCCTCTATACTACTGTGGTTGAATTTTTTCATAATTTATAAGGATACGCGCCATTATGATATGGATTCACTTTTAATGGTGTTCGGCAAAAACCTGTTTTATTTAATAAAAAAACTAAATGAGTTCAAGGACACCTTGAGAAAAGAAAATACTTAATCAGGGATATAAGAAAATGTGGGAATACCAGGTAGGTTTTGGGTCATAGTAGGCCTACTTTTACATTGTAATCCAAAACAATCTTCTAGAATAACGCATGAATTATCTGCTCATATATTTTTATCAGGCCTAGTCCTTTTTTATGCACTTGTTATTGATCAGTTGAATGCTTGGCGCTTTCTCCTTGCTGAAGATTATTTTCTTTCGAAGTTTTCGATTGGACGAGATCCCTGATTATATTATAGGTTGGAACAGTAACATGATTACGAATATGGGCTGTGTAGGCCTAATCACGAATATAATTTCTTAAGGACCAGGACCACGGACTATAGACCTATGGGCACGGAGTTTGTATCAGCGCCTTTATAGTGTAATTATATTGACGCCATTATTTTCTATGTGTTTAGTATAATTTATAAGATTGTTTAGTTTTTTTAAACTTCTTAAAATCCGATGATGGTGTTCTAGACCCGAATGTTCTTTTTGATAATAATACTATGGGGCCTTCCGATTATCCTAAATAATGATATACAATAAATTAAAACAATATACTAGTTTTTTAAAACTATTATTGGGTTTTTGATTTTAAAAAAATTCAACATTATTTTTACATGTTCCTTTGAGTGTATTTATGAAGCACAAGGTTTCTTGCAACAATAGTTTATTTTTGTAACAAACTCAATTCTTGCTTATGCATTACTAGTAGGCCTATTTTTTTGTCTTGTTCTAATGACTTAATAAAACTCTTTCACATGACAAAAATGATAACCTAGGTCAAGGTGGTCCAACAGTTTTTTCATCCCAAGGGCCAAATTTGATTATAAGTTTTCACCACCGGACTAAGGTATACTATTAGTAATCTCATCAACTATTATAGGCCTACAAACAACACTTATTAAACCATTATTTTCAGTATATTTGTATTTTTGATTGGTAGAATCTTTCAAATTTTACTGATAAATAAAAATATTGTTTAGATACCTCTAAATATGTATAGGCCTACCGGTAATGAAATATCCACACATGTGCGTTAACAAACACGCGCGTACACACTATATGTAAATATATTTTTTATGTGTACATGCTTTTATTAATCAAATACATATACAGTAATGTGAAATCATTACCACAAAGGACTTACCTACAATTTACTCCAGGATGGGTCTCATGAGGTCTACATTTTTAGTGCGAAAGGGCTGGCAGCCATTTGGTCCACACTGGCCTAGGTCTATTAGGATTCTGCTCAATATAACTCATTAAAATTAAAAGATAAAAGTTAGGTTACAGATGAACAACTTAAGACTACAAAACACTAAAACCTATTATCAATTCTATAATAATTATAGTTGTTAATTTACCCAAAATTCTACTGTGTTATATGATTTATAAATTTAGTCATCCTAATTCCTAACATAGGCCTTACTGAACATTTTAGCCTATATCTCAAACATTTAAGGATTACATTTGGTTGGTCTGGGTAAAGCCTGGCTGGGCTGTGTATATTTTAAATAGTACTAAATGTATGTATAGTCAATTTATCTTAGGTCAATATGTAGTGGCCTAGAAACTGAATGTTTAGTTTAGACTTAAAGTGTTATTTATAAGGTTTTTATCACTTCCAATTATGTTATTGACAGACTAGTGCTAGTTGATTGTCTCTATTTGGGTGTAATTTTTTGAGCTATTAATAAAAAATAATAATTTATTCTCAGACTAAGCTTGTGGATCGACTTTACGGAAAATCCACATTTAATGGTCCACATGTGTACATGTGTGGAAATAACTTCTCTGACTTAGTTTTGCATACCCTTGAGGAAAAAACTGGTGCCCAAAGCAATCTGTTATTGAGACAAGCATTTTGGTAAGCAATAATGTGGTAACAACTCCTTCCTCAGATGGTAGCTGTATCACCTCTCACCTACCCTCAAAAAGTAGAAAATCACTTTTGGCGGAATTCAATGAAACTAGGTACAAAAATATAACTCCTAAAAAATTAAAGTTGGTACAATTTATAAGAAAAAGGAACAAGCTCTTAAGAGAATAAAGAAAGAACACAAGCACAGTAAGTCTCAGTTGCACGAGATTGAGGTAAGTTCTCCAGCAAGGTTGGTGGCATCCAACATTTTTGGAATCACAAGATTAATGCTAAAATACTTGCTGTTGTAAACACGTGCTATGGTACTCCACTATGCCAACACACATTATGTGATGTAAATACCTAAGGCTACAGCCATACTTATGACCTGGTCATAGCAGAACGCTAAATGGGAGACCTAAAGCCCTCCTCGTAAGCTACCAGGTCATTGTTGCCTGGCATTGTTGTCTAGAATGAATACGTACATCTAAAACAAGACATTCTATGTTGGCAGCCTGGTTGCTGCGACTAAGTCGCAAGTGTAGCCGTAGCCTAGTAACTTATTACTAAAAAAGATGTTTTGTTATATTGTGCAATATATAATTATGTAAACACAATGACTCTCTGTGACTGATTAAAAAACACACACACATATATGTATATATATTTAATGGAAGGATACAGGAAAAAGTCTGGGGCAGATACATTGAGGAGGAAAGAAGGGCGAGACAATGATTCAAAGAGTGAAGAAGGAAGAAAGTGGTAAGAGAGCAAGAAATCAGTTGGTGAAAATATTTATTCAAGTATTGAAATGGTCAAAATAGGGCCTAGGTCAATTCTTTTTCCAACAAATTTAAATAAAATAGCATCATTGTGTGTATGTGTGTAATGTTTGTAATAGTACAGCTCAGTGCCAGACATACTTTATAATCCTTGGCAACATTCAATAAAAACGTTGTGTTCTTACTGAACATTATACATATTCATGGTGGCTATAGACAGGGAATATAGAAAAAATATAGAAAAGTCATGGAATTATATGTAATTATATATACATTGTTGGCATATTTCTATGGAAAACAAGAATTAAGTAAATTAGAAATGTTCTGTGTTGTCATTGCAGCACAAGGAAGACATAGTATAAAAACATATTTAAAAAAATTAAGGGTTTGTGAAGGTTAATTTTTTTAACTTCGAAGGTATATACAAACGAGATTTGAAATATACGATGCAAAGCTAAAGATAAAGAAAGTCTTTGTTGTCACGTAAAATTACCATTAAGTTTTAAATCATCCTTCAAGAGCATCTAGATATATAGATGTATAATGAAAATAAGCTTTTTATTGTATACTGACCTATCTGAATTTATCTATGCTTGTGTTATTGATTTCATGTAATCAATAGTAGGTGTTAAAATACGTCCACGCACCCGTTATATGTTGTAATACGGTATGTAATATTTATTGAAACAGTTCAAATCCATTCACATCGAAAATTTCATCTCACTTCAAAATATGTTGGAGACTCAAAAGTTACTGTGGGTGTCGAATTCAAAGTGAAGGAGATTCTGTCTTTAACTTCAAACTCGATATTTATAAATTTCTTCTACCCCTAAATGTTATCCACAGTAATGCGCCGCATACCCATAGTTATATGGACTAGTTTCTAAACTCATTGTTGTCTGTGCAAACTGTGTAAATAGTAATGTTTGAATTGTGAATTAATATACATGTATCTAACCCCAACCCGCATATTTTGATCTACCTGTTTATTCTAACAGGTGGACTATTTATTTTGACTTTCCCTTATGGGGATTTTACTATAGCTTTATAATTTTGAAGGCCCTAATGACTTCATTGTGTCGACGGGCCTACAAACAACAACAATAATAATAAAAAAAATTTAACCCACCCTTTAGGTTAGTCACTTTACAATTTCCCTTTTTATAAGCTCATCAATTTATCATTAACTCTTGATCTTAATTTGTATGGAATCCGTTTTGATGGCATAGCAGCAACTGACTCCTAGTCAGGTTTTATATTTAATTTTACTGGGTTTTCAAACTCCCCCATTCTAATAAACAAATCTCAGTTTGCCTCAACAAACTTATTTTTAACATTTATTTTAACATTATCATTGCATGTTATAGGGTTCAAGGTCAGTCATCCTCTTAGTCATAATAACGGACTAGCCATTTCATTATCAACATTTAGAGAGTTATGAATAAAATTAAATTTTATTTTTTATTTTAAATGTATGACATTTTATTTTCAAAAATTTACTAATGGTATTCAGTGTGAAACAAAACCCCGAGATGATATTTTTAGTATCTTGATAATATTTTTGTTCTTAAACTGAAAATATAGCACGCAAGTTCTTTTATAAACAGTTCAGTACCTACTATTAATTAAATACACAAACATTTATTCTCTTAAAGAAATAATTAGAAAGCACACCTAAAATAAAACAATTCACAGTGTATAATGAAGTAAGCAATTAATGTTGGAACTATGTCAAGAAAACCTGCCGTTTTTTGTTAAATAAACTACTGTTACTCCTCATTTTGTCATGACGCTCGCGAGTAGTCCGAATGTAATTACTACTGGTCAGCAGCTGCCCGAGGGTCAGCAAGGAGCAAATGTATTCTGACAAGCTCAAGGGGAACAGTTATTGTGTAGTTGAACAGTTTCAAATAACTGCAGGACTTAACAGCTCCTGTTGAGCGAGATTCCATAAACTAAACAAACAGTTACAAGCCAACGCTGATGACATCTGAACGTTCAACGATTGTTTCCAATGGATCAAGAGGCTATAGCCTCAAGAGTGAGTCACATTTATATTACCTAGATAAAAGTTTAGCAATCACAGTAATGTGAAGCAAGAGAGTCCACCAAGTCGTAGAGACAGGAGATGTGAACTGTGTACAGTTTAGCAGAACATTATTATATAAGGGAATACGGCAGGTGTGTACAGTGTATCAGGGAAACAAGGTGTTATAGTGAAGTATAGGAGGTGTTTACAGTGTATCAGGGAAACAAGGTGTTATAGTGAAGTATAGGAGGTGTTTACAGTGTATCAGGGAAACAAGGTGTTATAGTGAAGTATAGGAGGTGTCTACAGTGTATCAGGGAAACAAGGTGTTATAGTGAAGTATAGGAGGTGTTTACAGTGTATCAGGGAAACAAGGTGTTATAGTGAAGTATAGGAGGTGTTTACAGTGTATCAGGGAAACAAGTGTTATAGTGAAGTATAGGAGGTGTCTACAGTGTATCAGGGAAACAAGGTGTTATAGTGAAGTATAGGAGGTGTTTACAGTGTATCAGGGAAACAAGGTGCTATAGTGAAGTATAGGAGGTGTTTACAGTGTATCAGGGAAACAAGGTGTTATAGTGAAGTATAGGAGGTGTTTACAGTGTATCAGGGAAACAAGATATTATTGTGAAGTATAGGAGGTGTGTACAGTGTATCAGGGAAACAAGGTGTTATAGTGAAGTATATGAGGTGTTTACAGTGTATCAGGGAAACAAGGTGTTATAGTGAAGTATAGGAGGTGTTTACAGTGTATCAGGGAAACAAGGTGTTATAGTGAAGTATAGGAGGTGTGTACAGTGTATCAGGGAAACAAGGTGTTATAGTGAAGTATAGGAGGTGTCTACTACAGTGTATCAGGGAAACAAGGTGTTATAGTGAAGTATAGGAGGTGTGTACAGTGTATCAGGGAAACAAGGTGTTATAGTGAAGTATAGGAGGTGTCTACAGTGTATCAGGGAAACAAGGTGTTATAGTGAAGTATAGGAGGTGTGTACAGTGTATCAGGGAAACAAGGTGTTATAGTGAAGTATAGGAGGTGTTTACAGTGTATCAGGGAAACAAGGTATTATTGTGAAGTATAGGAGGTGTGTACAGTGTATCAGGGAAACAAGGTGTTATAGTGAAGTATAGGAGGTGTTTACAGTGTATCAGGGAAACAAGGTGTTATAGTGAAGTATAGGAGGTGTGTACAGTGTATCAGGGAAACAAGGTGTTATAGTGAAGTATAGGAGGTGTCTACAGTGTATAAGGGAAACAAGGTGTTATAGTGAAGTATAGGAGGTGTGTACAGTGTATCAGGGAAACAAGGTGTTATAGTGAAGTATAGGAGGTGTTTACAGTGTATCAGGGAAACAAGGTGTTATAGTGAAGTATAGGAGGTGTGTACAGTGTATCAGGGAAACAAGGTGTTATAGTGAAGTATAGGAGGTGTCTACAGTGTATCAGGGAAACAAGGTGTTATAGTGAAGTATAGGAGGTGTGTACAGTGTATCAGGGAAACAAGGTGTTATAGTGAAGTATAGGAGGTGTTTACAGTGTATCAGGGAAACAAGGTATTATTGTGAAGTATAGGAGGTGTGTACAGTGTATCAGGGAAACAAGGTGTTATAGTGAAGTATAGGAGGTGTTTACAGTGTATCAGGGAAACAAGGTGTTATAGTGAAGTATAGGAGGTGTGTACAGTGTATCAGGGAAACAAGGTGTTATAGTGAAGTATAGGAGGTGTCTACAGTGTATAAGGGAAACAAGGTGTTATAGTGAAGTATAGGAGGTGTGTACAGTGTATCAGGGAAACAAGGTGTTATAGTGAAGTATAGGAGGTGTTTACAGTGTATCAGGGAAACAAGGTATTATTGTGAAGTATAGGAGGTGTGTACAGTGTATCAGGGAAACAAGGTGTTATAGTGAAGTATAGGAGGTGTTTACAGTGTATCAGGGAAACAAGGTGTTATAGTGAAGTATAAGAGGTGTTTACAGTGTATCAGGGAAACAAGGTGTTATAGTGAAGTATAGGAGGTGTTTACAGTGTATCAGGGAAACAAGGTGTTATAGTGAAGTATAGGAGGTGTTTACAGTGTATCAGGGAAACAAGGTATTATTGTGAAGTATAGGAGGTGTGTACAGTGTATCAGGGAAACAAGGTGTTATAGTGAAGTATAGAAGGTGTGTACAGTGTATCAGGGAAACAAGGTATTATAGTGAAGTATAGGAGGTGTGTACAGTGTATCAGGGAAACAAGGTTTTATTGTGAAGTATAGGAGGTGTGTACAATGTATCAGGGGAACGGGTATTATAGTGAAGTATAGGAGGTGTTACAGTGTATCAGGGAAACAATGTGTTATTGTGAAGTATAGGAGGGTGTACAGTGTATCAGGGAAACAATGTGTTATTGTGAAGTATAGGAGGTGTGTACAGTGTATCAGGGAAACAATGTGTTATTGTGAAGTATAGGAGGTGTGCACAGTGTATCAGGGGAACAAGGTGTTATTGTGAAGTATAGGAGGTGTTTACAGTGTATCAAGGGGTCAAGGTGTTATTGTGAAGGATAGGAGGTGTGTACAGTGTATCAGGGAACGGGGTATTATAGTGAAGTATAGGAGGTGTTTACAGTGTATCAGAGAAACAATGTGTTATTGTGAAGTATAGGAGGTGTGTACAGTGTATCAGGGGAACAAGGTGTTATTGTGAAGTATAGGAGGTTTTTACAGTGTATCAAGGGAACAAGGTATTATAGTGAAGTATAGGAGGTGTTTACAATGTATCAGGGGAACAAGGTATTATAATGAAGTATAGGAGGTGTTTACAATGTATCAGGGGAACAAGATATTTTAGGGAAGTATGAGAGGTGTGTACATTGTATAGGAGATCATAGTATATAAGTGAAGTATGGAGTTTTCTTGATGTGTATGGTTTAAAGGAGAACATCAAAGGTTGGCATGGTGTCATAATTTCAACCTGTGAGAGAAAAGAATGAATGGGTCAGTGATGTCGTGTTAACGGATTGGGTTAAATAACTGGATGATATGTTAGTATTAACTTATTGAAACTCCGCTAGTATTTTTCAAGGTCAAACTAATCAAACATAATTTTTCCACACCAACCTTTACTAATCGAAATTACATGTAAAACTTTGATCACGATCAAGTTTTATTTTATAATCTCATCAGTTAAAGAATCTTATAAAGTGAATTACAAACAATAAATTTTTAGACTAAAACAAAATTTTAATCATCCATGACAAGGAAATTTTTTATTTTCTATAACTTATTCCAACCAACCACTCCCCTTAAGAGAACATAGCGTTTTGTAATATTAGAAGTGCAGGGATGCCGAATTGGCAGGAAATCTCTAATATTTATAGAGATTCATTAGGTATGCAGCCGGTACACAGTAAAACCATCCAACAAAATTTTATTGAATCGGCTCCAATCCTAGATAGTACGGAATGTGTCGCTATTAGGAATTATAAGAGATTAAACATACGTGAGATAATACATTTATTTAAAGTATAATACAGAAAGAGGAATATTTGGGATGTTTTGTTACAAACAAAGCCAGAATAAGGTCTTTAGTTTGTCAAATAAAATTCAAACATTCTACCTTTTGACAGCAATAATTGTGCCCACGTCACTTTTGAAATTGAATAGACTTGGGATAACGAGGTTTGAATCTTGGTTGGGTTTACTGAGATGGTTTCCCCCTCCACACAAATTAAAGTGCACTACCTCTAAATTCAACCTTTCTCATCCCTAACACACATGAGTACAGCCTGAACAGTTAGTAAAACTTGGCACTAAATAAAAAGATATCAGTTGTAATATAATAATAATAATAATAATAATAATAATAATAATAATAATAATAATAATATTTATTTCACTAGCATAACACTAGCTAACAATATAGGCCTACATAAACATAAAAATAAACTACCTGAATAAACAATGGTTACAGAAAACAGAAACATACAACACAAAACAACTAAATCTGTCAACCAAAACTATATTAATTTATACTGTTCATAAAAACCTAAACAGTGATTTCACTCATTTCTTATAAACTTATATTTTGGTCTCGCCTTGAACATGTCTTCTGTTGTAGAACTCTTCACCTCTCGAGGCAGAAAATTAAAATCCCCTAATCCCCTATCAAATATATCATTTTTTGTGGATTTTTTTTTAATTATTAAGGTATACGTTATTCCTTTGCCTAGTATCATGTTTATGAATAGCTGAATTTATTTTTATTTTATCCTTTAAATAAGTTGGTATCAAGTTATTATGAATTTTGAAGATTAAACACATCGCATTAAATGTATTCATGGTTATTACATCTACCCAACCTAGCTGATTCAGCATAACATGAATGCTTGTATATTTATTACATTTTAAAATGATCCGTAGTGCCCTGTTCTGCAGTTTTTGAAGTTTTGATGTCTGCAGTTGAACACATTTATATTAATGAACCACAATAATTAAAATGAGTCAAAACAATAGTATTGTATATAAGTGAGTTTGTCCAAACTGATAGTTCCACACCAACTCTTGCCAAAAAATCAACCTTCTTTGCAATTTTTTTTCACTAGGTAGTTTATTAGAATAGAAATTTAGCCTCATATCAATAAATAAACCTACGTACTTAAACTCTGTCACACATTCAATCACTTCACCGCCTATCCTCAACATCCTGTTTTGAGATACAAAAGTCAAAGAATTTATTTGTGTTGCATGCTTTGTTTTTGAAGTATTTATTTTTTAACTTGTTAACAATCATCCTCATTTGCAGCTCTAAGTTTGTAATTCATTAATTTGATCATAATCAGGAACATAAATCAACGTGTCATCTGCAAATAAATGAATACTACTCTCCATAAATTGTTGGGAGATAAATAACATGAATTACAAACAAAATCGAACCCAAAACACTTCTTTGTGGCACAAAACCTCATTTGCAACCTTTTATGAAATACAATCAACATATTTTGTACCCTGTAATTGAATATATTTGGTTTTTTGAATGAAGAGGGGAATGTTTTATATAGGATAGATATTGATTTTAAGTAGCAGATACACCTGTCTCGCATTACAAGTAGGTATTTGAAACAGCCCCCTATTAAATGTGATGTAGAGATGGTCAATCAAAGCAGGTTTGCCTACCCAGAGCACAAACACCTCCCTTTCTAAATGTGATGTAAAGAGGGTCATCAGAGCAGCGTGTTTGCTACCGAGCACAGACACCTCCTTTCTAAATGTGACTTGTAAAGAGGTATCAGAGCACGTGTTGCTTACTCAGAAGCATAAACATCCCTTTATCTAAATGTGACTGTAGAGATGGTCATCAAAGCAGCGTGTTGCCTACCCAGAGCACAAACACATCCCTTTCTAAATGTGACTGTAAAGAGGGTCATCAGAGCAGCGTGTTGCCTACTCAGAGCATAAACTCCCTTTATCTAAATGTGACTGTAGAGATGGTCATCAAAGCAGCGTGTTGCCTACCAGAGCACAAACACCCCTTTCTAAATTGACTGTAAATAGGGTCATCAAGTAGCGTGTTGCCTACCCAGAACATAAACATCCCTTTATCTAAATGTGACTGTAGAGATGGTCATCAAAGCAGCGTGTTGACTACCCAGAGCACAAAACCTCCCTTTCTAAATGTGACTGTAAAGATGGTCATCAGAGCAGCGTGTTGCCTACCCAGAGCACAGACACCTCCCTTTCAAATGTGACTGTAAAGAGGGTCATCAGAGCTAGCGTGTTGCCTACTGAGAGCATAAACAGCTCCCTTTTAAATGTACTGTAAAGAGGGTCATAGAGCAGCGTGTTGCCTACTCAGAGTATAAACATCCCTTTATCTAAATGTGACTGTAGAGATGGTCATCAAATCAGCGTGTTGCCTACCCAGAGCACAAACAGCTCCCTATCTAAATAGTGACTATAAAGAGGGTCATCAGAGCAGCATGTTGCCTACTCAGAGCATAAACATCCCTTTATCTAAATGTGACTGTAAAGATGGTCATCAAAGCAGCGTGTTGCCTACCAGAGCAAAACAGCTCTCTATCTAAATGTGACTGTAAAATGGTCATCAGAGCAGCGTGTTGCCTACTGAGAGCATAAACAGCTCCCTTTGTAAATGTAACTGTAAAGAGGGTCATAGAGCAGCGTGTTGCCTACTCAGAGTATAAACATCCCTTTATCTAAATGTGACTGTAGAGATGGTCATCAAATCAGCGTGTTGCCTACCCAGAGCACAAACAGCTCCCTATCTAAATATGACTATAAAGAGGGTCATCAGAGCAGCATGTTGCCTACTCAGAGCATAAACATCCCTTTATCTAAATGTGACTGTAGAGATGGTCATCAAAGCAGCGTGTTGCCTACCCAGAGCACAAACAGCTCTCTATCTAAAAGTGACTGTAAAGAGGGTCATCAAAGCAGCGTGTTGCCTACCCAGAGCACAAACAGCTTCCTATCTAAAAGTGACTGTAAAGAGGGTCATCAGAGCAGCGTGTTGCCTACTCAGAGAATAAACATCCCTTTATCTAATTGTGACTGTAAAGAGGGTATCCAGAGCAGCGTGTTGCCTACTCAGAGCACAAACAGCACCCTATCTAAATGTGACTGTAGATTGTGTCATCAGAGCAGCATGTTGCCTACTCAGATCACAATCAGCACTTTATCTAAATGTGACTGTAGAGAGTGTCATCAAAGCAGCGTGTTTCCTACTCAGAGCACAAACAGCACCCTATCTAAATGTGACTGTAGATTGTGTCATCAGAGCAGCGTGTTGCTTACTCAGAGCATAAACATCCCTTTATCTAAATGTGACAGTAAAGAGGGTCATCAAAGTAGCGTGTTGCCTACTCAGAGCATAAACATCCCTTTATCTAAATGTGACAGTAAAGAGGGTCATCAAAGTAGCGTGTTGCCTACTCAGAGCAAAACATCCCTTTATCTAAATGTGACAGTAAAGAGGGTCATCAAAGTAGCGTGTTGCCTACTCAGAGCATAAACATCCCTTTATCTAAATGTGACAGTAAAGAGGGTCATCAAAGTAGCGTGTTGCCTACTCAGAGCATAAACATCCCTTTATCTAAATGTGACAGTAAAGAGGTATCCAAAGCAGCGTGTTTCCTATCCAGAGCACAAACAGCACCCTATCTAAATGTGACTGTAGATTGTGTCATCAGAGCAGCATGTTGCCTACTCAGATCACAATCAGCACTTTATCTAAATGTGACTGTAGAGAGTGTCATCAGAGCAGCGTGTTGCCTACTCAGAGCATAAACATCCCTTTATCTAAATGTGACTGTAAAGAGGGTCATCAGAGCAGCGTGTTGCCTACTCAGAGCATAAACATCCCTTTATCTAAATGTGACAGTAAAGAGGGTCATCAAAGTAGCGTGTTGCCTACTCAGAGCATAAACATCCCTTTATCTAAATGTGACTGTAAAGAGGGTCATCAGAGCAGCGTGTTGCCTACTCAGAGCATAAACATCCCTTTATCTAAATGTGACAGTAAAGAGGGTCATCAAAGTAGCGTGTTGCCTACTCAGAGCATAAACATCCCTTTATCTAAATGTGACTGTAAAGATGGTCATCAAAGTAGCGTGTTGCCTACCCAGAGCACAAACAGCACCCTATCTAAATGTGACTGTAAGATTGGTCATAAGAGCAGCATGTTGCCTACTCAGATCACAAATCAGCACTTTATCTAAATGTGACTGTAGAGAGTGTCATCAGAGCAGCATGTTGCCTACTCAGATCACAAACAGCACTTTATCTAAATGTGACTGTAGAGAGTGTCATCAGAGCAGCATGTTGCCTACTCAGATCACAATCGCACCCTATCTATATGTGACTGTAGAGAGTGTCATCAGAGCAGCATGTTGCCTACTCAGATCACAAACAGCTCCCTATCTAAATGTGACTCTAGAGATGATCATCAAATCAGCGTGTTGCCTACCGAGAGCACAAACAGCTCCCTATCTAAATGTGACTGTAAAGAGGGTCATCAGAGCAGCGTGTTGCCTACTCATAACACAAACAACATTCCCCCTCCTCCTGGCTAATACATCTGAGTCTTTCTCATAGATGATATCAGAGTCAAAGTATTTCCATTCGGTCAGGTTGGAAACGCCTTTATTTTAAAACGGTTAAATATTGGGAAATCATGTTGGGTCAGTGGTGATAACTTATGTATGTGTGTGTTGGGAGGGAGGAGTTTTGTGAGACTTATCCCTCCTCCCCTAAACCTTAAGAATTCCATCCCTTCCCGACCCTAACTCCCCCTGGAAAATGTTCAATGATTATGATGTCTTGGAACTATTCGAAAGTTTTCACCCTGACCTTTTTTGTTAATAATATTCCTTTAGAAATTATTTGAAGTAGTTTGCCTCAGATTTTTTTAATTCAATAATGCCTCTAGCGAATAATTATTTGGAATTGACCTCACCTGATCTTTTTTAAATATTAATTCGATTAGTTTGAAGATTTTAAGCGTATCATATTCGAAAATATCAAAGAGAAGTTAAATAATTTTAAAAGGAGGTTAACTTATTCCGGGTGACAAATTATTTTCAGAGTCCAAAGCTCCCACACCTTACCCCTAAATTCCCCTTGCCCGGATATACCACAACTTACACCTTGATTTAAGGAGTACTCAATGTAAACTTAAAACTTAAAGAAAGGAAGCGCTATCTAGGTTTCTAAATTTTAAAGCACTTAAAGTATTTAATAACTAGCCTTAATTACCATAAAAGCTTCCAGAAGCATTTAACGTTTGAGGACTAAGATCCCTACCCCCAAAAATTTGATCTGGATACGGACTTACCTAAATTATGTCATAAAACTATATACAATTAAAGTTGTCAAATTTAACTGTTTTAAATTTTCAATATATCGATTAAAATCCGAGCATCAATCATCAAGTAATACAGAAAACACGGACAATAGACATCCATCAAATGTTGTCAAGTAATACAGAAAACATGGACAATAGACATCCATCAAATGTTGTCAAGTAATACAGAAAACACGGACAATAGACATCCATCAAATGTTGTCAAGTAATACAGAAAACACGACAATAGACATCCATCAAATGTTTTCAAGTAATACAGAAAACATGGACAATAGACATCCATCAAATGTTGTCAAGTAATACAGAAAACACGGACAATAGACATCCATCAAATGTTGTCAAGTAATACAGAAAACACGGACAATAGACATCCATCAAATGTTGTCAAGTAATACAGAAAACATGGACAATAGACATCCATCAAATGTTGTCAAGTAATACAGAAAACACGGACAATAGACATCCATCAAATGTTGTCAAGTAATACAGAAAACACGGACAATAGACATCCATCAAATGTTGTCAAGTAATACAGAAAACACGGACAATAGACATCCATCAAATGTTGTCAAGTAATACAGAAAACACCGACAATAGACATCCATCAAATGTTGTCAAGTAATACAGAAAACATGGACAATAGACATCCATCAAATGTTGTCAAGTAATACAGAAAACACCGACAATAGACATCCACCAAATGTTGTCTTTTAAGGTCATAAGACAATGTTTGGACTAAAATTATGTGGAAGATTAGGGGTGGCAAAATGCAAGTTTACCCGCACACAAAATGAAGCTCTATGCGACCATGTGACATGCCTAAAATAGAAAGAATGTGGTTTATATTCTTGGTAGAATAGGTATGTATTCTATATTAGTGTAGTATAGGAATTAACAACGCCGGATTAAAGGGAGAGTGACAAACTGTTGTAATAATAAAAACTAAATATATTTTGGCTCTATAGATTGGAGTCATGGTAAAACTAAAAATATATACATAACTTATTATAACAAATTTTTATTTATTTCTGACAAAATATTAGTGGAAAGTGGGACACAATCGACCATTTTTAAATGCGCTTGATTCCAACCAGTATGTGTTCAACTTAGGCCCAGTTGTTCATTTAAGCTAATTTATTGATACTCTTGTCTGTTATTTGACGTTGGTCGTTATTGATTCCAAACACAGGAACACGATGAGTAGGTAACATGCTGCTCTGTAGCCATGTCAAAGAAAAACTGTGAAAGGAACATAAGATATATTTCACAACAAATAACATTTCACATTTTAATAACTGGAATCCCCCTGCGGGGCGGGGTTTAGGATGGTCCCGCAGTAACCCCTGCTTGTCGTAAGAGGGGAGGCTTTTGTACAGGACGTAGCTCGTGTAGGACAAACCTATCCTATATCTTTCCTTTCACATAATTTTCTTCTTCCTTCACTTTAACTCCTTTTTTTCACTCTTCCCCCTTCGCTTTATCTTTCCTTACCTCTTTCTTCCCCTCCACTGCCGTTCAGTCCAGCACAGAGACTTTTGGCCCCTCCGTTGATGACCATCGCATCGAACACGGCTCTCCTCGGTGTATTATTGGATACCACTGCTTTGAGCTCCTGAATGAAAGTGCGCCGGTTGCAATACCTTGGTAGAAGGGCCTTAGGGATGACAATAACCGGGTACCCTACTTTGGGAAAAGATCAGTTGCGTTCATGAGGGCCCGGACGTAAAATTGGCACTTTCCTACACCCACTTGCTGCGACGACCTCTCTCTCGGCGATGCTCTATGCGAAGGTTGTCATGTCTAGCGTCGTATAGAGCCTCTCGTCGGGACAGTTAATAGGGCCATATATGGTAGTACCAACTTGGGTCACCCTGGGTCTACGATCCGAGTACTGTGTAGGTTGTCCCCAAATACGGCATGGCCGATAACATTGTCACCGCTGGCACCGTACTGCCAAACACTGCTGGCAACTCACTGCCCGGCCACTCGCAGGGTCGTAATATTGACCAGAGGCGGAAACGGGTAAGGCTGTCCAGCCCTATATTAGGAAAAATCCAGGAAGTGGTGAGACCCAGCCCCGCTTCTTGGTAATGTCTCGAGTAGAGGACAATGAAGACCTGAAACGTGTTAGCCCATTTGTCCTAGAAAGAGTGATAAATGGAGCAGCGAAATCGGAAGTCTCAATAAAGAAACTGCGTGATGGCACCATCATGATTCAGACCACGACTGACACACAGTCCTCAAATATAATGGCAATCTCTGAAATACCGTTGAGAAATACGACTCATATACCGGTGAAGGTGGAACCTCACAGGTTCCTCAATCTTTGCAAGGGAGTGGTCACTTGCTATGACCTCGACTGCGTAGCATTGAGGATATCTGTGAGGAGCTTTCCCCTCAGCACGTCACAGAAGTGTACCGCATTGTCACCAAAAAGAATGGACAAGATAAAAAAACCGACACGTATATCCTCACTTTTGCGACACCTACCCTTCCAAAGGAGGTCCGAGCAGGTTTCCACGTGCTCAGGGTCCGGCCGTATGTCCCTAACCCTAGACGCTGTTTTCAGTGTCAGGAATTTGGGCATATGAAGCTACGATGCCGTGGTAAGCCGACCTGTGCGGATTGTGGACAGGAGGCTCACGAAACACCATATGAGTCTCCGAAATTCTGCGTAAACTGCAAGGGTCCACATTCTGCCTGGTCTGAGGCCTGTCCGATATGGAAGATAGAAAAAATAGTCCTGGAGATTCAATACGAAAAAAAATCTCATATGCCCAGGCACGCAAGGAATACGCATCTAGTCAGGCTCCGGTATTTCAAACTTCATATAGCCAGATTGTCAGTCAGAACATCAACTGTCCCAACTGCCATTGCGCATTTAATCTCGCTAAGATGCCATCACGACCTGTGCCATTGGTCTCTGCTCGAGACATCCGTATTGAAAACGCACCAACTAAGGTGTCGCCGATATCCTCACAGGGAGCAAAACTGCCACCTAAGTCGTCTCCACCACCCGTCCTAACCTCCGAGCCCTCCTCGGGGAAATAAATTACGTGCGGCCACTGTTGAGTCGCTCATTCTCGCCTCTGGTCCTCCAGAGGCCGGGATGAGTGGCGAAACAGGTGAGGCCGTAAAGGCGAGCCCCACTGAATCCTTGAAGAAGAACCAGCGAGATACCGTCGAAAAAAATAATATAAAAAAAGCATCCAAGGCCTTAACAAAGCTTTAGCGCAAGGATCCGACTACCCAGTCTCTCCAAAATAAACCAAAGCCTTTCCTGAAGCGGGAGGTCCATGAGAGACTGGGAAAGGCAAGAGGTCCTAAAAAGGCCCTCAACCAATTTTTTTTTAAGAGATAGCGTCATGGATTGCGAGGATAACTATATCTTATATTAATAAAGTATGTCGCTACTACAATGGAATTGTGTGGCTTTCTATGCTCGTATAGAGGAAATTAAACAACAAATTTCTTCCCTGCATACTTCCATTTTGTGTTTCAGGAGACCCACTTCCACCAAAATGACAACCCGATGCTTCGTGGGTACGATGTGTATCGTACCGACAAGCCTTTCTTTGATAGGGTAGCGGAGGTGTGGCTATATTCGCACGTAGCAATACATATCACAAAAATATTAATATCGTTTCTGATCTCCAAGTGATCGCTGTCCGAGTCTCCCTTGCTTTGGAGATGACAGTATGCTGCATCTACCTCCCACCAGGTGAACGTATTTCGAAGAGGAGCCTAGAGCACTCTTTATGCAACTTCCCGCTCCCTAATTCATCTTGGGGGATTTAACGTGCATAACCTGTTGTGGGGGTCTTATTTTACAGACGCCCGTGGGAGGATGGTAGAGGATATTCTTGTCTCGGGAAACCTGGTGTTAATGAACACCGGGATCCAGACACACTTCTCCACCTTTAATGGTGTATCCTCGACCTAACATTATGTAGCCCAGGGATCACTGCTCTTTTCCTTTGGGATGTCCATGCGGACCTATGTGGGAGCGATCACTTTCCCATTCTGCTTTCCCCACTCCAAGATCGTCCAAGTACAGCACGGGTACCCCAATAGGTGATTAAACGTGCTGACTGGAATAAATTCTGCGAGCTCGCCGTATTTGGTGAATCCCCTTCTCCTGACGTCCATGTTAAGACCGGGTATTTTACTTCGACGGTCATCGCGGTGGCGAGGGTTTCCATCCCTAAATCCTCGCTAAACCCGCGCCACCGTCCCGTTCCCTGCTGGAGCGAGGAGTGTCGGTCGGCTATTTCTGACCGTCGAAGGGCCCTACGTCTCTTTCATCGACGTCCTACCTTGGAGAATCTGGAGTCATTCCAGATTCTACGTGCTCGAGCTCGCCGTGTCATTCGTGAAAGTAGAACAGAGTCTCGGAGAAAGTTTATTTCTACACTTACAATATACACTCCCACAACTAAGGTTTGGGACAATATCCGTAAATTACATAATGCAACAATTCCAATAACAATATACCCGCCCTCATGTCTAACGGTTCACGTTTATCCTCCCCTGTGGAGGCCATTATTGTATTGGGATCGATGTTCGCCACTAGTTCTAGCACTGCGAGCTACACTAACGAGTTCGTAGTGCATAAGTGGAACATCAAGCACCATGCTATTGATTTTGGCGAAAGTTGGGGGAGGATTATAACTCCCCCTTTACCAAAGATGAACTGACCTTCTTCCGGTCCCAGGCTGGCAGCACAGCCTCTGGTCAAGACGACATTCATTATGAGATGTTGCGTCAGCTGCCCCCTGCCGGACAGGCATTTCTTTTAGACCTCTATAATAGTGTTTGGGAATCTCATCAGTTCCCCTCACTATGGAGGCAAGCAACCGTTATACCTATACATAAAAGTGGCAAAGATAAATTAGAGCCAACTAGTTATAGACCGATAGCTTTAACTAGTTGTGTATGTAAAATATTGGAAAAAATAATTAATAAGCGACTTATATGGTATTTAGAATACCGCAATCTGCTATCTAATATTCAATGTGGTTTTCGCCGTAACGATCCACGGTGGATCACCTTGTCTGTCTAGAGACGGCTATTCATGACGCTTTTCTCCATAAGCAGTATCTTCTGGCTGTCTTCTTCGTTCTGGAGAAAGCGTACGACACCACCTGGTGGAACGGCATTTTGAAAACACTTTTTAATTGGGGGTTTCGAGTGAACCTCCCAATTTTTATATCTAATTTTATGTCGGAAAGACACTTCCGGTAAGGTTGAATAACACCTTATCCGATGATTTTATTCAAGAAAATGGGGGGCCTCAGGGTAGTATTCTAAGCTGTACGTTGTTCGCTATCGCGATAAATAGCGTTGTTGACAACGTACGCTTACCTGTTCGTTTATGCCTCTTTGGGATGACTACGCAATTTATTGCAGTTCGTCAAGTCTCCACAGGGCTGAACGGCAGATAAAGCTCTCTGTCAACAATCTTTGGTCGTGGGCATCAGTAATGGCTTTCGCTTCTCTGCAGCCAAGACGACGGTTGTCCCCTTCCATAAATTACGTGGAATACAGCCAGCCCCCAGTATTTTAATGAACCACGTTGTCTTACCAGTCTCAGAAAGCGTAAGGTTTCTGGGACTTTTATTTGATTTTAAATTAACTTGGATCCCCCACATCAAAGACCTGAAAGCGAGGCGTATAAAAGCTTTCAACCTGTTCAAAGTGATTAGCGGTCGGTCCTGGGGTGCTGATAGGGAAACCTTGATGCGCCTGCATAGGGCCTTGGTCAGATCTAAACTAGATTACGGCAGTTTTGTGTATGGCTCAGCTAGACCCTCAGCGTTAAAGATGCTAGATAGTGTCCACCATGCTGGCATTCGACTGGCTACTGGTGCCTTTCGTACCAGTCTAGTCATCAGCCTCTGTGCCGACGCTGCTGAGCCCCCTCTTCCCTATCGGCGGTCCTATCTCCTGGCATCCTACGTGTCGAAACTACATTGCACGCCAGAGCATGTTGCCTACCGTCCTGTGTTTCATCTCACTAACCGTGTCTTGTATGAAACCAAATGGCGTAGTACAAGGCCGGTTGGGATCCGGATGTTATCGGTTTTCAACACCTGTGGGATAATCTTGCCAAAGGCTATCCCCACATCATCAGGTCGAGTTTCTCCCTGGAAGATACGACTTCCCAAAAGCCATTTGATCTTGCCAAGTTCCCTAAAACAACCACCCCAAACTTTGTATATTAGAGGACCTTCAACGAGCTTTTCTCCACTCACTTTCACGGATTCAAACGCATTTACACTGATGTTTCTAAATCTGGAGCCTCCGTGGGATGTGCTTTTGTTGTGGAAGGATCCAATTTTAAATTTGTTTTACCTGAAGAAACTAGTATTTTTACGGCTAAATTGTATGCCATTTTTAAATCTCTGGGCTTTGTATACCGAAATAGTCACCGTTCTGTTCTCATCTGCACGGATTTCATGAGTGCTCTGTTGGCATTGTCCACTTTCTACTCCTGGAATCCCCTCGTGCAAATGATACATGAGAAAGTTTTAAAAATTGATTCACTAAGCACCCGGCTCGCCTTTTGCTGGATTCCTGGTCACGCTGGTCTTCCAGAAAATGAACTGGCGGACCAGGCAGCCAAGGAGGCAGAACGCCTGCCTCCTGAGGCGAGTCTGTGTGTTATGTTTTTAGATCTAAAGGTTTATGTTCGGCATATTGAGACCTTTTTTTAACATTTTAGTATACTTTAATGTGTTGTTTTGTCTTTTTAACCATTTTAGTACCTTTAACATGTCAGTCTTGTCTTTTTAACTAATATATAGTTTTAAAACGTTTGTTTTGTCTTTTTTTCGCGTGATACAACCGTGTTTTTTTAGCAGGTATTTCACTCAATTTTTACTATGATCCCATTTGAGTACCCCTTTGGAGTGTTCCAAATGGGTATTTTTCTCATATTTAGATCTATTTCTTTTATAATGTATTTTTACATTGTGTCTTCACCTTTCTATATAAACAGGTGAATATTTTGAATCTCCCCTATGGAGATTTTACTATGTATGTATATTATGTTAAGGCCCTAATGACCTCAGTGTGTCGATGGTTCTCTTAACACCAATAATAATAATAATAAATTTAAAACTATCATAAACCAATGTTACACACGATATGAACTATGGAAAGGTAGTTTCATAATTTAATGGGCAATACTGATTCTGCCAGTGACTTGGCTTGTTTGGCACAATAACATAGAAATAAAACTTAATTTATAATTTAAAATGTAGCTTGTCATTTTATGCCTGCAATTCCATAAGATAATTTAAATTTAGGCTTCGAGGTATAGTACATAATACTTCTGAATCAACTTGGAAAAGGCTCAAAGTAAGCCACTGAAACTTGAAAAAAATGAAATTAACAAAAATAGTTACAAAGAATTGAATAGGAAAAATAGTTCAAAAGCAAACACCGAATGTTATCAAATTGGAAAAAAAAAATCTGCCAGTTGCAGACTCAATGATAACGTAATCAACATCAACGCGCATCAAATTTCGAATACTCAAATTGAGAAACGAAGAGGTCTATTATCTCTTTGGTAACTCAGTCTGGCCTAGATGTCATGCCGTTCCACGCTGGCAATGTCCTGATTACCAGGGAAATAGAAAGTTTGAGACTGAGCTCTTCTTCACACAAAGCTCGGGTTTAAACTAGTTCGTGCCATACAAACCAACCCCCTTCCCTACATAATGATTTATTTTGTGGCAAAATGAATCAACATGAAGTCATTTTCTTCTATTTTGTCACTATCTATTAGAAACTCAGGTTCATTGAGGTAGGATTCTTCGTCTTCCAATACTGAATCTGCGCAAGAAGAGTCAGATTATTCTCTCAGTTTTGGCCTCTTTCTCGTGTTATGTTTGACTGAAAACAGAGTATGACGATATTTCATAGGGTTGACATTTTTAGTTTACTGACATTAACTTCAATCTTTAGATATCTGGAAACAACCCCCCCCCCCCCCCTCTTCGGGGTTGAGAATAGTCCCGCAGTAACTCCTGCTTATCGTAAGAGGTGACTTAAAGGGGAGGCTTCTGTGCAGGACAACCTATCCTATATCTTTACTTTCACCTCTTTTTCTTCTTCCTTCCCTGTTTCTCTTTTTTCCGTCCTTCCTATTAATTTTGTAAATAGGGTTTTGTTATTATTATTATTATTATTATTATTATTATTGTTCAAAGGCCCATCGACACATCGAGGTAATTAGGGCCTTGAAATATATTATAAACATAATAAAATCCCCATAAGGGAAAAGGATAAAACATTCACCATCTGAGACACTCCATAGGAGTGCTCAAATGGGCTCTTGGTATAAATTAAGTGATACACTTGCTAAAAAACACACAAGTGTATCACTCCAATAAAAAGACAAAACAAACATATTAAAATATAACACGTTAAAATGACACAACATGTTAAAATTATAATACGTTAAAAAGACAAAACAACATGTTAAATTGTAATAAAACTGTTAAAAAGGATCTCAATATGAGATAATATCCAAACGAGCCACTTTATAAAAGTGACTCAAATGGCATTAAAGAGATCCGCCTGGCGTATAAAACGGAGTAAACAAATAACTCCATCCGCACTATCACGTAATAAAAAACGTAAGTTACCTTTAAAATCAAGAGCCAGACGGATAGGGGCTAGTTTGCGACACTCCACCAAAATGTGATGCACACTAAGGGGAGTATCACAAAACTCACACACTGAAGGTGGATCCCCTCTCAGTAAAAAAACTATGGGTCAATGAAGTATGCCCGACGCAGAGTCTCGTCACGATGACCTCCTCTCTTCTAGACTTTCGTATAGAAGAGGGCCATCGCGACACACCGTTCCTGATGGACCGCAGCTTGTTCTGAGCAGGGGTCGAGACCCACTGCTCGTGCCAGGTGCACAAGACTCCACGCCGAACATAACCCTTTAGATCTAAAAACAGGACACCCAGACTCACCTCCGGAGGCAGGCGCACCGCATCCTTGGCTGCCTGGTCCGCCAGTTCATTTCCTGGAAGACCAGCGTGACCAGGAATCCAGCAAAAGGCGAGCCAGGTGCTTAGTGAATCAATTTTAAAAATTTGTTCATGTATCATCTGCACGAGGGGATTTCAGGAGTAGAGAATGGAAAGTGCCAACAGAGCACTCATGGAATCCGCGCAGATGAGGACAGAACGGTGACTACTTCGGTATACAAAACACAAAGATTTAAAAATGGCATATAATTCAGCTGTAAAACACTGTTTCCTTAGGTAAACCAAATTTAAAATTGGATCCTTCCACAACAAAAGCACATCCCACGGAGGCTCAAGATTTAGAGCCATGGTGTGATTCGCTCAAATCCGTGAAAGCGAGTGGAGAGGAGTTTATTAAAGGTCCTCTCATATACAAAGTTTGGGGTGGTCGCTTTAGGGAACTTGGCAAGATCAAAATGGCATTTCGGAGGGCGTATCTTCCAGGAAGAAACTCGACCTGGTGATGTGGGGATAGCCTTTGGCAGGACTATCCCACACGTGTCGAAAACCGATAGCATCCGGATCCTAACCGGCCTTGTACTACGCCATTTAGTTTCATACAAGACACGGTTAGGGGGATGAAACACAGGGTGGTAAGCAACATTATTTGGCATGCAAATGCAGTTTCGACACGTAAGATGCCAGGAGGTAAGACCGCCGGTAAGAAAGAGGGGGCTCACCGGCGTCGGCATAGATGCTGACGACTGGACTGGTACGAAAAGCACCAGTAGCCCGTTGAATGCCAGCATGGTGGACGCTATCGAGCATCTTTAACGCCGAGGGTCTAGCGAAACCATTTACAAAACTGCCGTAATCAAGTTTTGATCTCACCAAGGCTCTATAGAGGCGCATCAAGGTTTCCCTATCAGCACCCCAAGAGCGACCACTCACAACTTTAAGTAAATTCAAAGCTTTAACACACCTCGCTTTCAGTTCTTTGATGTGGGGGATCCAAGTTAGTTAAAATCGAATAAAGTCCCAGGAATCTACGTCTCGGAGACAGGTAAAACAACGTTGTTCATTAAAATATATGGGGGCTGGATGTATTCCGCGTAATCTATGGAAGTGGACGACAGTCGTCTTGGCCACAGAGAAACGAAAGCCATTACGAGATGCCCACAACCATAGATTGTTTACAGCGAGTTGTATCTGTCGTTCAGCCCTGTGGAGACTTGATGAACTGCAATAAATTGCGTAGTCATCCACAAAAAGGCATGAACGAACAGGTAAGCGCACGTTGTCTACAATAATATTTATCGCAATAGCGAACAACGTACAGCTCAAAGGACTGCCCTGTGGGACCCCATTTTCTTGAATAAAATCATCGGATAAGGTGTTATTCAACCTTACCCGAAAGTGTCTATCTGACATAAAATTAGCTATAAAAATAGGGGTTCCCCAATTAAAAAGGTTTTTTAAGATGCCGTAACGCCATGTGGTATCGTACGCCTTCTCCAAATCAAAGTAAACAGCCAAAAGATGCTGTTTATGCAGAAAGGCTTCACGAACAGCAGTATCAAGACGGACGAGATGATCCACCGTGAATCGGTTATGGCGAAAACCACATTGAATATTGGATAGCAGATTGCGAGATTCTAAACACCATATAAGTCGTTTATTTATCATTTTTTCTAATATTTTGCATATACAGCTAGTTAAGGCTATCGGTCTATAACTAGTTGGCTCTAATTTATCCTTGCCACTTTTATATATTGGGATAACGGTTGCTTGCCTCCAAAGTGTTGGGAATTGACGAGATTCCCAAACACAATTGTAGAGGTCTAAGAGGAACGCCCGTCTAGCAGGGGACAGTTGGCGCAACATTTCGTAATGGATATCATCCGGGCCAGAAGTTGTATTGCCCGCCTGGGACAGGGCATAGGTAAGTTCCTCTTTAGTAAAGGGGGAGTTATAATCCTCCCCCCAACTTTGGCCAAAATCAATAGTAAGGCGCTCGATGCTGCGCTTATGCATCGCGAACTCGTTAGAGTAGCTCGCAGTGCTAGAAATAGCGGCGAACATCGAGCCCAATACATTGGCGACCTCCATAGGGGAGGAGACAAGTGAACCGTTAGACATGAGAGCGGGTATATTATAAATGGTATTTTTGCTACTACGTACTTTACGAATGTGATCCCAAACCTGGTTGTGGGAGTGGAAATAGTAAGGGTAGAAATAAACTGTCTCCAAGACTCTCTTCTGCTTTCTCGAATAATACGGCGAGCTCTAGCACGTAGAATCCGGAATGACTCCAGATTCTCCGAAGTAGGACGTCGATTAAAGATACGCAGGGCTCTTCGACGGTTAGAAATAGCCAGCCGGCACTCCTCGTTCCACCAGGGAACAGGACGGTGGCGCGGGTTTGGCGAGGATTTAGGGATGGATGCCCTCCCGCCACGATGACCGTCGAAGTAAATTGCCCAGCCTTAACATCGACGTCAGGAGAATGAGGTTCGTCGAATACGTGAGCTTGCGGAATTTATCCCAGTTAGCACGTTTAAGAACCCATTGGGGTAACCGTGCAGGATCTTGGATTTTGAAAGCAGAATGGGAAAGTGATCGCTGCCACATAGGTCCGAGTGAACCTCCCAAAGGTAGTGAGCAGCAATCCCGGGGCTACATAGAGCTAGGTCGATGGCAGAGGATACACCATTAAAGGTGGAGAAGTGTGTCTGGGTCCCGGTGTTCATTAACACCAGGTTTCCCGAGACAAGAATATCCTCTACCATCCTCCCGCGGGTGTCTGTAAAATTAGACCCCCACACCAGGTTATGCGCGTTAAAGTCCCCCAAGATGATATAGGGGGCGGGAAGTTGTATAAAGAGGGCCTCTAGAGTCCTCTTGGAAACACGTTCACCTGGTGGGAGGTAAATGCAGCATAACGGTTACCTCCATAGGAAGGGAGGCTCTGACAGCAATCACTTGGAGATCAGAAACAATATTAATATTCTTATGATATAATAGTACTTCGTGCGAATATAGCCACACCTCCGCTAGCCCGATCAAAGAAAGGCTTGTCGGTACGATACAGATCGTACCCCCGAAGCATCGGGTTGTCAGTTGGGCGGAAGTAGGTCTCCTGCAAACACAAGATGGAAGGATGCAGGGAAGAAATTATTAGTTTGATTTCCTCTACACGAGCATAGAAACCCCTACAATTCCATTGTAGTAGCGACATAAATTATTAGTATGAAATTTAGTTATTCTCGCAATCCATTTCACTATCCTTTAAGAATAAACATTTGTTGAGGTCCTTTTTAGGCCTCTTGCCTTTCCCAGTCTCTCCTGTACCTCTCGCTTCAAGAGGGCTTCGGCTTATTTTGGAGAGACTGGGGAGTCGGATTCTTGTTCGAAGGCTTTAAGGCCTTTGACGATTTTTTATATGATGTTTTTCGGCGGTCTCTCGCTGTTCCTTCTTCAAGGCACCAGTGGGACTCGCCTTAGCGGCCTCAACTGTTCCGCAACTCGTCCCCACCTCCGGAAGTCCAGAGGTGGGTGTGAGAGGCTCAACAATGGCCGCCCTGATTTTAGTACCCCGAGGCGGGCTCGGGGGGATTACCTGATGTGGGTTTGGGTCGGTTCCCTGAGGTGGGCTCGGGTCGGTTCCCCGAGTGGGCTTGGGGGTTCCCCGAGGGAGGCTCGGAGGAGTTCCTCGAGGAGGTCTCCTCGGTGGTATAGGTGGGGGAGACGACCGTTGTGGTGGTTTGGCCACATTTAAAAGTTTTGGCGCCACAGAAGTTGGCGCGGAATCAACATAGGTGTCTCGAGAAGAGACCAATGGCACTGGTCGCGTTGGCTCCTTAGCAAGATTAACTGCGCAATGGCAGTTGGGGCAGTTTATATTTTGACTGACAATCCGGCTATATGAAGTCTGAAATACCGGAGCTTGACTCGATACGTATTCCTTGCGTGCCTGGGCATATGAGATCTTCTTTTCAGATTGTATCTCCAGGACTTTCTTCTCTACCTTCCATTTTGGATAGGCCCGAGACCAGGCGGAATGCGGACCCTTGCAGTTGACGCAGTATTTAGGAGACTCGCATGGTGTCTCGTGAGCCTCCTGTCCACAATCCGCACAGGTTGGCTTACCACGGCATCGCAGCTTCGTATGCCCAAATTCCTGGCACTGAAAACAGCGCCGAGGGTTAGGGACCTACGGCCGGACCCTGAGCACGTGGAAACCTGCTCGGTCCTCCTTCGGAAGGTAGGAGTTGCAAATGTGGTGATATACGTATCCGTCTTCTTTTCTTGTCCATTCTTTTTTGTGACAATATGGTACACTTCGGTGACATGCTGGGGGGAAAGCTCCTCACAGATCTCCTCAATACTTACGCAGTCGAGGTCAAAACAAGTGACCACTCCCTTGCAAACATTGAGGAACCCGTGAGGTTCCACCTTCACCGGTATTGAAACCGTATTACTCGACGGTATTTCAGTAATAGCTATGATGTTGGAGGACTGGACGTCAATTACAGTCTGTATCAAAATAGTGCCATCACGCAATTTCCTTATAGAGACGTTCGATTTTGCTGCACCATTTATCTCTCTTTCGAGGATAAATGGGCTGACGTGCTTAAGGTTTCCATTGGCATCATATCGAGACATCACCAGGAAGCGGGGCTGGGGCCTCACCATTTCCCGGGTTTCCACAGTGACAGGGCTGGACGGCCTTACCCGTTTCCGCCTCTTATCTATATTATGAACCTGCGAGGGGCCGGGCAGACAGTTGCCAGCAGTGTTTGGCAGTACGTTCCAGCGGCGACAATGTTGTCGGCCATGCCATGATTGGGGACAACCTACACAATACTCGGATCGTAGACCCAGGGTGATCCAAGTTGGTTCTACCACATATGGCCCTGTTAACTGTCCCGACGAGAGGTCTATACGACGCTAGACATGACAACCTTCGCATAGAGCATCGTCGAGAGAGAGGTCGTCGCAGCAAGTGGATGTAGGAAAGTGCCAATTTTACGTCCGGGCCCTCATGAACGCAACTGATCTTTTCCCAAAGTAGGGTACCCGTTTATTGTTATCCCTAAGGCCCTTCTACTAAGATATTGCAACCGGCGCACTTTCATTTAGGAGCTCAAGGCAGTGGTATCCAATAATAAACAGAGAAGAGCCGGGTTAGTTGCCAAGGTCGTCAACGGAAAGGCCTAAGGCCTCTGTGCAGGATGAACGGTGGGGGAAAGGAAGAAAAAGGTAAGGTAAGATAAAGCGAAGGGGGAAGGGTGAAAAAAGGGGGAAAGTGAAGGAAGAAGAAAATGATGTGAAAGGAAAGATATAGGATAGGTTTGTCCCACACGAGGTACGTCCTGCACAGAAGCCTCCCCTTTTATTCGCCTCTTACGACAAGCAGGGGTTACTGCGGGACTATTCTAAACCCCGTCCCGCAGGGGGAAGGGTTTTGTTCTTTTGAAAGATGAGTTTAATAGTTTTTGGACTATATTTTATTATTTTGTGAGTATGTTATAAGGAACCTCGGACTTGTTAAATTCATATAATTTTAAAGTAAATTTACTGAATTTAATGAAGACTGAAGTTTGAAATAACCTTTCATATTAAAATGTGTATAAATATATATATTCAACGTATAATATATTCTTAGAATACGTTAATCGTATTATTATATGTGCCATCATACTGGTTTTAATATATTTTTATATATTATCATTATTATTATAAATAAACATTTAAAATTGATTTCTAGTTGTTCCTTTATGTTGTGGTAAATTTGTTTTCCTATCTAAGAGCACCCATAGGTTATTTATTTATGTTTAAGTGTGTAATGTGGTTTCTAAGATTTGTAACTGTATCCGCACCCAGGTGAGCTGTGTTCCCTGAGTAACAGTAGTAGGTTTTCAGACTATTGTATAGTCAACTCTCTATTCTACGACCTTTCATGGTTCCCTGGAAAAGGTTCGTTATTTAGAAGGGGTCGTTATTGGAATTTCAACAGATTTTGTTCAACCCATGACCTTCATACGAAAAAATTGAATTTTTAGACAACAAATAGCGTGGGTCATCAAAAATCGTTCACAAAATCCAACCAAAAACGTAATCAAATTAAAATATACAATGTTAAACAATGCTGGGTCGTCAAAAATTGTTCACAAAATCAAACCAAAATAGTAACCAAAACGAAATCGAAATTACAATGGCATACGCAAGTCTGGCGTGTGATGTAGCGGCAGTCGCACGCGAGGAAACATTGTCTTGCTTGTGGGAGGGGGTGGACAAAGTCAAGTGCTATTGGCTGGCATTGATGAGGTGGTGTCTATTTTTATACCTGACCCACCCCAGTTACTAGTAATACAGCGCTCACAAAGATAATTGCAATGGAGCTACCTAATTAAATGCAACAAACACATTTTACAGCCGATTTCCTTAAACTTTTCAACCTTTTTTCCCACATTTTTCATCGGTTCCCCAAAAAAGGGTCGTTACTTCGAGGGGGGCGCTATTCCCGGGGTCGTAGAATCGAGAGTTGACTGTAACTTATATCGCTCAAACAACTCGGTCTGATTGTTTAATATTCTTTTTCTATTTGGGTATTCTGCGTAATTGGTTAGTAAAGGAGATTTCACAACCTTGAATATAACATCAGTGTATAGAAGATATGAGAAGATGTTGGTTCAGTCTACAGGATCCAAGGTGATCACAGCATGTCTCCTGGCTGTGATGTTGGTTTGTGTGCAGGATCCAAGGCGATCACAGTATGTCTCCTGGCTGTGATGTTGGTTTGTGTGCAGGATCCAAGGCGATCACAGTATGTCTCCTGGCTGTGATGTTGGTTTGTGTGCAGGATCCAAGGCGATCACAGTATGTCTCCTGGCTGTGATGTTGGTTTGTGTGCAGGATCCAAGGCGATCACAGTATGTCTCCTGGCTGTGATGTTGGTTTGTGTGCAGGATCCAAGGCGATCACAGTATGTCTCCTGGCTGTGATGTTGGTTTGTGTGCAGGATCCAAGGCGATCACAGTATGTCTCCTGGCTGTGATGTTGGTTTGTGTGCAGGATCCAAGGCGATCACAGTATGTCTCCTGGCTGTGATGTTGGTTGTGTACAGGATCCAAGGCGATCACAGTTGTCTCCTGGCTGTGATGTTGGTTTGTGTGCAGGATCCAAGGCGATCACAGTATGTCTCCTGGCTGTGATGTTGGTTTGTGTGCAGGATCCAAGGCGATCACAGTATGTCTCCTGGCTGTGATGTTGTTTGTGTGCAGGATCCAGCGATACAGTATGTCCCTGCTGTGATGTGGTTGGTGCAGATCCAAGGCGATCACAGTATGTCTCCTGGCTGTGATGTTGGTTTGTTGCAGATCAGGCGATCCGTATGTCCTGCTGTGATTTGGTTGTGACAGATCCAAGGCGATCACAGTATGTCTCCTGGCTGTGATGTTGGTTTGTGTGCAGGATTCAAGGCGATCACAGTATGTCTCCTGGCTGTGATGTTGGTTCAATCTACAGGATCTGTATCCAGGAAGATCAAGAGACCTTGGTACATCAGATGTCACACAAACACCGACTGTGCTCCGCGTAACTGCTGCTCGGTCAGTAAGTATCACGTTATTGTTCATGTACACAACTAGATTTATTATTATGAAACTTTACTAACAATTTTTTTTTTGTGGAATCACTGAAATTATTATAATATTTGAAAAATAATTATATACCCAGTATGTCACCAATAACTCGTTTTAACAAAGCATTGCATGAACCTTAAAATGAAAATAATTATTTGGTATATCGGTATATTTAGAATACGAAAGTTCTTCTAAAAATACCCACTCATATTTATCATAATTCAGGGTTGTTATGTCATTAACAGGATAATTAGTCTGAGTTCTCGTTTCTATGATTTATTCTTCCTTGGTGCTGCCAGCGACTTTCTCGGCTGAACTGAGTGCGGGGATCTAAGTTGGTTCCCTCAGTGGATTGTAAACACAACAGTGTTTCGTGCATCTCAATATCATGCATGACGGATATCATATCGTTGTATGAACGTGTACGACCGCTCCCATCCCGTGAGACAAATGAAGAGCCAGTGAAAGTAAGCACTACATCCCTATTTAAAAACGATCTCAAAACCGTCCAATTCGTAGTTTATGCAATGGAACAGATGTAACCTGTTGTGCTGTCAATCGTGTTGTTATCTCTGGATAGAACCTCCCTCGTATCAAGAGAATACTTCAATGCGCAAGAGAATACACATAAGATTGTTGAAATGGGATTCGTATTTAACTCGTACTATTGAGCATTTATTAAAGCGTCTTTAAAGGCCACCTTATCGCTGATATCGAGTTTGCCAGCCATACCTTCTAACGGTGTATCCCAAAGATTGATGAAAAGTTTGTTTGTAGTTGTTAGCACCTTCATCTATCTAATTCTAATATAAGTTAAGCTCATCAATCGCAGTGTTTATTATTATAGTACCCATAACATACGTTTCACGTGTAGATGAGGCGCGATCTTCTCTCCACCAAAATCATGCGCACATCTTCTTGGCCACATGATATTCTTTTCATTGGTGCGAGTGCCTATCGCCAGATAAATGACGTCCCCTGGCATCTCCAAAATCTTTTAGCTTGGCGGACTTGTCATGAGTCCTAATAATGGTAGGTTCTCCGTTGATGTAGGCCTCAATGCTGAAGTTACATTTTATTCTGGTCCTGTCCACTCGCAAAATGTGCAACTTAAACAATCAGGTCAAACACTAAGACTAGCTAATTACCAAAAAAATAGATAAGAATTATAAAAATATACAAGGACGTAGCAACCATTCTTTTTTTTATGTTTGTCCGAAGTAATGAAATTATAACAATTGGTGGAAAACAATCACTTTCCCTCAATTTGCTGGAAATATAAAGACTATTAAAAGTATAGAGAAACTTTTTCAAAATCAGTCACTTTTATTCAAGTGAACTGAAACACATACAATAACCATTGCATGGCGAACTATAAAGACTAAAGAGTTCAGATAAATTATTTCTTAACATAGTCACATGATCCCAGTGACCAAACATTTACATAACAAGACTTACCTTTATTTCATTGTAATAAAATGTCTTCCTTTATTTTAATTCATGAAATGCCAACCCGCCATGTTTATTACTATTTTGGTAGGGGATTTTAACGCTATCTGCTTTAAAGAGTGGTGGATTTCGGAACTATTTCAATCTTGATTTTTTTTTTTTTCTGAAATTTTATGCGCGAAGTTTAAATCATTTCTTTCTCCAAGGCCAGAGATTATTATTTTTTTAATAAAAAACAAAATAACATGTTTGAGTGATTGTTAAAATAATGGCAGGACTAAAGAAAAAATATAAAGGAAGATTCAATTTGGGTCGGTTTTTCCAAAGTGAATATTATATGGTGAATCATCAATTTCAGCCATGCAAAAGCATAAAAATAGGAGCTGACTTTGAGGAAAGGATTATTGGGAGTTTTATGTGGACATGATAAAGAACAAACTACAGAGAAGAATAATACAGATTTACTACCAGTACATGAAATCGTCAGTCTACATATTACCTCAAGTCTTTTGGGGCAATGCTTTTGGTTCCTCGCAGTCTTGTATTTCTCTATGGACCTGAACCCAAAAGCTAATACCCGCAACATCTCCTTATCCTGGTTGATAGCCCACTCACATCTCTCAGAAATCAAGTGTCATAGCTCCTCAGCTTGGGGATGCCCTATTAATACCTTTTTGTTGTAGAAATCCAATGAAATCCCTTGCTGGGTTAAGTAGTCGATACCTAATATTATTGGCTTGATAAGATTCTTGACTACCAAGCATTTTACTAGGGTACTTTTACTGGATAATATTATATTCAAAAGGTCTTGTTTATGTATAGGAGGACTTTTCCTGTTGGTGGCACCAAGGATCTTAACTACGGGCACAGGAAATATGGGATAGGTTTACCAGTGGACATTAACATCTCAATGGTTTCTTCGGAAACACAACTTATCTCGGCGCCTGAATCCATCAGACATTTGACCGGAACTCCCTCAACTTTAAATTGAAAGTTCTGGACGAGCCGGGTCTTTGGTTGGGTTCTAGTCCTTCTTCTTCTTCTTCTTGTAACAATTCTTCTCTGATGTCCACCCCTAGAGTACCTGCACCCAAAACTTCCACCTATCCGGGATCTCTACATCGCAAGTCCGGTGTTTTCCGCTTTGATTATCGCGTTTATGTCGATGGGGCGAGGGATGTGGTTCTGCAGGTGGGCAACTTGTTGGGTCTGAAATCCGGCCCCCTGCTGGTATTCTGGTGATTTTGGGAGTTCATGTTCGACTCCTGAGGTTTCTGTTGGGAAATTTTACAAATCTTTGTTCCCTTTCGCTAGTGTAAGGATTTCCCCTACCCCTTGGTGTTGTCTTCTGTCTCCTCGGAAATCCGGGCTGCGATGAGCCTCTTCTTGACCTCTACCTTGGAGCATATCTGAAGGTGCTCTCCAATACGGCCCTCGTCGCTGATTTTCCAGGCGTGGTTCAGTCCTTCTCCAAGAGTTCTGCTGCCGTGGACAATTTTTAAACTTCTGTGGGGTTGCCATACTCATGTCCTCATTTGTGTGCTTGCGAGGAGGTGAACCTACAGACTCAAATTTGTTTCTCCTCCGGTCTTGCTCCAACGTATCCAAACGCTGCAGTCCCACGCGAAATTTATCTAAAGAGCTGTAAGTTGCACCCACTAACATTTCCCGCAAACGTATCGGCAACTGCTGTGTAACCATGCATATAAGCTCCGAGTCCGTGATGGATGAATCAAAATTGCGACTTATGGAATACATATCAGCTAAATAGCTTTCCAGAGTGCCACTATTCTCATGATACCGAGAAGCACGCAACTTTGCCCTCATCTGCCCTTGTATCTCCACAGACCAGAACATAGCCAGGAACTTGGTACTAAAATCTTCCAACTGAGATGTTGTCTTTTCCCACTGGCCACCAAGGTACAGCATCGCCTGTCAGGAAACTGCCTCCTAACCTTACTTTGTCCTTGTCTGACAGCATATGCCCTTCAAATAACTCCTCAAGAGCTAATAAGTGACTTACCGGGTTCTGTCGGTTCCTCCTATTGAATCTGGGAAGTCTCTCCTCCAAAGACTTCACACCCAAAATGGCCATTGTGGGTGTGCTAAGAAATATGGGGCCAGTAACATTTCCTAACCTTACCTCTTCAACCAAACCCCTCATTTGGTCTTGAACTGACGCAACCACTCTGGTAGAGTCGTCTAACTTTGACCTAGAACCTCTTGGACTAGAGTCAATTCCTGACTCTTTGCCATCACAGCCACCAAGGACTCCTCCTGTCTTGCATTCACCATACCAGCCTCAATACTAAGGTTCCTTAGACCTTCCTCTAACAGTACCGTGTGTTGGTCGAGCTGTTTTGCTACGGAATGTTGTGTCGTTTCCAGTGCTTGACTAACTCTTTCTAGCGAAACTAGTGAATCTTTCTTAACTGCTTCTATTTCTTGACTACAATGTTGTTTCACAAACGCGATTTGTCCCTCCAGGTCAGTTCTTGTGTTGGTAATCTCCACATGAATATCTTTCCTGATAGTGTCGGTTAGCGAACTCATGCGACTCAAGATTTCACTTTTCATGGTTTCCTGACTGGCTGCGAAATCTTCTCTGATTTCAACCTGACTATATGAAAGCCTTGATAGCTCTCCCCTAATTTCAGCTTGACTAGCTATTAAAACGCTTCTCATTTCACTCATCTCGATAATTAATTGTTGTATTGCTGCATAACGTCTGAAGGTGAGGTAACAAGTGTCAAGTTTGTCACGGGTGGTTCAGTATGCACGCATGTGACAACAGGTGTTGTGGTTGGTTCAATCTCTACACCTTGTGGCTGACCACCCGACCTCGTCTCTGCAAACTCTTCGCTTAACTCATGGAATTGATCTACATCCCTAAAGTCACTTACTTCTAAAGACATTGTTGTTGATGTGTCATTATCAACATCTTCCCTTAGAACTTGGCCTTCCGTTGTTGAATCCCCGCCTACAACCTCCATATTAGTGTTTGAAATTAGAGCTCTGGCCTTGCTTCTAGTAAAATGGCTTCCTCCGCTCATGCCCTAATCACAACCGAGTTCCTTAACACAAATCAAGCCCCACGTTGGGCGCCACTCTTATATAAATAGTAGAAAGAGAACTCAATCCATCTGAATAATGAAACAGAATAATTTACTAATTGAGTACGTTGGGGCCATTCACAATGTATAGAAGAAAAGAAGAAAAATTACAGAAAAATAGCTCCAGCTCAACTAACTGGCAGTGGGCACGACGCCCCTCTACACTCGGGACCACTGGGTGTGCTCAGGAACATTACTGGATTGTACAATGTAACTAATTTTAAATTATAATAATATAAAAATAAAATATTGATAATTGTGTGTTGTTATTATGATTGTGGTTTCTTTCTGAGTCCAGATTCAGATCCTACCTAATAAGGCATGCCTCCTAAATTATAAAACTAATAAAAGTATTGTGAAGCAATACTTGAAAGAAAAAAAAATATAATAAATTTTACATTGAATTATAATGACTAAAGCAAATCAAAGGTCCTTTAAATTAATGATGAGCTCGATCTCACCCAATAATGTAGACTGACGATTTCATGTACTGGTAGTAAATCTGTATTATTCTTCTCTGTAGTTTGTTCTTTATCATGTCCACATAAAACTCCCAATAATCCTTTCCTCAAAGTCAGCTCCTATTTTTCATGCTTTTGCATGGCCGAAATTGATGATTCACCATATAATATTCACCTTTGAAAAACCGACCCAAATTGAATCTTCCTTTATATTTTTTCTTTAGTCCTGCTTTTTTTTTTAACAATCACTCAAACATGTTATTTTGTTATTTATTTAAAAAAATAATCTCTGGCCTTGGAGAAAGAAATGATTTAAACTTCGCGCATAAAATTTCAGAAACAAAAAAAAATCAAGATTGAAATAGTTCCGAAATCCACCACACTTTAAAGCAGATAGCGTTAAAATCACCTACCAAAATAGTAATAAACATGGGTTGGCTTTCATGAATTAAAATAAAGAAAGAAAGTTTATTACAACGAAATAAAGGTAAGTAGATTATATATATAAATTAATATTTCAATTGTAAACAAATATATAATTAGTATTTTAAGCTTTAGAAGTTGTGATTTAAATTTCAAAAAAATAAATAGTAAATTTGTCAACGTTATTACATAGGGGAAAGTTTGAGTCAACTGACTATTAAATTTATATTTTAAGTAAATATTTAAGCAAAAATAACATCACAAGACATGTTTATTTCGGAGTGTGTAACTAACCCTACAAAAACAAGGCTAATATGCTTCACCGGTTGAAAGATTAATATCTACCTGAAAGCGTATAAAGTTTTCCAGAAAATACAATCATTGTTCTTTGTGGGACCATCTTGTCACTTTCGTAGATCAGTGGTTGTGGTGATTGTGAGAACTATATTTTATTGGCATGTGAACGTAAGATAGTGTATCCTAGCGACAAGACATTTAATTAAGTTTTGAAGTAACGTGGAAAGCTTTGGAAAAGGGACACTAGAGGTTTTCATCGCGTGTTTAAATGGAAATACTTTAGATACATTCTATTTTTACTGTGTAATTAATGCGTTTTGGTTTCACGGAGTTTTAATCTTCAATCCTACATTCTTATTTTACGCCGTTCTAACTTATTCTGGCGATTTAGAACGTTTTTTGAATGTGCGAGAACTCGTGACCTGGAAAGGGAGAGGCACCAACGTTTTCGTGTGAAGGGAAAAAGTGAAGTAGGTTCCGTTCCTCCAGAAAATGAAATTTAAATGATAACATTTACCCATCAACGGGAGTGAAATACCACGATGGAAGCCCCAGGTTCGGTTCCTTGCCTGGGAAATTTGGTTTGGCATATTTAAACTAAAATTCCAAAGTATCACAAAATTAATAACCAAGTATATGTTCTCGACAATTTTTTGGCAAATCATACGACTCCAAGATAATCAACTTTTACATATAACTTCATCAGCTGCATCTTACATCTTCAAACTTATTAAACATAGCTTAAGGTATAAAACAACATTCTTTCTCGACGTAAATATTAATTTTAACGAAATTCAAACTTTTATTTATGTGTGCATTAATTGTTGGATTAACAATAAGGGAATTGAAATTCCATTACATTTATTATATTATTATTATTATTATTATTATTATAACTTAAATCTCAAATGTTTGGGAAGATTATTGCAGGGATAGATGATTATAGTAACCAAACTGTTTCAAAGTGCGAAGAGGCTCTAAAAATTAACTTTATTTATTGAAACATGTAAAATTTAGTGTAATATAAGTGGAGTACTCCTAAGGAGGATAATTTGATTTTTAAAAGGAAACAAAATAATACAAGCATTTAAAATTGCATATCAAATTTATTGTTGTATTATTTTATTCATTGTTGACCTGATAATACAGTGTAATTTTGGTTGTATTGCTGATACTATTGTTTGTGACTATCATCATTTAAGCAACATTAGATGCTAGGTATAAATGTTATCTAAGGTGGTGTTGACCTTTTCTAATCATGAACACCCACCATTCCATAGATAACCCCACTGTCCCGAGGTCCTAATAGTTTCGTGCTCATCTAAATGAATTGACTTTTTTAAGTCTGGTGCCAAATACAATATTATTTTATTTCTTGTTTATTCTCTAAAATTTCTTTCATAAATTATTTATTTATATTTACTTTTATTCTCTCTTTAATTTGTTGCACTGTTTCTTAACTTATTACCACAATATTAAGATTTCTTAATTTGTCATTTTGTTTTTATAATTTTAATTAATATAGTAGCATGACTACGACAGTCTGAGTCGTAGCAGAACCTGGTATTATTTAACACCGGGACCCAGACACATTTCTCCACCTTTAATAGCGTATCCTTTGCCATCGACCTAACTTTATGTAGCCTTTGGATGCTGCTCACCTCCTTTGAGAAGTTCACTCGGACCTATGTGGCAGCGGTCATTTTCGCAATCTGCTTTCACCACTTCAAGATGCTCCCAGTACAGCACAGGTACCCCGATGGGTTTTTAAACGTCCAGACTGGGATAAATTCCGTGAGCTCGCCGTATTTGATGAACACCATTCTCCTGACGTCGATGTACAGGCTGGGCATTTTAGTTCGACGTTCATCGCAGTGGCAAGGGATTTCACCCCCAAATCTGTGCCACCGTCCCGTTCCCTGGTGGAACGAGGAGTGTTGTTTGGCTATTTCTGACCGTCGAAGGACCCCACGTCACGTCTCTATCTCGACGTCCTACTTTGGAGAATTTGGAGTCATTACAAATTCTACGTGCTCGAGCTCGCCGTGTCATTCAAGAAAGCAAAAGAGAGTCTTGAATAGAGTTTATTTCTACCCTTATAGTTTCCACTCCCACAACTATTGCTTGGGATAATATTTGTAAATTACGTAGTAGCAAAAATTCCATTAATAATATACCTGCCCTCATGTCTAATGGTTCGCTTGTCTCCTCCCCTGTGGAGGTAGTCAATGTATTGGGCTTGATGTTCACCGCAATCTCTAGCCTGTGAGCTACTCTAACTAGTTTGCAGTTTATAAGCGGAACATTGAGCACCATACTATTGATTTTTGTCAAAGATGGGTGGATGATTATAACTCCCCTTTTACTATCCATGAACTGACCTATGCCCTGTCCCAGGTGGGAAGCAAAGCTTCAGGTCCTGATGAAATCCACTATTAGATGTAAATCCAGCTGCCTTCTGCCAGACAGGCATTTCTTTTGTACCTATACAATAGTGTTTGGGAATCTCACCAGTTCCCCTCACTATGGAGGCAAGCAACCGTTATACCTATATATAAAAGTAGCACGAATAAATTAGAGCCAACTAGTTATAGACGATGGCCTTAACTAGTTGTGTATGCAAAATATTGGAAAAAATAATTAATAAACTATTTGTATGGTATATAGAATCCCGCAATCTCCTATCTAATATTTAATGTGGTTTTCGCCGTAACCGATCCACGGCAGATCACCTTGTCCTTCTAGAGACGGCTGTTCGTGACGCCTTCCTCCATAAGCAGCATCTTCTGGCTGTCTTCTTTGATCTGAAGAAAGCGTACGACACTACCTGGCGGTACGGCATTTTGAAAACACGTTTAAATTGGGGGTTCCGAGAGAACCTCTCTCTTTTTATGGATAATTTTATGTCAGATAGACACTTCCGGGTAAGGTTGAATAACACCTTATACGATAATTTTAAAGCTCGACTGCTGAGGACGGGGAGATTGAGGTTCGAATCTCGGTTGGGTGAACTGGAGGTTTTTTCCTAAATGGTTTTCCATTCTCCCTCCACGAAAATGCGGGTTCACTTCCTCTAATTCAACCTACCCAATTACTAATCCATTAGTGTAATTAGTACTGAAAAAAGCGTATAACCCGAATGGGTAGTAAGATGCGGTGCTAAATAATAATAATGATAATAATATAGATCTAGGCATCGCGTAGTGGCTTTCACTTCTCTGCAGCCAAGACGACGGTCATCCACTTTCATAGATTATGCGGAATACAGCCAACCCCCAGTATTTTAATGAACCACATTGTTTTTTTACCAGTCTCAGAGACCGTAATGTTTCTGGAACTTTTATTTAATTTTAAATTAACTTTTATCTCCCATTTGAAAGACCTAAAAGTGAGCTGTATAAAAGCACTCGACCTTCTCAAACTAGTTTTACGGTCGGTCCTGGGGCGCAGATAGGGAGACCTTGATGCGCCTGTATAGGTCCTTGGTAAGATCAGACTAGATTACGGCAGTTTTGTGTATGGCTCAGATAGACCCTTGGTGTTAAAGATGATAGTGTTTCATGCTGGCATAAACTGGCTACTGGTGCTTTCTGTACCAGTCCATCTGTTTCGACTCTGGTGAGCCCCTCTTTCTTACCGGCGGTCCTATCTCCTGGCATCTTACGTGTCAAAACTGCATTGCATGCCAGAGCATGTTGCCTACCGTCCTGTGTTTCATCCCCCTAACCGTGTGTTGTATGAAACCAAATGGCGTAGTACAAGGATGATTGGGATCAGGATGCTATCGGTTTTCGACACGTGTGGGATAATCTTGCTAAAGGCTATCCCCTCATCCCCAGGTCAAGTTTCTCCCTGGAAGATACGCCTCCTTTAACGCCATTTTGAACTTTAAAAGTTCCTTAAAGCGACCACCCCATACTTTGTATATAAGAGGACCTTTAATGAGCTCTTCGGACCTCTCTTTCAGGGTTTTAAGCGCATTTTTACGGATGGCTTGAAATGTGGGACCCCGTGGGATCCAATTTTGTTTTGGAAGGATCCAATTTTAAATTTGCTTTACCTGGTGAATCGAGTGTTCTTACGACGGAATTATACACCATTTTTAAATCTTTATGTTTTGTTTATCGTTCTTATCTGCACGGATTCCATGGTGAATCGAGTGATCTTACGACGGAATTAATCACCATTTTTAAATCTTTATGTTTTGTTTATCGTGTCACCATTCTGTTCTCAGTTGCACGGATTCCATGAGTGCTCTGTTGGCATTGTCCACTCTCTACTCCTGGAATCCCGTGCAGATGATACATGAGCAAATTTTTTAAATTGAATCATTAATCACCCGGTTCACCTTTTGCTGGTTTCCTGGTCACGCTGGTCTTTCAGGAAATGAACTGGTGGACCAGGCGGCCAAGGAGAAAGTCAATCTCCCTCCTGAGGCGAGTTTGGGTGTCATGTTTTTAGATCGAAAGGGTTATGTTCGGCGTGGGGTCTTACGCACCTTGCTCGAGCAGTGAGTTTCGACCCCTGCTCAGAACAAGCTGTGGTCCATCAGGGATGGTGTGTCCCGGTGGCCCTCTTCTATACGAAAGTCTAGAAGAGAGGTGGTCATCCGCGTCGGGCATACATTTCTAACCCACGGATTTTTACTAAGAGGGGATCCATCCACCTCCAGTGTGTGAATTTTGCGATGCTCCCCTTAGTGTGTACCACTTTTTGTTTGAGTGTATGCCCCTATTCGCCTGGTCCTTGATTTTAAAGGTGACCTTTGTTATTTTATTACGTGACAGTGCTGAAGGAGTTATTTGTTTACTCCATTTTACACGCAAGGTGAATCTTTTTAGTTCCGTTTGAGTGCACTTTCGTAAAATGGCTCATCTGGATTTTATCTCGTATTGAGTGAGACCTTTTTAACATTTTAGTATATTTTAATGTTTGTTTTGTCCTTTTAACAATTTTAGTTCACTTGAACATGTTTGTCTGTCTTTTTAACATACATATTGTTTTAGTATGAATGTTTTGTCTTTTTATTGGAATGATACACCTGTGGTTTCTTTTAGCAGGTGTTTCAATCAATTTGTACTATGAGTCAATTTGAGCACTTTTATGGATTGTCTCAATCGGGTATTTTCTGTTATTTAGATAGGTTTTTTTTTGTATTTGTATATTGTGTTTTCACCTTTTTATAGAGACAGGTGAATAATATTACTCTCTCATATGGAGATTTTATTATGTATTCATAATATGTTAAGGTTCTGATTACCTCTAAATAATAAATAATAATAATAATAATAGTAATTTACGGGAGGAAATTCGAATCAATAACTGATCACGCAGCACTCAAGTCGATGCTTAGATTAAAATAATTCTCATCACGTTTGACCCGTTGGGCATTAAGATTAGCTGAATTTGATTTTACAGTGACCCATAAGTCTGGTGTAATAATACGACATGCTGACCGACTAAATCCACAAATAAACAAAATTGAATAGGCAGAATATGTACCTATACTAAGTAGAGAGGTGTTACGCCAAGAACAGGAAACAGACCATTATTGTAAAAATAAGAGTTTAGTTTCGCCAAATGTAAATTTACAAAACAATTCTTCTGCCTAGGATTCATTGTTGTACTTCACTGTAGACCCAAGTGGAGGTTGGTTGTTCCAAGGTAAATGTTAAGCCATGTAATTGAACATCAATCACAATACACCATTTAACGTGCATCAAGGGGTCGAGAGAGCTAAATACATCATAAAGGAGTGATATTTTTGGAAGGGCATGTCAAGTTACATTGATAATTATGTTTTAGGGTGTGACACTTGTGCTCTCGGGAAAACAGGTGACAAGATAACATTACCACAGGGAAACATGAATCAACTTCAGAGCCATTCGAGCAAGTATCCATAGACATAGTGGGCCCACTCCCAATATCCAACAATGGAAATAGGTATGTGCTCACTTTTAGATAATTTATCGAGGTGGTGTTAAGCTTTCACCATACCACACCAGACAGACAGCGGAGACAACCACCAGAGTGTTCGTAACGGAGATCGTCTTACGTCATGGAGCACCGAAACGTTTACTCACCGATCATGGTAGGGATTTTATTTCTAATTTATTGAAAGAGACCTGCAGACTTCTACAAATAAGGAAATTACAGAAACCTCATACAACCCTATGAGCAACGGCATGGTAGAACGACTTCATCAGATGATAGAACATGATCTCCCAGTTTGTTGAAAGAACACAGAAAACATGGAACGTGTGGGTACCATTCACAGCGATGGCCTATAGGAGAACCAACAATCCAGTAACCGAGTAAAATACTTATTACTTAATTTATGGTAAGGAGATTACATTGCCAACTGAAGATGACCTTGAACCTAACCTTAACGTAGAGAACGGACCATCACAACAATTAGCTGTTAGATGAAGGGAGGCTTACAAGGCAGTGAGAGAAGCCAATAAAAACGTAAGAAAGAAACAAAATCGTACTATGACCTAAAGGCTACAAATAAAATATACGACGTAGGGAACCTTGTTTATCTGAAGGAGTTTCAAGGAAACTGGCAAAATGATGCAAGGGTCTACTAATCCTCGAGAAACTAGGTGACGTGGATTATAAAATAAAAATAAACAATAAGGAAGTTGATATTCATGCCAACAGTTTCAAACTTTGCCGTGCGGCCCCAGAACGCCGACATAGAAGATGCAGGTCAACTGAAGATACCCCCATGGAAGCAATAAGTTGAAGACATCGAAGCTCAACAGAGACAACACCTACCACCTAAAGATCCTGTTGTCGACCTGAGGACATCGAGCAGGAAGATCTAGAACAGGAGGAGGACGACTTGAAGCGTACTTTCGAAGAGGAGAGCACAATTGAGACGGACCTCTTGACTATCACCAACGAGGGAGCTGAGACTACAGCTTCAGAATGGTCACCAGAGACGCGTCATTATCGTTAGATGATGGCGGACATTGCTGAGGACGTCAACGATGGAGCCCTACAACCTCAGACAGCGTCGATTTAACCTTGACTGTTAATTTCAGATAGCTCAACAGTAGGAGTGGTGTCCTTATTCGTAACAGAGGGCTACTTGGAACGGGGAGGAGTACTGATGATCCTAACATCAACATCGAGCCGGCCAACCCAGGAGGGAGGACCAGGGTTTGTTGAGAGGAGTAGACTTCTGCCTGGAGGGAGTCGAGGCACGACTCACTCCAAGATTTCACCATCGTCGACTGTGCGTACGACACTAGTCACGTTGTGCCAAGCCCTGATTGTACACGCGTATCACGACATAATGTGATAAATTGCGAACTTTTTTTGCTCATTATTACTAGACATAACATTTATTTCGACATTTTTTCTGTACTATAATAACTGCACGAAGTATATGTATGTTAATAGCTAAATCACACTTAAGAGGGGTAGTTTTTATTGAAAAGAGCTTACCGAAGGTAGAAATTGAAGGGTATTGTTGGAAGCCAACATTATGTCGAACAGAGTGTACACTCAAAATTAAGAATGTGCCGTTACGGAAGTGCATAGTTGAAACTAGGACTAGTTGCAGCCTAGGACGGCCGCCTAGTTTACGATCACATTCCTAGTCTTGAAACAATGGCTGTA
>JBCFYV010002255.1:40799288-40827119 GCA_039000515.1 Timema cristinae
ACACAGTGCTACAAAAAGAATCTAATTGCATTAATGGATTAAAGAAGAAATGTTATTATAAGATGTGTACTCTTATTTGCATTTAGGGAGAATGTAAACCATTAATGAAATATCACCCTCCGTACACCCAGCTGTATTTGAAGCCTGATATCCCCGTCATTGACAGTCCAGTATATTTTGAGAATGACGCCTTAGACCATCAACCATCGAAGCTAAGAACATTTTGTTGATGTTGCGTTAGCACCAGGTTTATTAATGGGTCAGAATAAGGAGCTAAGTTAAGATGAAATAATCCCGCATTAGTGTAAAAGTTAGATATAAAAACCACAAGGGTGGAAACTATCAACCCAATCCACTCAGTCGGAATGATTACTCTTATTCAAGCTACTCTAAAACCTTATTAGACCGTATGACAAACAGCGTTATTTAGGAGGTCAAACAATACCTACACCTAGCATACAGTGTTATTTAGGAGGTCAAACAATACCTACACCTAGCATAGTTTTATTTAGGAGGTAAAACAATACTTACACCTAGCATAGTGTTATTTAGGAGGTCAAACAATACTTAGACCTAGAAAACAGTGTTATTTAGGAGGTCAAACAATACTTACACCTAGCATAATGTTATTTAGGAGGTCAAACAATACTTAAACCTAGCATAATGTTATTTAGGAGGTCAAACATTTGTAACGTTTATTGACATCAACGTTACAAGCGAAGAAGAGTCAATGGGCTAATAAACACTATTCCACAACACCAAAATGTAAACAAGGAATCTACTCACCAAATGCCCCGTTCGCCATATAAGTGTCTCACGTCACATCAATCGAACTTTCGATTCCCCCACGAGCACTACATCCACACCAAGTGTTATTGTTAAACTGAACGAGAAATTGGCGTCTCGGAATGGGCGTGGAGCCGCCCATTGAATCATGGCACGTGAGTGACGCGCATGTGACCTCGTGTTGAACACGTGGTGTTCTAGTCAAGTCTCCGATAACCTGGAATGTTCCTTATGAATTACTATCCCTTCCCTTTTCTCTGTGTGTTTGTTTCTACTTTGTTCTAGGTTTCCCCTTTGTTCCCCCTCCTCTCAGAAAAATATCGTTTATATACTGGTGCCATTTGCTTTGTAAGATACTTCTTGATTCAACCGTGTCATACGACACACACGCTATGACAGGATGATCCTAAGGTACAAATTATATTTCGGCCTGTACTCTTCAAAATTATCTTTCGAACTTGTATTATTTATTTAAATGGAAATTTATGCTAGGTACAAAATTCAATTTCGGCCGGTACACTTCAAAATTAACTTTCGAACTTGAATTATTAATTTGGAAGTACAATCATATATTGTCTTTGTAAATATGTTAGATAAACGAGGAAAGGTATGCCCGGCAAGGCATAAAATACTTTAAAATATTAATGTGGGTAATAATTTTTAGAATCCCTTTTTTTTGCCCTTCTGGCTCTGCAAATAATTGTCATTTATGGTGAACTTTACCTTTTGTAGGTCACCATAAATCTACGTAAGGCGTGTTGCCTACCTAATGTGGGAATTGTTATAGCCCGTACGCTATGTAAATTTTGATATTTATTGTATATTTATTTAATCATGGAGGATCTTCCTTTATAGTGTGGTAAACTTAGATTGCCAATAATATTTTCAAGTTAGTTTTAATAGAACTTCGCTATTGTTTTGTGGACGGTTGGCCTGTGGTGGCTAGATATTGTATTCATTGTATTGCGGATTGCCGCATAAACCCTAAGGGGCCATGGATTTAACTTAGGTTCAATACAACCTAAATACTATTACTATGTCGTTATGATAACTGTATTATCATGGGCATAGCCTATGTCGTTATGACAACTGTATTATCTTGGGCATAATCTATGTCGTTATGACAACTGTATTATCTTGGGCATAACCTATGTCGTTATGACAACTGTATTATCATGGGCATAACCCAATATTCTACAGATTCATATATAAATATATATCTATTCATTGTTGTTACTTACATTTGCATATTTCTATTGTTATCTTTTCTAAATAAACATTCTTATAATCATGCAAACCTTTAATTTACTAATTCTAGGTAAATAAGTTATAACTTTAACATAAGATTCTCGACCTCCTCCCCATTTCTCATAGTACCAACATGGCGGGTGATAGTTAAGGAGGGTTCATGGAAGCACAATTGTTGTATAAGCCAGAGAGAAAGGCCTATTCACTTTTATGCAGTCCTATCAGCTCCTCTGCAATTTATCATTTGTTATTGTTTATTGTTTGTTCTGCTTTTGTGTAATGTGCGCCAGCCCTTATCTATTAGAGGATAAGGAGGGCGGTACACAATACTTACACCTAGCATACAGTGTTATTTAGGCAAACAATACCTACATATACATTTTAAGCAAAATCTTTAGACCCGTTCGAAAACAATTCAATTCGTGATATTATTTTATAAGGATATCATTATTTCGAGTTATTTTCACCTACATTCTTACTTTAGCAAACCCTACAAAAATATGTCAAGTAGTGTGAGGTTAAGCTGACGGGTTGGGGAAAATATTATTTGAGTGTAAACAAGGACAAGTGTGTATTGAATTAACTGTTCTGTCACTTAGCCCACTCTTAACTGGATGATATCAAAGTTTGTCGAGCAGTTTGTTGTCTAGCAGTTTGTATGGTGCCTTTTTACATATGCAATTTATTGACGGATCAGTCGTTAGGCATTTGAATGGGATATAACACTTATATATTTCTTATATAATTCCTATTGACATGTTATATAATACGGGAATAATCCCTTGTTTTACTATTGTAAAATTACTATGTTGTCATTTGATATTGACACTTGCCCCTGAGTTTAATAATTTCTAAATTAATTATAATTTTCGTAAATTGGAGAGTTATTCATATATTGTTTATATGTCAAATATATTGCGTAGAAATCGCAGTCTTAATACCTCTTGTGTTATTAAAAATTTATATTTTTATCTGTTATAAATAAACTAGCCGAGAGGCCAATATTATTACTCTTCATGGTTTTGCTTAATGTCAGGGTTTTATTTAACATAAACACTTATTCCCTTATTTGTTAAATGGTGGGTCCTGACCTGAGTTTGGTTAGGTAGGGTAGTAATCATTAAAGATCCCTAATGATTAACTCATTTATTTCCTTATGTGTGACACTCTCGCTGTAGTGGTATTCTGGAAAGTTCCTGGTTAGATAGGAAAAGGACGCTACCACCACGGGGAGGGTTGAAGCTGATGCTTAATAACCTTCCCATTGCTCGTCACTGTACTTCTAGAATTACATAGCAAAATATACACGATTCGGCGAGCAACAGAACAAACCGTAATTAGCCAGCCCGGCTAGCAAACAGCCCGCGCGAAACCAAACTCAGCTGCGACAGCGCAGCGTTATTGTAGCCCCAGTGGTAGAGCAGGCGGCGCACTTCTAGTACACCAGCGATTGATTATGGTGGTGTTAGTGATCTAGGTGTGGCGGGACGCTACCCACGGGTAGCCCCTGCGTTGACTCCACTGAACTTCGTTCTGGCCGGGCCTACTCAGATTAACTGCTACAGTAGAGAAGGTATAGTTAGAGACCCGATCGGTCGTAAATTATTACAAGTTGTATTTCTTATTCTGCTCAACTTACAGACTGAGAAGGAAACAGGTGCCAGCCAATCACGTCTTGCAGCAAAAGCACAGGCCAGTGTGGTCATCGAGGGCGGTAAGCGCATGCGCAGTGAGAGCAAAGAGAAAGCGGCAATACGGAACCATTGAAACCCCAAGATTACAATTTCTTGATATGTTTGATTACTGAATTTGAACTAAATTAAGCTTATAAGCGATGACCTCGAAATACACATATACATTTAGCTCAAGGGGAGACCAATCAGTAGGGCAGTTCATGAAACATAAACAATCTCTTGAGAAGTGAAAAAGTCACATGATTGTGTGAGCTAATATCCATTAGCTCAGCACATATTTGTTTTATTTTATTTTTAAATGTATGAAATGCTAAGGAATATGTCTGAATTATATCCCTTGAAACAAGCGGGTCAAACTTAAATCTAATTTATTATTATAGGCCTACTAAAGCCCCTGACACAGACTCCATAGCCGTAGAACCGTAGTCCGTAGTCCGTAAGATATCGATGTCACAGTATCAGATTGCTCTGGCCACAGAATCCTTATCCGTACTCCGTACTCCGTAGAAGTTGCTCAACTTTAACTTTCTAAGGACTAGTTTATACGGACTACCAATCACAGCTGAGTAAATTTGAGCATGCGCATCAAAATAAAAGAACGAATGGCAGTGAAAGGATCTGTCGCTTTGGTAACATACAAAATGAAAAGATGGCTACGTATGTAGCTATTACAGATTACTTTTTTTTCTAAAAATCTAAACACCCTGGGAAGTGTAGCTTCTAGGAAAATGTTTTATGGTTTCTTTTTAGGTTCAACAATCCTATTATTATTTGGTTTACTTTGTATCCTCTATACTACTGTGGTTGAATTTTTTCATAATTTATAAGGATACGCGCCATTATGATATGGATTCACTTTTAATGGTGTTCGGCAAAAACCTGTTTTATTTAATAAAAAAACTAAATGAGTTCAAGGACACCTTGAGAAAGAAAATACTTAATCAGGGATATAAGAAAATGTGGGAATACCAGGTAGGTTTTGGGTCATAGTAGGCCTACTTTTACATTGTAATCCAAAACAATCTTCTAGAATAACGCATGAATTATCTGCTCATATATTTTTATCAGGCCTAGTCCTTTTTTATGCACTTGTTATTGATCAGTTGAATGCTTGGCGCTTTCTCCTTGCTGAAGATTATTTTCTTTCGAAGTTTTCGATTGGACGAGATCCCTGATTATATTATAGGTTGGAACAGTAACATGATTACGAATATGGGCTGTGTAGGCCTAATCACGAATATAATTTCTTAAGGACCAGGACCACGGACTATAGACCTATGGGCACGGAGTTTGTATCAGCGCCTTTATAGGGTAATTATATTGACGCCATTATTTTCTATGTGTTTAGTATAATTTATAAGATTGTTTAGTTTTTTTAAACTTCTTAAAATCCGATGATGGTGTTCTAGACCCGAATGTTCTTTTTGATAATAATACTATGGGGCCTTCCGATTATCCTAAATAATGATATACAATAAATTAAAACAATATACTAGTTTTTTAAAACTATTATTGGGTTTTTTGATTTTAAAAAAATTCAACATTATTTTTACATGTTCCTTTGAGTGTATTTATGAAGCACAAGGTTTCTTGCAACAATAGTTTATTTTTGTAACAAACTCAATTCTTGCTTATGCATTACTAGTAGGCCTATTTTTTTGTCTTGTTCTAATGACTTAATAAAACTCTTTCACATGACAAAAATGATAACCTAGGTCAAGGTGGTCCAACAGTTTTTTCATCCCAAGGGCCAAATTTGATTATAAGTTTTCACCACCGGACTAAGGTATACTATTAGTAATCTCATCAACTATTATAGGCCTACAAACAACACTTATTAAACCATTATTTTCAGTACATTTGTATTTTTGATTGGTAGAATCTTTCAAATTTTACTGATAAATAAAAATATTGTTTAGATACCTCTAAATATGTATAGGCCTACCGGTAATGAAATATCCACACATGTGCGTTAACAAACACGCGCGTACACACTATATGTAAATATATTTTTTTATGTGTACATGCTTTTATTAATCAAATACATATACAGTAATGTGAAATCATTACCACAAAGGACTTACCTACAATTTACTCCAGGATGGGTCTCATGAGGTCTACATTTTTAGTGCGAAAGGGCTGGCAGCCATTTGGTCCACACTGGCCTAGGTCTATTAGGATTCTGCTCAATATAACTCATTAAAATTAAAAGATAAAAGTTAGGTTACAGATGAACAACTTAAGACTACAAAACACTAAAACCTATTATCAATTCTATAATAATTATAGTTGTTAATTTACCCAAAATTCTACTGTGTTATATGATTTATAAATTTAGTCATCCTAATTCCTAACATAGGCCTTACTGAACATTTTAGCCTATATCTCAAACATTTAAGGATTACATTTGGTTGGTCTGGGTAAAGCCTGGCTGGGCTGTGTATATTTTAAATAGTACTAAATGTATGTATAGTCAATTTATCTTAGGTCAATATTAAGTGGCCTAGAAACTGAATGTTTAGTTTAGACTTAAAGTGTTATTTATAAGGTTTTTATCACTTCCAATTATGTTATTGACAGACTAGTGCTAGTTGATTGTCTCTATTTGGGTGTAATTTTTTGAGCTATTAATAAAAAATAATAATTTATTCTCAGACGAAGCTTGTGGATCGACTTTACGGAAAATCCACATTTAATGGTCCACATGTGTACATGTGTGGAAATAACTTCTCTGACTTAGTTTTGCAAACCCTTGAGGAAAAAACTGGTGCCCAAAGTAATCTGTTATTGAGACAAGCATTTTGGTAAGCAATAATGTGATAACAACTCCTTCCTCAGATGGTAGCTGTATCACCTCTCGCCTACCCTCAAAAAGTAGAAAATCACTTTTGGCGGAATTCAATGAAACTAGGTACAAAAATATAACTCCTAAAAAATTAAAGTTGGTACAATTTATAAGAAAAAGGAACAAGCTCTTAAGAGAATAAAGAAAGAACACAAGCACAGTAAGTCTCAGTTGCACGAGATTGAGGTAAGTTCTCCAGCAAGGTTGGTGGCATCTCTTTCAAACCACATGTCTTTGTATTCTGCAACATTTTTGGAATCACAAGATTAATGCTAAAATACTTGCTGTTGTAAACACGTGCTATGGTACTCCACTATGCCAACACACATTATGTGATGTAAATACCTAAGGCTACAGCCATACTTATGACCTGGTCATAGCAGAACGCTAAATGGGAGACCTAAAGCCCTCCTCGTAAGCTACCAGGTCATTGTTGCCTGGCATTGTTGTCTAGAATGAATACGTACATCTAAAACAAGACATTCTATGTTGGCAGCCTGGTTGCTGCGACTAAGTCGCAAGTGTAGCCGTAGCCTAGTAACTTATTACTAAAAAAGATGTTTTGTTATATTGTGCAATATATATGTAAACACAATGACTCTCTGTGACTGATTAAAAAACACACACACACACACACATATATGTATATATATTTAATGGAAGGATACAGGAAAAAGTCTGGGGCAGATACATTGAGGAGGAAAGAAGGGCGAGACAATGATTCAAAGAGTGAAGAAGGAAGAAAGTGGTAAGAGAGCAAGAAATCAGTTGGTGAAAATATTTATTCAAGTATTGAAATGGTCAAAATAGGGCCTAGGTCAATTCTTTTTCCAACAAATTTAAATAAAATAGCATCATTGTGTGTATGTGTGTAATGTTTGTAATAGTACAGCTCAGTGCCAGACATACTTTATAATCCTTGGCAACATTCAATAAAAACGTTGTGTTCTTACTGAACATTATACATATTCATGGTGGCTATAGACAGGGAATATAGAAAAAATATAGAAAAGTCATGGAATTATATGTAATTATATATACATTGTTGGCATATTTCTATGGAAAACAAGAATTAAGTAAATTAGAAATGTTCTGTGTTGTCATTGCAGCACAAGGAAGACATAGTATAAAAACATATTTAAAAAAATTAAGGGTTTGTGAAGGTTAATTTTTTTAACTTCGAAGGTATATACAAACGAGATTTGAAATATACGATGCAAAGCTAAAGATAAAGAAAGTCTTTGTTGTCACGTAAAATTACCATTAAGTTTTAAATCATCCTTCAAGAGCATCTAGATATATAGATGTATAATGAAAATAAGCTTTTTATTGTATACTGACCTATCTGAATTTATCTATGCTTGTGTTATTGATTTCATGTAATCAATAGTAGGTGTTAAAATACGTCCACGCACCCGTTATATGTTGTAATACGGTATGTAATATTTATTGAAACAGTTCAAATCCATTCACATCGAAAATTTCATCTCACTTCAAAATATGTTGGAGACTCAAAAGTTACTGTGGGTGTCGAATTCAAAGTGAAGGAGATTCTGTCTTTAACTTCAAACTCGATATTTATAAATTTCTTCTACCCCTAAATGTTATCCACAGTAATGCGCCGCATACCCATAGTTATATGGACTAGTTTCTAAACTCATTGTTGTCTGTGCAAACTGTGTAAATAGTAATGTTTGAATTGTGAATTAATATACATGTATCTAACCCCAACCCGCATATTTTGATCTACCTGTTTATTCTAACAGGTGGACTATTTATTTTGACTTTCCCTTATGGGGATTTTACTATAGCTTTATAATTTTGAAGGCCCTAATGACTTCATTGTGTCGACGGGCCTACAAACAACAACAATAATAATAAAAAAATTTAACCCACCCTTTAGGTTAGTCACTTTACAATTTCCCTTTTTATAAGCTCATCAATTTATCATTAACTCTTGATCTTAATTTGTATGGAATCCGTTTTGATGGCATAGCAGCAACTGACTCCTAGTCAGGTTTTATATTTAATTTTACTGGGTTTTCAAACTCCCCCATTCTAATAAACAAATCTCAGTTTGCCTCAACAAACTTATTTTTAACATTTATTTTAACATTATCATTGCATGTTATAGGGTTCAAGGTCAGTCATCCTCTTAGTCATAATAACGGACTAGCCATTTCATTATCAACATTTAGAGAGTTATGAATAAAATTAAATTTTATTTTTTATTTTAAATGTATGACATTTTATTTTCAAAAATTTACTAATGGTATTCAGTGTGAAACAAAACCCCGAGATGATATTTTTAGTATCTTGATAATATTTTTGTTCTTAAACTGAAAATATAGCACGCAAGTTCTTTTATAAACAGTTCAGTACCTACTATTAATTAAATACACAAACATTTATTCTCTTAAAGAAATAATTAGAAAGCACACCTAAAATAAAACAATTCACAGTGTATAATGAAGTAAGCAATTAATGTTGGAACTATGTCAAGAAAACCTGCCGTTTTTTGTTAAATAAACTACTGTTACTCCTCATTTTGTCATGACGCTCGCGAGTAGTCCGAATGTAATTACTACTGGTCAGCAGCTGCCCGAGGGTCAGCAAGGAGCAAATGTATTCTGACAAGCTCAAGGGAACAGTTATTGTGTAGTTGAACAGTTTCAAATAACTGCAGGACTTAACAGCTCCTGTTGAGCGAGATTCCATAAACTAAACAAACAGTTACAAGCCAACGCTGATGACATCTGAACGTTCAACGATTGTTTCCAATGGATCAAGAGGCTATAGCCTCAAGAGTGAGTCACATTTATATTACCTAGATAAAAGTTTAGCAATCACAGTAATGTGAAGCAAGAGAGTCCACCAAGTCGTAGAGACAGGAGATGTGAACTGTGTACAGTTTAGCAGAACATTATTATATAAGGGAATACGGCAGGTGTGTACAGTGTATCAGGGAAACAAGGTGTTATAGTGAAGTATAGGAGGTGTTTACAGTGTATCAGGGAAACAAGGTGTTATAGTGAAGTATAGGAGGTGTTTACAGTGTATCAGGGAAACAAGGTGTTATAGTGAAGTATAGGAGGTGTCTACAGTGTATCAGGGAAACAAGGTGTTATAGTGAAGTATAGGAGGTGTTTACAGTGTATCAGGGAAACAAGGTGTTATAGTGAAGTATAGGAGGTGTTTACAGTGTATCAGGGAAACAAGGTGTTATAGTGAAGTATAGGAGGTGTCTACAGTGTATCAGGGAAACAAGGTGTTATAGTGAAGTATAGGAGGTGTTTACAGTGTATCAGGGAAACAAGGTGCTATAGTGAAGTATAGGAGGTGTTTACAGTGTATCAGGGAAACAAGGTGTTATAGTGAAGTATAGGAGGTGTTTACAGTGTATCAGGGAAACAAGATATTATTGTGAAGTATAGGAGGTGTGTACAGTGTATCAGGGAAACAAGGTGTTATAGTGAAGTATATGAGGTGTTTACAGTGTATCAGGGAAACAAGGTGTTATAGTGAAGTATAGGAGGTGTTTACAGTGTATCAGGGAAACAAGGTGTTATAGTGAAGTATAGGAGGTGTGTACAGTGTATCAGGGAAACAAGGTGTTATAGTGAAGTATAGGAGGTGTCTACTACAGTGTATCAGGGAAACAAGGTGTTATAGTGAAGTATAGGAGGTGTGTACAGTGTATCAGGGAAACAAGGTGTTATAGTGAAGTATAGGAGGTGTCTACAGTGTATCAGGGAAACAAGGTGTTATAGTGAAGTATAGGAGGTGTGTACAGTGTATCAGGGAAACAAGGTGTTATAGTGAAGTATAGGAGGTGTTTACAGTGTATCAGGGAAACAAGGTATTATTGTGAAGTATAGGAGGTGTGTACAGTGTATCAGGGAAACAAGGTGTTATAGTGAAGTATAGGAGGTGTTTACAGTGTATCAGGGAAACAAGGTGTTATAGTGAAGTATAGGAGGTGTGTACAGTGTATCAGGGAAACAAGGTGTTATAGTGAAGTATAGGAGGTGTCTACAGTGTATAAGGGAAACAAGGTGTTATAGTGAAGTATAGGAGGTGTGTACAGTGTATCAGGGAAACAAGGTGTTATAGTGAAGTATAGGAGGTGTTTACAGTGTATCAGGGAAACAAGGTATTATTGTGAAGTATAGGAGGTGTGTACAGTGTATCAGGGAAACAAGGTGTTATAGTGAAGTATAGGAGGTGTTTACAGTGTATCAGGGAAACAAGGTGTTATAGTGAAGTATAAGAGGTGTTTACAGTGTATCAGGGAAACAAGGTGTTATAGTGAAGTATAGGAGGTGTTTACAGTGTATCAGGGAAACAAGGTGTTATAGTGAAGTATAGGAGGTGTTTACAGTGTATCAGGGAAACAAGGTATTATTGTGAAGTATAGGAGGTGTGTACAGTGTATCAGGGAAACAAGGTGTTATAGTGAAGTATAGAAGGTGTGTACAGTGTATCAGGGAAACAAGGTATTATAGTGAAGTATAGGAGGTGTGTACAGTGTATCAAGGGGTCAAGGTGTTATTGTGAAGGATAGGAGGTGTGTACAGTGTATCAGGGGAACGGGGTATTATAGTGAAGTATAGGAGGTGTTTACAGTGTATCAGAGAAACAATGTGTTATTGTGAAGTATAGGAGGTGTGTACAGTGTATCAGGGGAACAAGGTGTTATTGTGAAGTATAGGAGGTTTTTACAGTGTATCAAGGGAACAAGGTATTATAGTGAAGTATAGGAGGTGTTTACAATGTATCAGGGGAACAAGGTATTATAATGAAGTATAGGAGGTGTTTACAATGTATCAGGGGAACAAGATATTTTAGGGAAGTATGAGAGGTGTGTACATTGTATAGGAGATCATAGTATATAAGTGAAGTATGGAGTTTTCTTGATGTGTATGGTTTAAAGGAGAACATCAAAGGTTGGCATGGTGTCATAATTTCAACCTGTGAGAGAAAAGAATGAATGGGTCAGTGATGTCGTGTTAACGGATTGGGTTAAATAACTGGATGATATGTTAGTATTAACTTATTGAAACTCCGCTAGTATTTTTCAAGGTCAAACTAATCAAACATAATTTTTCCACACCAACCTTTACTAATCGAAATTACATGTAAAACTTTGATCACGATCAAGTTTTATTTTATAATCTCATCAGTTAAAGAATCTTATAAAGTGAATTACAAACAATAAATTTTTAGACTAAAACAAAATTTTAATCATCCATGACAAGGAAATTTTTTATTTTCTATAACTTATTCCAACCAACCACTCCCCTTAAGAGAACATAGCGTTTTGTAATATTAGAAGTGCAGGGATGCCGAATTGGCAGGAAATCTCTAATATTTATAGAGATTCATTAGGTATGCAGCCGGTACACAGTAAAACCATCCAACAAAATTTTATTGAATCGGCTCCAATCCTAGATAGTACGGAATGTGTCGCTATTAGGAATTATAAGAGATTAAACATACGTGAGATAATACATTTATTTAAAGTATAATACAGAAAGAGGAATATTTGGGATGTTTTGTTACAAACAAAGCCAGAATAAGGTCTTTAGTTTGTCAAATAAAATTCAAACATTCTACCTTTTGACAGCAATAATTGTGCCCACGTCACTTTTGAAATTGAATAGACTTGGGATAACGAGGTTTGAATCTTGGTTGGGTTTACTGAGATGGTTTCCCCTCCACACAAATTAAAGTGCACTACCTCTAAATTCAACCTTTCTCATCCCTAACACACATGAGTACAGCCTGAACAGTTAGTAAAACTTGGCACTAAATAAAAAGATATCAGTTGTAATATAATAATAATAATAATAATAATAATAATAATAATAATAATAATAATAATATTTATTTCACTAGCATAACACTAGCTAACAATATAGGCCTACATAAACATAAAAATAAACTACCTGAATAAACAATGGTTACAGAAAACAGAAACATACAACACAAAACAACTAAATCTGTCAACCAAAACTATATTAATTTATACTGTTCATAAAAACCTAAACAGTGATTTCACTCATTTCTTATAAACTTATATTTTGGTCTCGCCTTGAACATGTCTTCTGTTGTAGAACTCTTCACCTCTCGAGGCAGAAAATTAAAATCCCCTAATCCCCTATCAAATATATCATTTTTTGTGGATTTTTTTTTAATTATTAAGGTATACGTTATTCCTTTGCCTAGTATCATGTTTATGAATAGCTGAATTTATTTTTATTTTATCCTTTAAATAAGTTGGTATCAAGTTATTATGAATTTTGAAGATTAAACACATCGCATTAAATGTATTCATGGTTATTACATCTACCCAACCTAGCTGATTCAGCATAACATGAATGCTTGTATATTTATTACATTTTAAAATGATCCGTAGTGCCCTGTTCTGCAGTTTTTGAAGTTTTGATGTCTGCAGTTGAACACATTTATATTAATGAACCACAATAATTAAAATGAGTCAAAACAATAGTATTGTATATAAGTGAGTTTGTCCAAACTGATAGTTCCACACCAACTCTTGCCAAAAAATCAACCTTCTTTGCAATTTTTTTTCACTAGGTAGTTTATTAGAATAGAAATTTAGCCTCATATCAATAAATAAACCTACGTACTTAAACTCTGTCACACATTCAATCACTTCACCGCCTATCCTCAACATCCTGTTTTGAGATACAAAAGTCAAAGAATTTATTTGTGTTGCATGCTTTGTTTTTGAAGTATTTATTTTTTAACTTGTTAACAATCATCCTCATTTGCAGCTCTAAGTTTGTAATTCATTAATTTGATCATAATCAGGAACATAAATCAACGTGTCATCTGCAAATAAATGAATACTACTCTCCATAAATTGTTGGGAGATAAATAAACATGAAACAAAAAAATCGAACCCAAAACACTTCTTTGTGGCACAAAACCTCATTTGCAACATTTATGAAATACAATGAACATATTTTGTAACCTGTAATTGAATATATTTGGTTTTTGAATGAAGAGGGGAATGTTTTATATAGGAGTAGATATTGATTTTAAGTAGCAGAACACCTGTCTCGAATTACCAGGATATGTATTTGAAACAGCCCCCTATCTAAATGTGACTGTAGAGATGGTCATTAAAGCAGCGTGTTGCCTACCCAGAGCACAAACACCTCCCTTTCTAAATGTGACTGTAAAGAGGGTCATCAGAGAAGCGTGTTGCCTACCCAGAGCACAGACACCTCCCTTTCTAAATGTGACTGTAAAGAGGGTCATAAGAGCAGCGTGTTGCCTACTCATAGCATAAACATCCCTTTATCTAAATGTGACTGTAGAGATGGTCATCAAAGCAGCGTGTTGCCTACCCAGAGCACAAACACCTCCCTTTCTAAATGTGACTGTAAAGAGGGTCATCAGAGCAGCGTGTTGCCTACCCAGAGCATAGACACCTCCCTTTCAAAATGTGACTGTAAAGAGGGTCATCAGAGCAGCGTGTTGCCTACCCAGAGCACAAACACCTCCCTTTCTAAATTTGACTGTAAATAGGGTCATCAGAGTAGCGTGTTGCCTACCCAAAGCATAAACATCCCTTTATCTAAATGTGACTGTAGAGATGGTCATCAAAGCAGCGTGTTGACTACCCAGAGCACAAACACCTCCCTTTCTAAATGTGACTGTAAAGAGGGTCATCAGAGCAGCGTGTTGCCTACCCAGAGCACAGACACCTCCCTTTCAAAATGTGACTGTAAAGAGGGTCATCAGAGCAGCGTGTTGCCTACTGAGAGCATAAACAATTCCCTTTGTAAATGTAACTGTAAAGAGGGTCATTAGAGCAGCGTGTTGCCTACTCAGAGTATAAACATCCCTTTATCTAAATGTGACTGTAGAGATGGTCATCAAATCAGCGTGTTGCCTACCCAGAGCACAAACAGCTCCCTATCTAAATATGACTATAAAGAGGGTCATCAGAGCAGCATGTTGCCTACTCAGAGCATAAACATCCCTTTATCTAAATGTGACTGTAGAGATGGTCATCAAAGCAGCGTGTTGCCTACCCAGAGCACAAACAGCTCTCTATCTAAATGTGACTGTAAAGATGGTCATCAGAGCAGCGTGTTGCCTACCCAGAGCACAAACAGCTCCCTTTCTAAATGTGACATTAAAGAGGGTCATCAGAGCAGCGTGTTGCCTACTCAAAGCATAAACATCCCTTTATCTAAATGCGACTGTAGAGATGGCCAACAAAGCAGCGTGTTGCCTACCCAGAGGACAAACAGCTCCCTATCTAAAAGTGACTGTAAAGAGAGTCATCAGAGCAGCGTGTTGCCTACTCAGAGAATAAACATCCCTTTATCTAATTGTGACTGTAAAGAGGGTATCCAGAGCAGCGTGTTGCCTACCCAGAGCATAAACATCCCTTTATCTAAATGTGACAGTAAAGAGGGTCATCAAAGTAGCGTGTTGCCTAATCAGAGCATAAACATCCCTTTATCTAAATGTGACTGTAAAGAGGGTATTCAGAGCAGCGTGTTGCCTACCCAGAGCATAAACATCCCTTTATCTAAATGTGACAGTAAAGAGGGTCATCAGAGCAGCGTGTTGCCTACCCAGAGCACAAACAGCTCCCTTTCTAAATGTGACTGTAAAGAGGATCATCAGAGCAGCGTGTTGCCTACTCAGAGCATAAACATCCCTTTATCTAAATGTGACTGTAAAGATGGTCATCAAAGCAGCGTGTTTCCTATCCAGAGCACAAACAGCTCCCTATATAAATGTGACTGTAGAGATGGTCATTAAAGCAGCGTGTTGCCTACTCAGAGCACAAACAGCTCCCTATCTAAATGTGACTGTAAAGAGGGTCATCAAAGCAGCGTGTTGCCTACCCAGATCACAAACAGCGACCTATCTAAATGTGACTGTAAAGAAGGTCATCAGAGCAGCGTGTTGCCTACTCAGAGCATAAACATCCCTTTATCTAAATGTGACTGTAAAGAGGGTCATCAAAGCAGCGTGTTGCCTACTCAGAGCATAACCATCCCTTTATCTAAATGTGACTGTAAAGAGGGTCATCAAAGCAGCGTGTTGCCTACTCAGAGCACAAACTGCTCCCTATATAAATGTGACTGTAGAGAGGGTTATCAGAGCAGCGTGTTGACTACTCAGAGCATAAACATCCCTTTATCTAAATGTGACTGTAAAGAGGGTCATCAGAGCAACGTGTTGCCTAACCAGAGCACAAACAGCTCCCTATCTAAATGTGACTGTAAAGAGGGTCATCAGAGCAGCGTGTTGCCTACTCAAAGCATGAACATCCTTTTATCTAAATGTGACTGTAAAGAGGGTATCCAAAGCAACGTGTTGCCTACCCAGAGCATAAACATCCCTTTATCTAAATGTGACAGTAAAGAGGGTCATCAAAGTAGCGTGTTGCCTACTCAGAGCATAAACATCCCTTTATCTAAATGTGACTGTAAAGATGGTCATCAAAGCAGCGTGTTGCCTACCCAGAGCAAAAACAGCACCCTATCTAAATGTGACTGTAGATTGTGTCATCAGAGCAGCATGTTGCCTACTCAGATCACAATCAGCACTTTATCTAAATGTGACTGTAGAGAGTGTCATCAGAGCAGCATGTTGCCTACTCAGATCACAATCGCACCCTATCTAAATGTGACTGTAGAGAGTGTCATCAGAGCAGCATGTTGCCTACTCAGATCACAAACAGCTCCCTATCTAAATGTGACTCTAGAGATGATCATCAAATCAGCGTGTTGCCTACCCAGAGCACAAACAGCTCCCTATCTAAATGTGACTGTAAAGAGGGTCATCAGAGCAGCGTGTTGCCTACTCATAACACAAACAACATTCCCCCTCCTCCTGGCTAATACATCTGAGTCTTTCTCATAGATGATATCAGAGTCAAAGTATTTCCATTCGGTCAGGTTGGAAACGCCTTTATTTTAAAACGGTTAAATATTGGGAAATCATGTTGGGTCAGTGGTGATAACTTATGTATGTGTGTGTTGGGAGGGAGGAGTTTTGTGAGACTTATCCCTCCTCCCCTAAACCTTAAGAATTCCATCCCTCCCCGACCCTAACTCCCCTGGAAAATGTTCAATGATTATGATGTCTTGGAACTATTCGAAAGTTTTCACCCGGACCTTTTTTGTTAATAATATTCCTTTAGAATATATTTGAAGTAGTTTGCCTCCGATTTTTTTAAAATTCAATAATGCCTCTAGCGAATAATTATTTGGAATAGACCTCACCTGATCTTTTTTAAATATTAATTCGATTAGTTTGAAGATTTTAAGCGTATCATATTCGAAAATATCAAAGAGAAGTTAAATAATTTTAAAAGGAGGTTAACTTATTCCGGGTGACAAATTATTTTCAGAGGCCAAAGCTCCCACACCTTACCCCCTAAATTCCCCTTGCCCGGATATACCACAACTTACACCTTGATTTAAGGAGTACTCAATGTAAACTTAAAACTTAAAGAAAGGAAGCGCTATCTAGGTTTCTAAATTTTAAAGCACTTAAAGTATTTAATAACTAGCCTTAATTACCATAAAAGCTTCCAGAAGCATTTAACGTTTGAGGACTAAGATCCCTACCCCCAAAAATTTGATCTGGATACGGACTTACCTAAATTATGTCATAAAACTATATACAATTAAAGTTGTCAAATTTAACTGTTTTAAATTTTCAATATCTCGATTAAAATCCGAGCATCAATCATCAAGTAATACAGAAAACACGGACAACAGACATCCATCAAATGTTGTCAAGTAATACAGAAAACATGGACAATAGACATCCATCAAATGTTGTCAAGTAATACAGAAAACACGGACAATAGACATCCATCAAATGTTGTCAAGTAATACAGAAAACACGGACAATAGACATCCATCAAATGTTGTCAAGTAATACAGAAAACACGGACAATAGACATCCATCAAATGTTGTCAAGTAATACAGAAAACACGGACAATAGACATCCATCAAATGTTGTCAAGTAATACAGAAAACACGGACAATAGACATCCATCAAATGTTGTCAAGTAATACAGAAAACATGGACAATAGACATCCATCAAATGTTGTCAAGTAATACAGAAAACACGGACAATAGACATCCATCAAATGTTGTCAAGTAATACAGAAAACACGGACAATAGACATCCATCAAATGTTGTCAAGTAATACAGAAAACACGGACAATAGACATCCATCAAATGTTGTCAAGTAATACAGAAAACACGGACAATAGACATCCATCAAATGTTGTCAAGTAATACAGAAAACACGGACAATAGACATCCACCAAATGTTGTCTTTTAAGGTCATAAGACAATGTTTGGACTAAAATTATGTGGAAGATTAGGGGTGGCAAAATGCAAGTTTACCCGCACACAAAATGAAGCTCTATGCGGCCATGTGACATGCCTAAAATAGAAAGAATGTGGTTTATATTCTTGGTAGAATAGGTATGTATTCTATATTAGTGTAGTATAGGAATTAACAACGCCGGATTAAAGGGAGAGTGACAAACTGTTGTAATAATAAAAACTAAATATATTTTGGCTCTATAGATTGGAGTCATGGTAAAACTAAAAATATATACATAACTTATTATAACAAATTTTTATTTATTTCTGACAAAATATTAGTGGAAAGTGGGACACAATCGACCATTTTTAAATGCGCTTGATTCCAACCAGTATGTGTTCAACTTAGGCCCAGTTGTTCATTTAAGATAATTTATTGATACTCTTGTCTGTTATTTGTCGTTGGTCGTTATTGATTCCAAACACAGGAACACGATGAGTAGGTAACATGCTGCTCTGTAGTTCATGTCAAAGAAAAACTGTGTAAGGAACATAAGATATATTTCACAACAAATAACATTTCACATTTTAATAATTGGAATCCCCCTGCGGGGCGGGGTTTAGGATGGTCCCGCAGTAACCCCTGCTTGTCGTAAGAGGGGAGGCTTTTGTACAGGACGAAGCTCGTGTAGGACAAACCTATCCTATATCTTTCCTTTCACATAATTTTCTTCTTCCTTCACTTTAACTCCTTTTTTTCACTCTTCCCCCTTCGCTTTATCTTTCCTTACCTCTTTCTTCCCCTCCACTGCCGTTCAGTCCAGCACAGAGACTTTTGGCCCCTCCGTTGATGACCATCGCATCGAACACGGCTCTCCTCGGTGTATTATTGGATACCACTGCTTTGAGCTCCTGAATGAAAGTGCGCCGGTTGCAATACCTTGGTAGAAGGGCCTTAGGGATGACAATAACCGGGTACCCTACTTTGGGAAAAGATCAGTTGCGTTCATGAGGGCCCGGACGTAAAATTGGCACTTTCCTACACCCACTTGCTGCGACGACCTCTCTCTCGGCGATGCTCTATGCGAAGGTTGTCATGTCTAGCGTCGTATAGAGCCTCTCGTCGGGACAGTTAATAGGGCCATATGTGGTAGTACCAACTTGGGTCACCCTGGGTCTACGATCCGAGTACTGTGTAGGTTGTCCCCAAATACGGCATGGCCGATAACATTGTCACCGCTGGCACCGTACTGCCAAACACTGCTGGCAACTCACTGCCCGGCCCCTCGCAGGGTCGTAATATAGATAAGAGGCGGAAACGGGTAAGGCTGTCCAGCCCTATATTAGGAAAAATCCAGGAAGTGGTGAGACCCAGCCCCGCTTCTTGGTAATGTCTCGAGTAGAGGACAATGAAGACCTGAAACGTGTTAGCCCATTTGTCCTAGAAAGAGTGATAAATGGAGCAGCGAAATCGGAAGTCTCAATAAAGAAACTGTGTGATGGCACCATCATGATTCAGACCACGACTGACACACAGTCCTCAAATATAATGGCAATCTCTGAAATACCGTTGAGAAATACGACTCATATACCGGTGAAGGTGGAACCTCACAGATTCCTCAATCTTTGCAAGGGAGTGGTCACTTGCTATGACCTCGACTGCGTAGCATTGAGGATATTTGTGAGGAGCTTTCCCCTCAGCACGTCACAGAAGTGTACCGCATTGTCACCAAAAAGAATGGACAAGATAAAAAAACCGACACGTATATCCTCACTTTTGCGACACCTACCCTTCCAAAGGAGGTCCGAGCAGGTTTCCACGTGCTCAGGGTCCGGCCGTATGTCCCTAACCCTAGGCGCTGTTTTCAGTGTCAGGAATTTGGGCATATGAAGCTACGATGCCGTGGTAAGCCAACCTGTGCGGATTGTGGACAGGAGGCTCACGAAACACCATATGAATCTCCGAAATTCTGCGTAAACTGCAAGGGTCCACATTCTGCCTGGTCTGAGGCCTGTCCGATATGGAAGATAGAAAAAATAGTCCTGGAGATTCAATACGAAAAAAAATCTCATATGCCCAGGCACGTAAGGAATACGCATCTAGTCAGGCTCCGGTATTTCAAACTTCATATAGCCAGATTGTCAGTCAGAACATCAACTGTCCCACTGCCATTGCGCATTTAATCACGCTAAGATGCCATCACGACCTGTGCCATTGGTCTCTGCTCGAGACATCCGTATTGAAAACGCACCAACTAAGGTGTCGCCGATATCCTCACAGGGAGCAAAACTGCCACCTAAGTCGTCTCCCCCACCCGTCCTAACCTCCGAGCCCTCCTCGGGGAAATAAATTACGTGCGGCCACTGTTGAGTCGCTCATTCTCGCCTCTGGTCCTCCAGAGGCCGGGATGAGTGGCGAAACAGGTGAGGCCGTAAAGGCGAGCCCCACTAAAGCCTTGAAGAAGAACCAGCGAGATACCGTCGAAAAAAATAATATAAAAAAAGCGTCCAAGGCCTTAACAAAGTTTTAGCGCAAGGATCCGACTACCCAGTCTCTCCAAAATAAACCAAAGCCTTTCCTGAAGCGGGAGGTCCAGGAGAGACTGGGAAAGGCAAGAGGTCCTAAAAAGGCCCTCAACCAATTTTTTTTTTTAAGAGATAGCGTCATGGATTGCGAGGATAACTATATCTTATATTAATAAAGTATGTCGCTACTACAATGGAATTGTGTGGCTTTCTATGCTCGTATAGAGGAAATTAAACAACAAATTTCTTCCCTGCATACTTCCATTTTGTGTTTCAGGAGACCCACTTCCACCAAAATGACAACCCGATGCTTCGTGGGTACGATGTGTATCGTACCGACAAGCCTTTCTTTGATCGGGCTAGCGGAGGTGTGGCTATATTCGCACGTAGCAATATATATCACAAAAATATTAATATCGTTTCTGATCTCCAAGTGATCGCTGTCCGAGTCTCCCTTGCTTTGGAGATGACAGTATACTGCATCTACCTCCCACCAGGTGAACGTATTTCGAAGAGGAGCCTAGAGATACTCTTTATGCAACTTCCCGCTCCCTATATCATCTTGGGGGACTTTAACGTGCATAACCTGTTGTGGGGGTCTTATTTTACAGACGCCCGTGGGAGGATGATAGAGGATATTCTTGTCTCGGGAAACCTGGTGTTAATGAACACCGGGATCCAGACACACTTCTCCACCTTTAATGGTGTATCCTCGACCTAACATTATGTAGCCCAGGGATCACTGCTCTTTTCCTTTGGGATGTCCATGCGGACCTATGTGGGAGCGATCACTTTCCCATTCTGCTTTCCCACTCCAAGATCGTCCAAGTACAGCACGGGTACCCCAATAGGTGATTAAACGTGCTGACTGGAATAAATTCTGCGAGCTCGCCGTATTTGGTGAATCCCCTTCTCCTGACGTCCATGTTAAGACCGGGTATTTTACTTCGACGGTCATCGCGGTGGCGAGGGTTTCCATCCCTAAATCCTCTCTAAACCCGCGCCACCGTCCCGTTCCCTGCTGGAGCGAGGAGTGTCGGTCGGCTATTTCTGACCGTCGAAGGGCCCTACGTCTCTTTCATCGACGTCCTACCTTGGAGAATCTGGAGTCATTCCAGATTCTACGTGCTCAAGCTCGCCGTGTCATTCGTGAAAGTAGAACAGAGTCTCGGAGAAAGTTTATTTCTACACTTACAATATACACTCCCACAACTAAGGTTTGGGACAATATCCGTAAATTACATAATGGCAACAATTCCAATAACAATATACCAGCCCTCATGTCTAACGGTTCACGTTTATCCTCCCCTGTGGAGGCCATTATTGTATTGGGATCGATGTTCGCCACTAGTTCTAGCACTGCGAGCTACACTAACGAGTTCGTAGTGCATAAGCGGAACATCAAGCACCATGCTATTGATTTTGGCGAAAGTTGGGGGAGGATTATAACTCCCCCTTTACCAAAGATGAACTGACCTTCTTCCTGTCCCAGGCCGGCAGCACAGCCTCTGGTCAAGACGACATTCATTATGAGATGTTGCGTCAGCTGCCCCCTGCCGGACAGGCATTTATTTAGACCTCTATAATAGTGTTTGGGAATCTCATCAGTTCCCCTCACTATGGAGGCAAGCAACCGTTATACCTATACATAAAAGTGGCAAAGATAAATTAGAGCCAACTAGTTATAGACCGATAGCTTTAACTAGTTGTGTATGTAAAATATTGGAAAAAATAATTAATAAGCGACTTATATGGTATTTAGAATCCCGCAATCTGCTATCTAATATTCAATGTGGTTTTCGCCGTAACTGATCCACGGTGGATCACCTTGTCTGTCTAGAGACGGCTATTCGTGACGCTTTTCTCCATAAGCAGTATCTTCTGGCTGTCTTCTTCGTTCTGGAGAGAGCGTACGACACCACCTGGTGGAACGGCATTTTGAAAACACTTTTTAATTGGGGGTTTCGAGTGAACCTCCCAATTTTTATATCTAATTTTATGTCGGATAGACACTTCCGAGTAAGGTTGAATAACACCTTATCCGATGATTTTATTCAAGAAAATGGGGGGCCTCAGGGTAATATTCTAAGCTGTACGTTGTTCGCTATCGCGATAAATAGCGTTGTTGACAACGTACGCTTACCTGTTCGTTCATGCCTCTTTGTGGATGACTACGCAATATATTGCAGTTCGTCAAGTCTCCACAGGGCTGAACGGCAGATAAAGCTCTCTGTCAACAATCTTTGGTCGTGGGCATCAGTAATGGCTTTCGCTTCTCTGCAGCCAAGACGACGGTTGTCCCCTTCCATAAATTACGTGGAATACAGCCAGTCCCCAGTATTTTAATGAACCACGTTGTCTTACCAGTCTCAGAAAGCGTAAGGTTTCTGGGACTTTTATTTGATTTTAAATTAACTTGGATCCCCCACATCAAAGACCTGAAAGCGAGGCGTATAAAAGCTTTCAACCTGTTCAAAGTGATTAGCGGTCGGTCCTGGGGTGCTGATAGTGAAACCTTGATGCGCCTGTATAGGGCCTTGGTCAGATCTAAACTAGATTACGGCAGTTTTGTGTATGGCTCAGCTAGACCCTCGGCGTTAAAGATGCTAGATAGTGTCCACCATGCTGGCATACGACGGGCTACTGGTGCCTTTCGTACCAGTCTAGTCATCAGCATCTGTGCCGACGCTGCTGAGCCCCCTCTTCCCTATCGACGGTCCTATCTCCTGGCATCCTACGTGTCGAAACTACATTGCACGCCAGAGCATGTTGCCTATCGTCCTGTGTTTCATCCCGCTAACCGTGTCTTGTATGAAACCAAATGGCGTAGTACAAGGCCGGTTGGGATCCGGATGTTAGCGGTTTTCAACACCTGTGGGATAATCTTGCCAAAGGCTATCCCCACATCATCAGGTCGAGTTTCTCCCTGGAAGATACGACTTCCCAAAAGCCATTTTGATCTTGCCAAGTTCCCTAAAACAACACACCCAAACTTTGTATATTAGAGGACCTTCAACGAGCTTTTCTCCACTCACTTTCATGGATTCAAACGCATTTACACTGATGTTTCTAAATCTGGAGCCTCCGTGGGATGTGCTTTTGTTGTGGAAGGATCCAATTTTAAATTTGTTTTACCTGAAGAAACTAGTATTTTTACGGCTAAATTGTATGCCATTTTTAAATCTCTGGGCTTTGTATACCGAAATAGTCACCGTTCTGTTCTCATCTGCACGGATTCCATGAGTGCTCTGTTGGCATTGTCCACTTTCTACTCCTGGAATCCCCTCGTGCAAATGATACATGAGAAAGTTTTAAAAATTGATTCACTAAGCACCCGGCTCGCCTTTTGCTGGATTCCTGGTCACGCTGGTCTTCCAGGAAATGAACTGGCGGACCAGGCAGCCAAGGAGGCAGTACGCCTGCCTCCTGAGGCGAGTCTGGGTGTTATGTTTTTAGATCTAAAGGTTTATGTTCGGCATATTGAGACCTTTTTTTAACATTTTAGTATACTTTAATGTGTTGTTTTGTCTTTTTAACCATTTTAGTACACTTTAACATGTCAGTCTTGTCTTTTTAACTAATATATAGTTTTAAAACGTTTGTTTTGTCTTTTTTTTTGCGTGATACAACCGTGTTTTTTTTAGCAGGTATTTCACTCAATTTTTACTATGATCCCATTTGAGTACCCCTTTGGAGTGTTCCAAATGGGTATTTTTCTCATATTTAGATCTATTTCTTTTATAATGTATTTTTACATTGTGTCTTCACCTTTCTATATAAACAGGTGAATATTTTGAATCTCCCCTATGGAGATTTTACTATGTATGTATATTATGTTAAGGCCCTAATGACCTCAGTGTGTCGATGGTTCTCTAAACACCAATAATAATAATAATAATAATAATTTAAAACTATCATAAATCAATGTTACACACGACATGAACTATGGAAAGGTAGTTTCATAATTTAATGGGCAATACTGATTCTGCCAGTGACTTGGCTTGTTTGGCACAATAACATAGAAATAAAACTTAATTTATAATTTAAAATGTAGCTTGTCATTTTATGCCTGCAATTCCATAAGATAATTTAAATTTAGGCTTCGAGGTAAAGTACATAATACTTCTGAATCAACTTGGAAAAGGCTCAAAGTAAGCCACTGAAACTTGAAAAAAATGAGATTAACAAAAATAGTTACAAAGAATTGAATAGGAAAAATAGTTCAAAAGCAAACACCGAATGTGATCAAATTGGAAAAAAAAAATCTGCCAGTTGCAGACTCAATGATAACGTAATCAACATCAACGCGCATCAAATTTCGAATACTCAAATTGAGAAACGAAGAGGTCTATTATCTCTTTGGTAACTCAGTCTGGCCTAGATGTCATGCCATTCCACGCTGGCAATGTCCTGATTACCAGGGAAATAGAAAGTTTGAGACTGAGCTCTTCTTCACACAAAGCTCAGTTTAAACTAGTTCGTGCCATAAAAACCAACCCCCTTCCCTACATAATGATTTATTTTGTGGCAAAATGAATCAACATGAAGTCATTTTCTTCTATTTTGTCACTATCTATTAGAAACTCAGGTTCATTGAGGTAGGATTCTTCGTCTTTCAATACTGAATCTGCGCAAGAAGAGTCAGATTATTCTCTCAGTTTTGGCCTCTTTCTCGTGTTATGTTTGACTGAAAACAGAGTATGACGATATTTCATAGGGTTGACATTTTTAGTTTACTGACATTAACATCAATCTTTAGATATCTGGAAACAACCCCCCCCCCCCCCCCCCCCCCTCTTCGGGGTTGAGAATAGTCCCGCAGTAACTCCTGCTTATCGTAAGAGGTGACTTAAAGGGGAGGCTTCTGTGCAGGACAACCTATCCTATATCTTTACTTTCACCTCTTTTTCTTCTTCCTTCCCTGTTTCTCTTTTTTCCGTCCTTCCTATTAATTTTGTAAATAGGGTTTTGTTATTATTATTATTATTATTATTATTATTATTATTGTTCAAAGGCCCATCGACACATCGAGGTAATTAGGGCCTTGAAATATATTATAAACATAATAAAATCCCCATAAGGGAAAAGGATAAAACATTCACCATCTGAGACACTTCATAGGAGTGCTCAAATGGGCTCTTGGTATAAATTAAGTGATACACTTGCTAAAAAAAACCACAAGTGTATCACTCCAATAAAAAGACAAAACAAACATATTAAAATATAACACGTTAAAATGACACAACATGTTAAAATTATAATACGTTAAAAAGACAAAACAACATGTTAAATTGTAATAAAACTGTTAAAAAGGATCTCAATATGAGATAATATCCAAACGAGCCACTTTATAAAAGTGACTCAAATGGCATTAAAGAGATCCGCCTGGCGTATAAAACGGAGTAAACAAATAACTCCATCCGCACTATCACGTAATAAAAAACGTAAGTTACCTTTAAAATCAAGAGCCAGACGGATAGGGGCTAGTTTGCGACACTCCACCAAAATGTGATGCACACTAAGGGGAGTATCACAAAACTCACACACTGGAGGTAGATCCCCTCTTAGTAAAAAACTATGGGTCAATGAAGTATGCCCGACGCGGAGTCTCCTCACGATGACCTCCTCTCTTCTAGACTTTCGTATAGAAGAGGGCCATCGCGACACACCGTTCCTGATGGACCGCAGCTTGTTCTGAGCAGGGGTCGAGACCCACTGCTCGTGCCAGGTGCACAAGACTCCACGCCGAACATAAACCTTTAGATCTAAAAACAGGACACCCAGACTCACCTCCGGAGGCAGGCGCACCGCATCCTTGGCTGCCTGGTCCGCCAGTTCATTTCCTGGAAGACCAGCGTGACCAGGAATCCAGCAAAAGGCGAGCCAGGTGCTTAGTGAATTAATTTTAAAAATTTGTTCATGTATCATCTGCACGAGGGGATTTCAGGAGTAGAGAAATGGAAAGTGCCAACAGAGCACTCATGGAATCCGCGCAGATGAGGACAGAACGGTGACTACTTCGGTTATACAAAACACAAAGATTTAAAAATGGCATATAATTCAGCTGTAAAACACTGGTTTCATTAGGTAAACCAAATTTAAAATTGGATCCTTCCACAACGAAAGCACATCCCACGGAGGCTCAAGATTTAGAGCCATCGGTGTAGATTCGCTCAAATCCGTGAAAGCGAGTGGAGAGGAGCTCATTAAAGGTCCTCTCATATACAAAGTTTGGGGTGGTCGCTTTAGGGAACTTGGCAAGATCAAAATGGCATTTCGGAGGGCGTATCTTCCAGGGAGAAACTCGACCTGGTGATGTGGGGATAGCCTTTGGCAGGACTATCCCACACGTGTCGAAAACCGATAGCATCCGGATCCCAACCGGCCTTGTACTACGCCATTTAGTTTCATACAAGACACGGTTAGGGGGATGAAAACACAGGGTGGTAAGCAACATTATTTGGCATGAAATGCAGTTTCGACACGTTTAAGATGCCAGGAGGTAAGACCGCCGGTAAGAAAGAGGGGTTTCACCGGCGTCGGCATAGATGCTGACGACTGGACTGGTACGAAAAGCACCAGTAGCCAGTCGAATGCCAGTATGGTGGACACTATCTAGCATCTTTAACGCCGAGGGTCTAGCGAAACCATTTACAAAACTGCCGTAATCAAGTTTTGATCTCACCAAGGCTCTATAGAGGCGCATCAAGGTTTCCCTCTCAGCACCCCAAGAGCGACCACTCACACTTTTTAAATAAAATTTCAAAGCTTTAACCCCTCGCTTTCATTTTTTTTGATGTGGGGGATCCAAGTTAGTTTTAAAATCGAATAAAAAGCCCGGAAAATCGGAGACCGTAAAACAACGTTGTCATTAAAAATATGGGGGGTGGATTTTTCCCCCGTAATCTATTTGGGAAATGGAAAGACAGTCGTCTTGGCCCAGAGGAACGAAAGCCATTACGAATGCCCACAACCATAATTGTTTTACAGCGAGTTGATCTGTCGTTCAGCCCCGTGGAGACTTGATGAACTGCCCAAAAAAATTTCTAGCATCCAAAAAAGGGATGAAAAAACAGGAAGGCCGTGTCTACAATAAATTTTCGCAATAGCGAACAAGACACTTTAAAGGACTGCCCGTGGGACCCCATTTTTTCTTGAAAAAAAACACGGAAAAAGGGGTTATTCAACTTACCCAAAGGTCTATCTGACATAAAATTACTATAAAAATAGGAGGTTCCCCCCCCCAAATTAAAAAGGTTTTTTAATGCCGTAACGCCATGTGGTATCGTACGCCTTTTCCAAATCAAATAAAAAAACCAAAAGAACTGTTTTTGAGAAAGGCTTACAACAGCATATCAAGACGGACAATATCCACCGGTCGGTT